>ML778545.1:812495-839008 GCA_009831015.1 Picea engelmannii
CATTATTATATGATTCCTTGATCACATGTATAGTCTAGAGTTTTGAATATATTAATCTCTTTGTTGTGATTGGTTTGTGTTGTCGTGATTGGACGACGCAAGAGCATCGTAGCAGAGCGGGGATCAACAGAGATAAGGAGAGCTTTCATAAAGTAAGTATATCATCCTTCTTCTCTTGTCCATTCAATACTTTAGAACTAGGGAAAGAGTAGTATTCTGTCACTGTTTGTTCCAGATCCAGGTGGATCTGGGGAGATCGGTTTGTGTCCGCACTTACGGATTTATCCTATAACAGGTGTTCCCACCTGGCACACTCTTATCTGAACTCAAAACATTGTTCAAGTGCACTCCTTACACAAGTCTAAGAGCCCGGAACATCCAAAAAACTCACAGACATGTAGAGAAGTCTATCTAATCCTATAAATGAAACATATTTGCATACATATACAACATACATTCGAAAAAACAATAAACTCATTCACAAATGTTCATAAAGAAAATATAACAACACACAAAAACCTCATGGGTATGGAAATATCCTCATTGTATTTATATCTGAATGCTTTTGTACAAAGGTTGGACTACAACATAGTCTTCATCACTTCTCCTCTCGTTTCCTCTAACAAACTAACTCTCTCCCTCACAACTAACTAATGAATTTAGATACAATGATCATTTTATGAAAGAGGGGCTCCTCGAGCCTTCCCTCCATCTACCTACATTAAATTACATGAAATGGACATCTCGTCCGAATCAGACATAAATCTACCTATTGTCAACCATTAAAGGTGACTTACACTCATTATCATTTTTACAATAACTCGACCTGTACAAAGATAGTCTCTTGGATTTCCTTGAGCCTTCAAACATTAAATTACATTGTATTTCATTTAAAATTTTAAACTCAGTTCAAAATTTGGGACGACTGGCGCATCCTTCTTTGGGATCTACTCCCTCCAAGTGTGCTAATGCGCTAGATTTCTAGAGAATTTATGAGGTGGAGCGATGATCCTTTATCATTCCTCATCCATCATAGTGAGGTCCATTGATTCCTTCTTCTGGTGTCTCTCCAGAGCCTTTTCCATATCTCATATCTTACTTAGTGCTTCCCCCATTTCCCCCATGTCCACAGAGTGATTTAGCTTTTTGAATCCATTGTCATCACTCTATCATGAAATAAAATCTTGATCGATGTGTAAAGTGATAGAATATACCTTTCTCTCGGTCTATTCAAAAAATCCCTCTCTACAACAGTGTATGAATTCCCAGTATCATCTGCAAACTTAGTAATAAATCCTGCAACAATGATGTCTAACTAGAAATCCACTATGCGCATGAATTTATTGTCGACTCTTTGTATCCACACAATATTCTTAGTAGTCCAATCTACTAGTCTTATCCAATTATTTGGATGTTTTTCCTTGAAACCCAATATCCACTCATGTAGAAACTCTAGAAAATAATAGAAAAATGTTGCATGAAGATCAGTAAACACATACCTCTACAAATACTGGCGCATATTATAGTTAGGGTTTCTATTGTCCTTCTATGCGAACTCGATCTAATTTTTTTCCAACCATATTTCAATCTCCTACTTAGTTGGATTCCATGGCCTGAACATTCCCTTCTACCACTGCATTCTCTTCACTGTCCTTCTCATCAAATCCCCTCCAATTCAATTTTTTGAGTTCCAACTAAGAACAAAACCATTTTTTGGATGTATGGGCTGACCCAGGTTCTACCTTTAGGATTCAAACAAAACCTTTCAAACCATCGAATCTTATGGAGACCGGAAGAAAACACTACAGACAGAGTGCAAAATGAAGTCTCACCCGAGATGGCTTTATGGGGGGATACAAGACTCATATGTCTACAACCTTGGAAGGGATTTTTCTCATGGGGATTTCATACATAGTTTCTCTACTTCAACATTCACTAGATCTACCATTCTATAACCATATTCATTCATATACATTATGTAGGAACCATTAGACTAATCTAGTGTGCATTGCATTTTACTACTACTAGATTCATTCACCCATTTATCATAAACCATTTCAACACATAAAAGAGACATTCCACACAAAGAAACATGTTTTTACCATGGTTCACCTCCTCTAGGCTACGGTCATAAAAATATGGAATTATTTTCTTCTTTATTCATATTCATCAAGTCATTGCACTTCACACATTACATCAGAGGTGCATATGAAATTAAAAAGTATAGGTGAGGCTGAACAATGTTGTACTAATATCCACTTCTTGTGACCTGACCCTCAATTACAATCCATAACTCTGTCTTCAAAAATGATTCTATAATATCTCCACAAGTCTAAAAAAAAAAATCTCTATCCAAAGACTTGATACCAAAAAGATCTCCCTAATGATTATCTCCTCAAATCTTACAATACATATTTATACTACAAAAGAAGGTTAAAACCCATTACATCAATGAACAAAACCCTAACCCTAAGTGGATTAGGCTTTTCCACATTCCAACTTCTTGCGCGTGGTTGATCTGCATCCTTCCTCTTTTCCTTTGACTTTTTGCTTATCCACACTACGTTTTTGCATTATTCGACGTGCACTTCTTTTCTAGTCCCTTTTCTACTTTCTTACTCGATTGCTACATTGTTCCCCAAAATGGTCTGCGCAAACCCTTGTGTTAGTAGGAAGTTTTTATTTTTATAAATAAAAATATTGTGGTATTTTATTTATTATATAATGTTATGTGACCTGGTTTTTGGCTCCGAGGTTTCAAAAACAACCCTAACATCTTTTCGAATTGAAAACTTTGATATGAATGATTGTATATATTCATAAACCTTCAGTTTTTATTGATATATGCTTACTTTGTATATTATTTACAATACCTGTTTGTAAAGTTTACATAATATTCATGGCCATAATTTTGGTTTGGTTTATGTTGACACCATACTTTGGTAGTCACTGTGCATTTCTAGTTTATAGTTTAAAATATCTTGTATCTACTGCAAATAATAAAGTGTTAATTTTATTTGAGATATACTCATTTTGTTATTTTTTCAATTGGTTTCTATGAAAGATAGCCATACATCGAAGAATGTATTTAGTGCGTGTACTCTACTATTACTTTTGTACTATCCAATGGATTGCTTCACATAGTTTTTGACATTTTCCATAAAGAAGTAATCTTTTGTATGTCTCGCATGTATATACTACAACTACTTAATCTTTCTTAAGCAATAATTATGAATAAAAGTTCCTTTAAAGGTAGATACATACTTTTGGTAATTAAATATTTCTAGTTGCAAATAAACCAACAATAACCATAATACAAAAACATTCTTATTGATTAATACAATTCATACCACAACTGTTTCTTATTGTAGTAAAAACCCTTAATAATAACAATAATACAAGATATCTTCCTCTACTCTTAACGAGACTTACTATAAATATTTTCTTATTGCATCCAACTCTAGTAAACTCAGAAATATATGACTACTTCTCTTTCCTTACTGCAACACATTTTAGTAACTCAGAAATAGATCAATACTTATTTTTCTTTACTGCAACAATTTTTAGTAACTTAGAATTAGATAAATACTTTTACATTTAACTTGTTAATGTAAATATTTATCATGCTGTAATTGCACAGATAAAAATAAAATGAAGCAACACATATATGATCCTGCATCAAAATCCAAGGAACAAACTGAGAACAAAATCCAGTTGCTCCTAACCATAGACTAGAAAAACTAGAATTAATTGTTCCTATCACCCCCGAGCCTAAACCATTATTCCATGGGGACCAGAAATTTTCATAACCTTCTCTAGGTAATTCAGAGTTTGATTCTTTCTCAGAACAATCAAACTCAATTCCTCTTCATAAGTACTCAAATACATCGTATTGCCTTCTCTATATTTATTTATCTTCTTCCTTTCAAAGAAAAAGTATTAGATTTCCTAGGTATTTTCCAAGTTAGCTTCATCCCTAACCCTAAGGAATATTCTTGGCCTAAATTTGTGCTAACTTGTTTCCTCACATCCCACAAATTTGGGAGTAGATTTACACTTTTCCTCATGGACAATATCTACTCTCGTGTTTTTTATCCCTTTTCACTCTCCCATGGAATAATGGTTTACTCTTTATAACTAGATTCTCTAATCAATTTGTTTCTATTAAAATAAATAAAAATAATTTTTACAAAAATATTTCTCATCACTAATGTTTATGATGATATAAATTTAACATAAGTTTTCACAAAATAAATCCTCAAATATTTATAAATGGAAAGACATTACATATAAATATATATTACCACTACATTACATTAGAGTGGATATATATATATATATATATATATATATATATATATATATATATATATATATATATATATATATATGGTATCTAATCATGGTTCAAACACTACGACCTTATGGGAAAAAAACAAAGAGATGTTTTGCTTATATATATATACACACCACTATAAAGAAAAAATAATTGATGTCAATTTTGTTTTTGCACATATCATAATCAAAACCAAGCGTCATGGCTGAAGAACCTCGTAAATCAACAACAAGTGGTGCACATATGTATATGGAACTAAATAGTGAACAACCACAAGATAACTCTTTAGGACTGTTGGAAACCATGCATAGCATAAAAGAATAATTACAGAGTATCAAGGAAGATAATGAAAAACTACTCAAGGCTAGTAAAGAACAAGAATATTTGAATGAAATCCTACTTAAAAACATGACTAATATGACACAATACAGGAATGTAGGACAAAATTCCAGCAATGTAAAAAAGGAAATTTCCAATGAAGAGTCACATAAGCGTAAAAACCATCCAACGATTAGTGATAAAACAAAGTTATTAACTGAAGGAAGTAGGAGGATAAATTTGAGAGCATCACCATATAAAAGGTCATACCCAAAACTAAAAAAAGGAAATGGCATGAGGATGAATTGTTTCATAAATTTAAAAAGATTACACCACCCAATTTTGATGGTGAGTCTGAGAATGGAGCATAAGCTTGGCTTCTAAATATGGGAAAATATTTTCAAATCTATAATTATCCCATAAATTTGAGGGCTAGTTTTTTTGTGTACCAACTAAATGGTAAAGTTTCCATTTGGTGGTAGGATATTAAAACATTGAACAATATCAGGAGCAGTGAATTGAATTTGAAATTATTCAAGAAGTATTTTAAACAAAAGTATTTAACATAATGATACTATGATGAAAAGTATAAGGCGTTCCATGATATTAAGCTAGGAAAACTGACTATTGAGGAAATTATCACCAAGTTTGTAAACATGATGAGATATGTACCTTACATTATATAGGAGAAGGCAAAAGTTCAATGGTTCATGAGTTCTTTTCCTCAAACATACAAGGAAAAAATTGTTTTCCTTAACCGAAATACAATGGATGAATTAATACAACACACAAAACTATGTTTCACTCAATTTCAACAAAGGTAGGAAAATACAAAGTCATGGCAGTATAAAAGTAAGGACAAGTTTGATCCTAGGAAGAAACATTTTAAACATCCCCAACAACCATCACATAGTGCACCAATTAGGAGAAACATATCCAATGGAAAAAAAAAGTGTATCAGTTAAGAACAATAGAAAACCTACATATTTGGTAAATAAGACAATTAGGCTACCTCTTCAATGTTGGGGTTGCAAAGAACCTCACTTATACAGAGAATGTCCTCTAAATAAAACCAAAAATCAAGAAGTACACAACATCCATGAAGCAACAACAATAAACAACATTGCAAGATGTTCTCATAAGATCAATGATTCCCTAGAAAATTGATAGGATTACCATAAATATTCCATGGTGGAGGTAAAAGGTATGATTAAACAAAAATATGTATGTATTTAAATAGATGTTGGTGCAAGTATAAGTTATATTTCACCTATAGTGGTATAAAGTTGTAAACTGGAAAAAGTTAAACAAAAGAAAAATTGGCTAGTGCAATTAGCTACCGTAATGAAAAGTATGGTTGTCGACTTGGTAAAGGAATGTATGGTAAACATGGATGGGATGGATACTAGGTTATAACTAAATGTTTTACCTTTAGGCTCTTACTATTTTCTCATAGGCATCGATTGGCTGGAAATAAATTCAGCTGCCTTAAAATATCGTAACAAAACTTTTAATTGTCTAGATGATTTTGGCCAAGGAAGAATAATAAAAGGAACACCACTAGGTGTTTTAGTAATACATATCCATGCTATGCAGTTAAAATTGAATGCAATTAAAGGGTGTGAGATATATGTTGTACACATATCCAAAAGTAGGAATGAAGTAGTTGAATTTTTTTTAACTAAGGATCCTATACTGAAAGAGTTTCAGGATGTGTTTCCAGAAGAGATTCCAGGATTACCTCCTAGATGAGACATAAATTTTACCATAGATTTAGTACCCAGATCTGCATTGGTGTATAAGTCCCCTTACCAGATGAGTACTCTAGAGTTGACTGAACTTAAAATGTATCTCTATGAGTTGATGGATAAGTAGTATATTAGATCTAGTGTGTCTCCATGGGGAGCATCAATCTTGTTTGTTAAAATGAAATATGGAACATTCAAATTGTGCATTGATTAGAGGAAACTTAACAAGATCACAATTAAAAATAAGTATCCTTTACCTTCCATTGATGAATTGTTTGATCAAGTTGGAGGATCTAATATTTTCTCTAAGATATATTTGTGGTCATGGTATCATCGGGTTAGGATTAAATAAGAATACATTCATAAAACTGGTTTTCGAACCAGATATGGACACTATGAGTTTGTAGTTACCTTTTGGTCTAAAAAATGCACCTGCTACATTTATGTGTTTAATAAACAATGTTTTGAGAAAATGTTTAGATAAGTTTGTGATAATGTTCATATATGGAATTTTGATTTACTCGAAAATGAAAGAGGAACATGAAGAACATATGAGAATAGTTTTTCAAACACATAGAGTACATCAAGTATACATAAAGTTCAATAAATGCGAATTTTAATAGCACAAAGTACAATATTTGGGACATGTAATTTCAGAAGAAGGAATTTTAGTTGACCCAAAAAAGGTCCAATCCATCCTGGATTAGCCATTTCCAAAGGATGTGTCAGATGTCTGATCCTTCATGGGCATCATGGGGTATTATAGTAGGTTCATAGAGGGGTTTTTAAAACCTGCCTATCTAATAACCTCTTTGTAAAAAGAGGGAACCAAATTTAATGGACTAAGAAAAATCACGAGAGATTTGAAAAGCAAAAAAATTTGTTGACAACAACTCCTATCTTGAAGATAACATACCCACACAAGGAATTTGTGGTCAATATTGGTGCTTCATTAGAGGGATTATGAGGTATATTGTTACAACATGACTATGTGGTCACTTATGAATTACAAAAGTTGAAACCTCATGAAAACAATTATGTAACACATGATTTAGAATTAACTTCTATTGTGCATGCTTTAAAATTGTGGTGACACTACTTGTTCGGTAGGAGATTTATGTTAAAAGATGATAATAACAGTCTTAAGTACTTTTTTCGATCAACATAATTTAAATGAAAGACAAGTAGGTTGTTTATCCTTCCTAAGTGAATATGATTTCGAAATAAAACATATTAAAGGAAAGGAGAACAATATAGCAGAGGCACTTAGCATAAAACTAAATACATTTTTTAGTAGTAACACACAAATTGATTTGAAGAAGAGAATTAAATCAACAACTGAAAGTGATGAAAGTTATAGGAAAATACATGAAATTTTTCATAATAATAAGTCAGATGAGGAAGAACGAAAATACAACTACAATCAAGAAGGTCTATTACAATATAAAGGAAGAATTTATGTTCCAAGAAACATAGATTTGAAGAACTTATTATTATCTTAAGTACATATGAAACCTTATTCAAAACACCCAGGTTATCAAAAGACTATAACTACTTTGAAGAAAGAATACTTTTGTCCTAGAATGAAAACAAATGTTTCTGAATATCTTGCAAGGTATCTTAAGTTCCAACAAGTTAAAGATGAGCACCGTAACCAAACTGGATTATTGCAGCCAATGCCCATTCTTGAGTGGAAGTGGGAAGTGATTAGTATGGATTTTATTACATGAGTGCCTACCACTAAGAAGAAAAATTACTCTATAATGGTAGTAGTAGAAAAAATCTCAAAAATTGTGCACTTTTTCCCAGTAAAATGGACTCATAAGGCCATAAACATTGCAAAGATTTTCATGAAGGAGTTTTTTAGAATGCAAGTTTTACCCAAAGCTATCATTTCAGACAGGGATATGAAGTTCACTTCAAGGTTTTGGAAGAGTTTGTTCATTTTTTAGGACTCTTAATTGAATTTTGGTGCTGCATATCATCCTCAAACTAACGGTCAGAGAAAAAGGGCTAACCAAATTGTAGAGGATATGTTGTAGATGTATGTAATGGAATGCCCCACAAAGTGGGAATAAAACCTTCATCTAGTTGTTTTTGCATATAATAATGGTTATTAGTCTTCCATAAAGATGAGTCCCTTTGAGATGATGTAATATAGGAAGTGTCGAACCCTGGTTAGTTGGAACATCCCAGTTGATAGAATTATTCTAGGACTGGATATGCTAAAAGAAACAGAATCAATTGTTCATAAAGAAAATATAACTTGAAAAGTGCACAAGACAAACGAAAGAGTTTTTCATACTTGAAAATGACACATACAAAATTCAATGTAGGAGATCATGTCTATCTAAAAGTCAAACCCCAAAACAGTTCATTCAATTTGGGAAAGAGTTCCAAGACATGACCATGGTATTGTGTGCCATTTGAAGTGCTTGCTAGAGTAGGGCCAGTGACCTATCAACTTACACTATCGGCCAATTTAAAATTACAAAATGTATTTAATTATTCATTGTTAAATAAGTATGTACATGATGTAACTCTTATTGTAAATGGGAATGTGATTTAGGTGGAACCAAAGGGTGAGTTCCAGGTGGAACCACTATGCATTCTCAATAAGGAAACTATGTTGCAGAACCAATCCATTGCTTAGGTTAAAGTGCAGTGGAGGCACTCTAGGGGACCCAATTGCATATTAGAATTTCCTATCACCCCCATACTGATGGTCAAACTAAATATGCCAACAAGTTCTTGGAAGCATATTTGAGGTGCTTTACTTTACAATGACAATTCTAATGGGTCGAATGGTTACTACTAGTATAATGTTGGTACAATACAACTTATCATGGTTCCACTTAAATTATTATCTTTGACTCTATCTATGGCTAAAACCCCCCATTAGTACTATCTAATTACCTAGATTATCTAAGGTGTAAAAGGTAGAAAAAATCTTCACATATCATGTTGAAATTCTTCATACTCTTAAGGATAATCTAGTCATGGATCAAAATATGATGAAGAAGTAGGGTTATTGGAATCAATCCAAACATTATTTTCAAGGGGATTAGGTGTTCCTTCATATATATGTTTATAAGCATACCTACCTCAAAGAAAAACACCAGTAAAATATTTCTCCCAATTTTTATGGCTCCTAAAAGGTCCTAAAAAGTATTGGGCCAGTGACTTACAAATTGGAACTTCCAAGGCACTCTGGAATTCATCCAATCTTCCATGTCTCCTTCTTAAATATAGTGGTTGAATTTAATTGTAATATTCAAATTAACCTTCATGAAATGGATGGTGAAGGTTCCATTTGGTTGTATCTACAAACCATCCTAGACAAAAGAGAGCATCATATCCACTAGCACCCTATCTAAGAAATCATGATACAATGGAAGTATACATTGTATTCTATATGGGGGCCAACTGAGATCCTACAAAAATTATGTCATCTCCATCACTGAGGAAAATGCTACTTCTTAGTGGAGGGGGAGTGGGAATGTTAAGTTCCTACCCTAATCCCCTAATTAAATATATAGGTTCCTATGTATGGATTCCATGTATATTAAATAAGACCCATTTAGTAGTGTTAAATAAATAATTGTAAGGAGGCTTACTATAAGGTTCTACCTACTAGAATTTTCCTTCTCTAGAATGCTCCCAGGAGGTAGATAAAACTATATAAATAAGTAGAATAAATGTAATGATATACTTTGTGAATTATATTGTAATCAGAGAAATTCTCATTGGATGTTTCCCCCCACAAAGAGACGAGTGAACATTTCTCTCATCAATAAAGGTATAACATTTTATGGTACTTCTTTTATTGCCTATTACTGTTGTAATATGCTATTTCTGCAATTAATATATGTAATTAAATTATTTATTCTCTAGATATTCTAGTTCACTAAAAAATAACACCACAATTCCATTTCCCAACCACATCACTTTCTAAACTATGAACCTCTAGTAGTAAACTATTACCGTAAAACTAGCCTTGATCTTGCAAAAGTTCATTCTCAACAATTGAGAGTTAAAACTAGGCATATGATATACTGTTGGAAAGTTATCATATAGAATTACATCATCAAAGATATCAATTTCTCTCTAGGTTTGATTCATAATAGAATCTTATCAATGAAGCCATTATTATGAAATTTTCCCTCAAAGAAGACATGCAACTTGTGCACTTCGTAGGATGGACATATGTACTCAGAATAAGGAAAATGAGGGATCATTGGAAACATTGTTCCAAGAAATACATGGAACAACCACTAGATTTTATAAAAATATAACATATATATTTTCATGTTTTGTGAACTACGTAGCTCACGTGGAGCTTACATAGTGACTAGTAAAAGGGATCAATGTTGTAATTTTTCCAACTGTGCTCAAATATGACATAATACATCCTAATCAACCTAGACATGTGATTTTCTAATATGGGAGGATTTAAAAACTTAAAAATAATACAAGGATCGTATCCCCAAATGCCAACAACTTAGGATTACAAAATAAACCAAACGAGGTCAAATTTCCTAATTGTTGTCAATGACTATGAGAGTCCTAAAATATTTAAGGTCCTCTTAGTTTTTCTATGAAATTTTACACCAAATACATAAGATACTATGTCATTTATCTTAGTATGTGATCTATCTCTAGTGAAGTATGTTCTAGATTTTATATCTATTTAGGATAAAAAATTAGTTCATCATGAGTCTAATTACAATTAAACTTTGATTCTTTCATCCATTTGTGGTTTTATAGTAGTAAATCCCAAGTTTTCTTCGTGTATTTAGAAAAGTGTTGTAGCTTCTATTGTTCAAGATCCACTCATCTCTAGTAGGAGAGAGATCCCAAACAATTTTAGATTGAAATCCCTACTTGGAGATACAAATGTAACTAATATCTCAAAAAAAGGGCATGCTTATATCGAGCCATCAAGTACTACAGTGAACACAAAAAGAAGAGGGAAGACAACTTAGGGCATGCCACATAATTCTAGCAATAACAAAGCCTAAAACAATAGAGGTTTTAATAGTGTTATTGATATGACTCTGCATAACATTGGATTCTTCTACTCATATTGGGGGGATCCATAATATATTATTTTTCAAACACAAGAAAGAGATTCAATACCTTGGATACTTTGACGTTGGTGAATACAATATGTAACCAAAATTTGTGTGTCTATATATACAATTTTTATTTTATATTATGCAGTAGAAAGATTTCAATCCCATGAAAAATCATGTTGTTTTAGTACATTCCAAAATTAACAACAATCATTCTAATCACCACATTCAACAACATGAATAAAACAATAGGAAGGAACCAATTGATCATATTTGAATCCATCCACATTTGATGTAGAGATCCTATAACTTCCCCCAAATTGTCTGACATAAAAAATAAAACATTTCTTGGATTGGCTTCCAAATACTAAAGATACATGTAGTATTCCATATATAAAATAGTATGCAGAACAAAAATAATTAGATACAAATGGAAGAGAAACAATGATATAACCAGAACAATACCACAATAATAAGAGAATAATACCAGAATAACACCATAAATAGCACTTTGATTACTAAGAGAAATGTTAACTCATCTCTTTAAGAGGGAAACCTCCTGCAAAGAAAAGCTATATTAAAATAATATCCAAGACAAGATTTATCATACCCTTGACTACTATTTATACTAAATTTATCTATCCAAAAGAACAATCTAGAGGAATATCTTTCAAGAAGCATAAGCTTCTATTAGTCTTCTTACATTTTCCTTATTCTTCCTTATTGCTAGGCCTTATTAATATTGGCATTTATTACATGGAATTATATTATTCTACCTATGTGAGGGGTTATGGAGGTTAGGGACCTAACATGATCTCCCCCTTGAAGAACATCCTTGTCCTCAAGGCTTCAGATGAGGGAATTGTTGTAGAATGGTAGTCGGCTCCCAGGTGCCATCTTCGAGAGGTGTGTCTTTCCATTGAACTAACACTTCCTAGATGGTGCACTGACAGAGATGATTCTCTCACTGGGCCAATACGTCTTATGGATAAAACCATATGGAACCTTCTTCATCTAACTCATGAATACTAGTTTGAGTTTGTCACTTATTTCCAATCACCTTCTTTAAGAAGAAAACATGAAAAAAAAGATGGATCTTCGAATGACTGGGTAGAGCTAACTGATAGGCCACCGATCCCACACGCTTGAGCAGTTGATAAGGACCATAAAATTTGGGCGCATGTTTCTGATAGTGGTGAGATTTGAGGGAATTCTTCTTATAAGGTTGTAGTCGAATAAATACATGGTCCCCTTCAACAAAATGGCATTCGAAATGACCTTGATCTTCTTTTTGCTTCATGCCATTATGAGCCATGATCAAAATGTCTTTGAGGGAACAAAGAATAACATTCTAGACTATAAGATTTGTGTCAACCTCCTGAACCTTCGAGACCTTGGAATATAGGAGAGAATTGATGGGGGATTTTGGATGTAGAATACTTCAAAAGGAGTCATGCAAGTAGTTGTATGGTAAGATGTGTTGTACCACCATTAATCTATGGGTAATCATTGATCCCACCAATTTTTCCGCTCAGATGAAAAACACCTCAAATATGTTTCCAAACACTTGTTGACAAATTTTGTCTGGCCATCCATCTATGGGTGATAGGCAGTGTTGAGATGAAATTGGGTTCCCTGTAGCTTGAAAAACTCTTGCCAAAAATTGTTGGTGAAAGTGGGGTCTCTGTCAAAGACAATAGAATTAGGAATGCCATGAATATTGAAGATATTATCCATGAAGAGTTGAGCCATTGTGGCAAATGTGAATCGGTTTTGAAGAGCACAAACATGAGCATATTTGGAGAGACGATCGATGACCACCATGATGACTGACTTATTTCCCAATTTAGGTAAGCCTACAATGAAGTCCATATAAATATCTCTCCAAATAGCATGGGGAATCAAAAGTGGTTGGAGTGTGACTGGAGCTTTGACCATTTGTCCCTTGTTGTGTTGACAGACCTCATATTGAACCACAAATGTGAAGACGTCATGTTTCATACCCTCCTAGCAAAACGAACGTTTGACCCTTTCATAGGTTTTGGTAAATCAGGAATGCCCTGCTATGGATGAGGTATGAAGTTCATAAATCATTGTGGATTTAAGTTTGGATTGCTTGCATAAATACAAATGACCTTTGTAGTGAATCTCTTCATTATGTCAAGAGTACACTGGAGAAAATAAATAATTGTGTTGCAATTGGTGGAGCATGCTAGAACTTTTGGTGTGTTACAACCATTCCTAACAAACATCTTGGAGTGAATTTGGTACAATGAAGGAGAGGGACAAAAGGGGCCCATATTATTCATATTTCCGGGAAAGAGAATCAACCACTACATTTTCCTTGCCCTTCTTGTAAATGATCTTGTAATCATATCCAAATAGATTGGTCACCCATTTTTTCTGTGTTGAGGATGAAATTCGTTGTTCTAGGAAATACTTGAGACTCTGATGATCAGTTCTGATTTGGAATCATTGACCCAATAAGTAAGGGAGCTAGAGATCCACAACATGCAAAATAGCTAACATTTTCTTTTCATAAATGGATTGGCCCAAATGTTGCTCTGAATTTTGTTTGCTAGTGAAGGTCAAGGTCCTTCCATATTACATGAGGAAATATATAATTCCTTTCCCGAATGCATCACATTCCAATACAAATGTCTTTGTGAAGCCTGGGAGTGCTAAAACAAGGGTCGAGCACATAACATATTTTAAGGCTTGGAAGGCATGATCTACAACTGCAGTCCAAGTGAAAGCATATTTTTTAAGGAGGGAAGTGAGAGGATCTGCAATCTTTCCATAATTCTCAACAAACTTCCTATAATAGCCCATTAAACCCAAAAAAACATGCAATATCTTAAGAGTTTTAGGGCGAGGCCAATCTTTCATAGCTTCAATTTTCTTAGGATCCACTCAGACACCATCTTTGCCAATAATATGAACTAGGTATTCCACTTATGAGGCACCAAAGGCACATTTATATTGTTTGAGGAAAATTTGGTGCTTAGAAAGGAGATGGAGAAGTTGATTCACATGGGAGAGATGAGATGACCAAGTTTTACTATAGATGCGAATATCATCAAATAAAACTAATACAAAATGATGGATAAAATGACGGAAGACATGATTCATAAGACTTTGGAAAGTGGAAGGAGCATTACACAATCCAAAGGGAATTACCAAGAATTCATAATGACCCTCATGAGTGTGAAATGTCACCTTGGGAATGTCTTCATCTTTCATGTGGATATGGTGGTATCCAAAATGTAGATCCAATTTGGTGAAGTACTGAGAACCACTCAATTCATCCAAGAGGTCGTCAATGAGGATAATGGGGAATTTTTCTTTGATTGTGAGTTTGTTGAGGGATCGAAATTCAAGACACATGCGCCAAGTATCTTATTTCTTGAGTACCATGACCACAGGGGAAGAATAAGGGTTACTACTAGGACGGATAACATTGGATTCAAGTAATTCATGAACAATTTTCTCAATATCATTATTTTGGGCAAAGGGATGACGATAAGGCCGAACATTGGGAGGAAGACTTCCCAAGATGAGAGGGATGGAATGATCATGGACGCCATGGGAAGGGGGAAGTTCTTTGGGAGTGGTAAAAACAACTTGGTGGCAAGAGAGAATAGTTTGGAGGTTGGGATGCAAATAAGGTGTCTTAACAACATGAATGGAGTGGAGTTGGGCGATAATTCCTGAATTACCTTTTTTGAGAAGCTTTTCAATGCGATGGGAATTGATGATATCAGGGGAGTCTGATGTGATACCTTGGAACTTATATTGTTGTCCCTTCTATTGGAATTTCATGGTTAATTCCTTAAAATCCATGAGAATGGGGCCAAGATTAAGTAACCATTAGACACCAAGAAAAATGCCACAACCACCCATGTCTATAGAAAACATATGGGATTTTAGGTGATACTGACCAATTTGGAGTCACACATTTTCACATCGTCCCCCAAATTTCATGGAACTACCATTGGCAATCATGATTTAAAAATTATTGACTTCACAAATGTAACGATTGAATTATTGAGCAATGTGGAGATGAATAAAGTTATGGGTGATACCTCTATCCACAAGGAGGATGAATTTCTTATGTTTGATGTAACCAATTAATTTGAGAGTTTGGGGAGAAGAGAAGCCAATGAGGGAATTAAGTGAAATCATTGGTTCAACTTCAGGTGGGTCAGAGAGTGGTGCGAGGTGAGATAGTGGTGGTAGTTCCTCCATAGGTGGAACACCAACATCTTCTTTAGAAATATCCTCAGTGAAAACCATAAAGATATTTTGTTCCTTACACTTATTCCCGGGAAAATATTTGTCATCACAATTATAACAAAGACCCTTGAGTTGACATTCAACCATTTCAACCCTGGTCAATTTCTAGATATTTAGGGGAGTTGCAGAAGGGGAAAAATTGTTGGGTTTAGGGAGGGGAGGAAAGGAGGGTTTGTTGTTCTAGGAGGACACAATCTATCGGGCTTCCTTGTCTCATTGATTAGCTTCCAACCAAGTCTAGGGGCATTCCATGAGAACATGGGAACATATTTCATCTTTGAGGCCACTGATAAAGGATTCCCTAAAGAAAGCATATAACATGCCCTTCTTTCTAAAATCGAAGTGCTCAAATGCGACAATAAAGTCTTCCACTATCCTAGACTGCTTTAACTTGGTCAAACGACCTAAATGGTGGGTTTCAGAGTCAAAGAGGTCATAAATTTCGGCCACAAACCATGTCCAAGCAAGATACCCTTGGTGTGCCTTTTTTCTTCATTGCCACCATTTGCATCGTTCTGGATCCAAATGTAGGACACCACAACAAAGCTTGGCTAAATCATCAGTAATTCCATGCAAAGAGAAATAATGTTCCATTTGGGTGACCCAGCTTGTAGGATTTGATCCATCAAATTTTTCACCTCAATTTTAGGAGGGTGGAGGTCTCAGTAAAAGTGGGTAGTATGAGGGCCTTGGTAATGGGAAGAGTCATGGTCATCCTGAGAAAATGTTTTTAATAAGAGGAAGGGTTCTGGGAAGGGCCTAAGAAGTGTTATTTGAGGTCTTTGAGGTAGGAACATTGTTCTTTGGGGTCTTTGATGTGGGAACATTGTTCCTTGAGATATTTGATGTGGGAACATTCATCCTTGAGGATTTGAATATTTCAATTGATGGAGCTAATGTTGGAAGTGAGTTTCTTGATGGCATCCTTGTTCTGATGGTTGTCAGCAATCAAGGAATTGAGGTCTTGGGATCGTATGGCAGTCATTTAAATAAAGGAGCATGCAAATGGTATAGGGGAAACAAAAAGGGGTCTCAAGTAGTGGGTGGGACTAAGAATAAAAAAGAGTGTCAAATGATAGGTACCACGATGATCAGGGAGAAAAGGGGGATCCAAAGGGATAGGATCGAAATAAGGGTGTCAGAGACGGGTCAGGTCCACAAAAAACAAATTGGGTTAAAAATGATAGGTATCACTAGAATCATGGCGAAGAGAGGAACCCAGTGGGATAGGTCCCAAAGAAGTGTTCTTACAGAGTTATACTCCATCCTGAAGAATACTGTAGTGAAAAATGCCCAAATTCTTAACAGGAAGAAATGTGTAGTAAGTTCGCAACCCGAATGCAGAAGACACAATTACACAACAATAGATCTTATCTATTCTATTTTTGTTTCTATCCCAAGGGTTAGGGTATTCAAGGGTTCTACAGACAAGGGTTTTCCCTGTGCTATATCTCTTTGATATACATGCGGGGTCCAACAATAGTACTCGACCCAATATCTTAGGGAACCAACTAAGGAGGCTAAACCATGTCATTATTTGTACTAACCTGACTACCTAGGTACTAGAGAGTCTCTTCCCAAGTGTTATTCTCAGTGGCACTATAAAAGTCAGAAAACCAATTGGTTTATCTATGGAGAGATTTAGGAAATCTAGGCCGATCCATATACAGATGTTGTCTGATGTGATACTACTCGAAGGGGTACCAATAGGGGTTACAAGGGTGGCCAATAGATGTGCACTTAAGTACCACCTGTATTTCCTGCATCTATGAATCACCGACCACGGGTTTATGCGCATAATGACATATCTTTGTATCTTTAATATGTTGGAATACATCTTTACCCTGAAAAAAAATTAACCCATAATTTTCTGCCAAGGAAGGTGCTCTGATACCACTTGTAGTATTCCATATATAAAATAGTATGCAGAACATAAATACTTAGCTAGAAATGGAAGAGAAACAATGATATAACCAAAACAATACCACATTAATACCACAATAATACCAGAATAACACCAGAAAGAGCACTTTGATTATAGAGAGAGATGTTCACTTGCCTCTTAGAGGGGGAAACCTTCAGTAGAGTAGAGATCTATTGCAATAATATCCAAGAAAATATTTCTCATAACCTTTACTTCTATTTATACTAAATCTATATATCCAAAAGAACAATCTAGAGGAAGATCCTTCTCGAAGAATAAGCTTATATTAGGTCTTCTTACATTTGACGTATTCTTCCTTATTGCTAGGCCTTATTAATATTGGCGTTTATTACATGGAATTATCTTATTCTACCTACATGAGGGATTAGGGAGGTTGGGTCCCTAACAATCCCCTCCTAGTCAATAAAAATAAAAAATCTATATATCTTGCTTCAATCCTTACATTTGATACCTTAATTCATTAATTAAAATAACCACTATGAGACATTATATATCAACAAAAAGAGTAGGAATTAAATGGAATCCACTTTCAATTTCCTTTCTTGTGCCATCTTCACCCTTGTTATTTTTCTTCTAATGCTAAATTATCCACCATTGTCTTTTCTTCTTCCTTGTTTTTAGGAATAAATACCTCCTTGAACTTATATCTAAATAAAATTAAGGTTCTTTGTCTATATTACATTTATCCAAATTATGGTGAGAATGGAATTAGATAAAAACAAAAATATAACAGAGAACACAAACATACAATGAAACTCAACTTCTATTAATGAATAAAATAGTATAATACTGTAGAACACAAACTTTGCTAGAATAGGGGAGCTTATCTCTGAAGAGAAAGAGATGTTGGTAGATCATTTGGACCCTCCCCCATCCCTCACATCACTCCCAATTCCATATCCCTATTTAAAAAATAAATTAAAAAAACAATGATAAATATAGAAAAGAAAATAATGTTTATAGTCAATATTTTCCACTACTACATATGACCAAATTTGCCACGGTTTTTCGTTGCTATTGCCACACATATCCATTGCACTTTTCACGAAAGAAAAAGACTATTTTTCGTGGAAATTTTTTCGTCACTATATCCACTAACCAGGTTTTCATGGAAATAGTGACGACATAAGGCCACCACGTGTCATCATTCTCAATATAGGTTTACCTTGAAAACCGTGGCAATAGTGACGAAACATCGTCGCAATAGGGACCAAAAACCATGCCAAAGTAAAAAACTAACCAACAACTTACGACGTACATGCCATATGTGTGATGAAAAAGTGTGGAAATTTGCGACGAATGTTCGTCGCTATTGCCACGCAAATCCTTGACTCATCAACATTTTATGATGCATATGCTATATGTGCGGAGAAAAATCATGGAACATTACGATGGATTTTCATCTCTATTTCCACGAAAAGCCTTGGTAGAGTAAAACTCATTTTTGTATTGCGACGAACTTTCATCGCTATTGCCACAAAAAATCTTGGTAGAGTAAAAACGTTTGCGACAAAATTTCATCGCTATTGCCACGCCTCCTGTAGGTTAAAAATAAATAAAAATCTACATGAAGAGTTGGAAATAGTTGTAGAGAATCAAGTTTGTATAGTTGATAAGCTAGTCCCTTACACTACTAGACTCGAGAGATATCTATTGGCTAACCATTGCATCCACCCTATGATATATTTGTATAAACCTCATCTACTTGTAATGATGATTCTTGGCAAATTTTCCAGGATGATAGGGACATTTGTTGATTTTTTCTTATTGAGAGCAAGTTGATACTCTAATGTCATTCTCATAGACAAAAAAAAGTTTCCCAAGGGCTTACTACCTTTGGATAATTCCTTTTCCCTAAGTGATGTTGGGAGTAAGAACACATCCTCTCAAGAGGCTTCAAAGAGAAAGGTATCGTACACTATCCTTAGGAATATTGGTGCAGATGATGACCCTAAAACTTTGTCTATAAGTGCTAATTGTTTCGAGTTAGAAAATAAAAATAATATTACTTTATTCCTTGAATTCAGGGATGTCTTTGTTTATTCATATGATGATTTTTTTTGGTTTTGACCTGAGAATTATCCATCATGATATTACTATAAAATACAACACTATTCTTATTTGGCAAAGACAACGACTAGTTACTCTAGCCTTTGAGGCCACTATTAGGAGGGAAGTTGATAAGATGCTCAATGCCAATATCATAACTGGCTCTATATCTAGTCCCACCACTGAGATCCACAAATCCATTTGATTGAGTTGACCATGTAGCTAGAGAGGAATATGCTTCTTCAAAAGAATAGGTAAGGGCATAAGCAATAGAGGTGGTTTAATCCATCGACTCAGAAGAAATTAACTGGGCAAATACAACACCATTAGCAAGAGAGGATACATAGGTAGTTGAGGCATAGAAAAGGGAAAATGAAGCAATAGGAAAAGTAATCCAAAAGAAACAAAGGTGGAAGTAGAAGAAGGAGAGATAATTATTGATTTATGTGTCAAGTACTATGAGTGGGTTTCTAAATTGGTCCTAATTCAAAAAATGAATGGGTACATTTGACTATGTGTAGACTTTCGCACCCTTAACAAGGAAAGAGTGAAGGATAACCTTATGCTCCCCAACATGGAACTAATCTTACAACAAGTTGTAGGATCCCAAATGATGTCTCTACTTGATGGATTTTTAGGTTGTGATCAAATTGACCTCAAGTGAGAAGATCATTATAAAACCACCTTCACTACTTAGTGGGGCACCTTCACTTTTGAATGCATGACCTTTGTTCTAATCAATGCACCATCCATATCAAGCTTGGGTCAGGGAATGCCTTCGAGCATGCTCAAGTCACTCTACTTGTCCTACAAAGTCTTTTCACTACTCCAAACACTTCATGGCCTGATCCAAACCACTTGGATTTCTCAAGAATTTTGTGCAAATCATCGTATTGTTTGAGTCTTTTGTAAAGGGCCACCTCCCTCTATTGTAGCCCAATATAGCTACCATATCCATGACCTAATCCAACTACCAGATCTATGACCCTCTATATTTCAAATCACCCTTTGTACTTCTCAATTGTCACATGCGTGGATCAACTATGTGGTTACTTCAATTGTTCCATTCTTCGAATGAGCACATTGGTTCTTCCCCAAACTCTGCCACCATTATGCTTAAGTACATACTCCTTCATCGTAACATGATATTTCTCCAACTCTACGATGTGGTATGGTCAATTACCTTGTCATGGTGCTTTGGTTCTTTGCACCAAGTCTTCACCTACTCTCCACAAGAGTGTGTTCCCAAACACTTTTCACAAGATGTAACTATCCTCAAAATTCATTCCATCAATTAGCAACAGTTCCCACCACTAACTTGGTACCAACCATCCTCCAAGGTCTACATCTAAATCTATCTCTGTGACAAACCAATCCACCTCACCAAAATGTTCACCAATATCCAACATAAATTGCCTCTGTGATGCACCTCAACACTATTGTCATCACTAAAGATATTGATACCAACTTCACACCAGAATTTTCACTAAAGTCCATGTCGAACAGGTTCTGATACCAACAATCATGAAGGTGAAGGTGGTGAAGAGATTCCCAAATAGTATTCAAAGTTAACTTTGATACCAACTGTCACAAGCCCCTTGGAGACCCGCCCGAGATGCTAAGCCTCATTCTCTCTTCGGGGCATGTGGCACTGCAAAAATTCTCACTTGGAAACTTGGAAACACCAAGGATACTTCACCCAGACTACACCTCTTCACCTAGAGCATAACCATACTTTGTTATAGGCTATAGGTGAGTCACACACTCATTCTATGTGACCCACTTGTATACTTAGATAATTTGGAATCACTATCAACACTTATTCATTTAAGAATACAATCACGAAACATGGGAAACAAGAGAACACTTGTGAAACATACAAGAGACATAGATACATAGTGTGGGTAGCGCCAATAGTGCCTAACACCTAGCGTGTCTTATTATGCGAAATAGAGTTACAATATGAGCACTACTAGATTGATTCATAATCCTTGGGCAGAGTCATGCAACTCACCTCACATCACCAAGAAAAAACACTCATACACAGATTTTCCCCACTAGAGTTCATTGTAGCAAAGTTCATGACATCCTTCCATAGGCAAAGTACAAGCAAGACATCTACTTCAACAAGGAAAACGACTCACCAAGGTTCAAATTCAACAGAAGTTTCTCCATATCCCAAGGGAACGTTATGCAATGGGGACCATTGCTTCCTCAGGGGGGAGGAATGATCCATGTTGATCTCGGTGGCCATCCACCTCTTCCACTGAATCAACATTTTAAGCATATGGTTTTGATAAACCATAATATTAACCCTTTTGATGGGGAATGAAATGTAATGACATATTCATTTGTTAATTACACATATCATGTAATTATTTACTAGTGCTCTTATGTACATGCTTACAACATAGCGTTGATGCATTGGATCCCATTAGAAGTCCGTAGTGAAGCGCGCTCGGGCTAGAGTAGTATTGGGATGGTGACTGCCCGAGAATTCCTAGTATTTTACATGCCTATGGCATTTTATTAACTTAGACTAATTTATCCCACATGCATCATGGTAATTATTCTCCTCTCACTCTCTCATATATAATTGAGGTGAAGGAGGCGCTTCAAGCATGCAATGGAGTGTGATGTAAGTCTTGTTTCGAATGAAGCATAGCCAACATATCTTTCTTTTCAGAGACAACATCTCTTTCTTTTCATAGATAATCTACCTCATTCTACAAGTTTGTGTTCCACAATGTTTTTCTATCTTATTCATTAATAGAAGTTGGGTTTCACTGTATTTTTGTGTTCTCTGCTATATTTTTGTTTTTGTCTCATTTCATTCTCAGCATAATCTGAATCATGGTTGGAAAACATGAACCTATTCTTTTCTCTACAAAATCACTATAGTAATAAGAAGGCTAGGTTGGCCATCTAATAGTTTAAGGAAAGTGCCTTACTGTGGTGGATAACTCTAGAACCACAATTGGGTGGAGTAATTTTTCTATGACATGGGAGTAATTTGACGAACAATTTTGTAAGAAGTATGTTTTCTAAGAGTATTTGGAGTGAAAGTTGAATTCCAGGTTCCCATGATCTTAAAATACATAGCATTGATATTTATAAAAATTATTTAAAAAAATCATGGTTGCCACAAACTATCATTCAAGGTGATAAGAATATGATAGTGCAAAGAAATTTTCTACAAATTCAAGTTAATATTTTAAGTGTTTTGGAAGGAAGAGTGAGGTACCCAAAGAAAGAACTAAGAACTCAAAATTAATTATAGAAAGGAAACAAAAACATCCACTTTAAAAAAAAATCTCAAAAGATTATTCAGAAGAAAAATTCTTGTATGGGTCAAATAGAATAAGGGTCGATTAGCATGAAATGTAAGCAATAGTACAAATGGTTCCACCTAATATTTTATATATGCATGTTCCTCTAAGAATTTGGTTAGTTTATGCCAAGGAAATATATTGGAATTCATAATGACCATGTTTTTCTTCCTCCTGAGTTCAAATAGAAGAATCAATATGAATCCAAAAACAACGAGGAGGCGTAGGAACTTCTAAAGACCAACCACAACTAGTTTTGATTGATGGAACCCCTACCTTCCATATGGAAGAAAACAACCATCTCATGAAAAAAATAAAATTGAATGAAATATATATTTCTTATGATGAAAACTTATTTTGAGGCATCTTAAGATGGATCTTGGCTTGAAAACTAAGTTTCGCAAAAATTCTTATTCTATGGAATAAAGTGTTTCCTCATGTTAAAAACCTCTGTGAGACACCACTAAGCATAAAAAAACTGGAAACCAAAAATGGAAGTCTATTCTGAGAAAAAATATTAAAAAAAGGAAAAATTATCCTAATGATTCCCCTCTACATCATTTCAAATACAGTATACCCTGTTTATTCCTATTTAACTTTCTTCGATGGAATTATATAAGTATCAAGGATCCAACTACAAGTTTCAAGAAATAGGATAAGCATCAACCATATATCCCTCAATAGCTTAGAATTACACAAATTTTTTATCTCGGTAAATCTAGGATAGCTCATACCATCTACACAACATCTTGATGGATGATCTTCAACATAGAGGTTGAGTGACATAGGGAAAAAAAAACTATGGATCACACAACTATCAAAATCAAGTTTTGTAAAGAATGGCACTGCCACTAAGATATTTGATATAGAATCCATGCAATAGAATGTTCGAGTACATTTAAAATATGGATGTCATCTATAATGTTGTTAGATATTTTCATCAATACTATAGTCATGACTATTATTCAAGCTAAATCTATGATATTTAGCAGTGCATAATCTAGAGTAAGTTATGTTGGGTCTCATTAAATTAAATCATCATTCATTAGGAAATCCAATTTTATCGAGTTTTCATGGCAGAACTAGGGCTTCCAGAGATCTTTTCCATAGTCATATATAAAGATTCAACATCTAGCCATTATACTCACAAGATTATTCAAAAACATTATGGCTGCCAATATTTCAAGCACTCTAGAAGAGGTTACTACCCCAAGTAACTCATAAACAGAGAAAAGATCACTCCAGTATACTCATTATCAATAAGATGAAGAAAAATGAACCATCATTCAATTAGAGCTATGGAATTGATCAAAATAAAGAATTGTCCAAAATTTCAAGGTATCATTTTTATAGGTTGGCTACAAGTTCAAGATAATGTACATTGTAATACTAATTCCACTATCAAAATACAATGTACATTGCTTAACATTTTTAGTCTTAAAAGGAGACTTCAAAGGTATTAGCTTGATATTATATAAACCCTCACATGTTTCAAGAACTACAAGGACTTCAATGCAAAAAAAAATATTACTACTCAAAATTACATCCTTCTATCACAATCAGAATGCCCAAATATCAACATTGTCATACTGCTACAAAGTTCTCATCCTACATCCTCCCTGTTCTAGCGGTGTACATTCTACGGCAAACTTTAAACCTACAAGTATGCTTCCAATGAAAACTCCTAAGAATAAAATAGGCCTAGCTACAGAGTTTGCTAAAAATAGAATTATGCTACAAAGTTTGTCTCCTCATGCAAATAGAATGAAAACTCATGTCAAGACTTTGCTTCCTTCAAGCTACCTCTCAAATAAAGAATTGCTCAATACTTTTTCATCATATATAATTTCATTTATCATGTCTACATGTTATCACCTATGTTATCTTTGATTTAAGTTATTGCATTGTTTAAATACAGTATTAAGCATTATCTAGTTTTCCAATACTCTTACCATCCCATACTTATACCATTCTTATAAAACCGGGCCATAGTTATGTAGTGTTTCAAACATGATCATTTGAAATATAAGTTAGGGGAGAGTGGATTGAAATGATAATCCATAACAATCAATTTCAATCCATAAGAAGGTGCCAGTAGTCAAGTGAAAGAGTTGTGGCCTATGCAAAAAAGGTAAGTATGTTGACATGAAGTAAGGAAATCATCACAAGATGTGGTGATTTCAAAGATAGAGTATGCACCAAAATGACTCATTTTGAATGGAACTTTACTCATTTTAAACCCAATTCAAGTTATAAGTTTCTCACCCATCCTCCACAATGTGCTAAGTGCCCCCAAGATTGAAAGAAGGAAATCCAAAGGAATGTTTCCATAACAGGATTATTAAGTTTATTATCATTGGTGCCCTAGCAATATAGAAACACAAGGTTATTTGGGATCAATCTTTTAAGATAACTGAAGAAGAATTTCTAGCTTCATAGTCCACCATAGGTGTGGAAGTGGCTCCTACAACACAAAAAAAAGGGGGGAAGAATAAGATTACTAACATGGTCACTAGGTAGGATGGCCCCAACATTCAAGGGGGATACTTTAAAAAGAAGAGAAGAACAGTTCAAAACATAAACTAGAAAGAAAAAAACACCCATTCTCTACGGATAGAGGACATAGCCCAAGACATTGTTGAAACAGTGCTCAAGATAGGAGGTTCATCTACTCATAAAACATTGATCCTATCAAGCAAGTATAAAATCAAAGATAAGAAATATAAATATTAAGAAGCCAATAAGAAGGACAAGTTATATCATGGCTAAATAAGTAGGCATATTTTACCCATTTACATCATTTTTCCTAAAACCCTACCTTACCTTATGTTTTTCCAGGGTAGGGCTGTGTTTTTCCATTTTTCACTCCTTACCCCCACTCATTTCCTGAGATTCCAATTTCCATTAATCCCTAACATTATCCCCTACCACCCTAAATTTTTGCAATAATTTAGGAAACCCCTAACCCATCATTCCACTTCATTTTCCAAAAATCTTTGAAGCCACATTTTCCAGAAATGACCCTTTTAAGCATCTTTTTTCCGAACAGATTGTGGCCAATAAGAGATGAATATTGAGAAATTGGAGGAGGTTTTTGTTCCTAAGATGCCAAATTACAATAACCTATTTCATATTTTACACATGTATTACATAATGATATATATATATTCACATATTCACAGCTTATTTTTTGGACTGAGCAAAGTCCCGTTTTAGACATATTATTGCAAAAACTATTGTGAACAAGTAGAGTAAAATTTTGGGAAAATGAGAGAGTGTAACATCCCGCTCTGGCGCACTTACAAAACTTATTCTTTGAGGACACTTGCTCGCAAGTGATCTGGACTTTTCTGATATTAATACATTTATGCTTGATTATGATGCGTTCTGATAGACGACATGATGTTTTACTACTTG
>ML778545.1:839058-849223 GCA_009831015.1 Picea engelmannii
GGTTGATTCATTTACGGTGATATTGCTTTGTTTTGATGATATGATATTGATTTTATGATATGTTGTTGACGTTCTGACACGATGGTTGATGATGCAGGCTAACAATAGCTTGCCAACCAGAATCACATATGGAGTAAAGGGGCCACACATGATTTCCAGAGAGGTTGAGGGAGAGGTGTGGACAACAACCCTGCCACAACCTACTAGCATTCCTGCCATGGCTCTAACTATAGGTTAACGAATACCTATTTTGAGAGGATCCACGATGCCATGAGGGCAGACTGTGACAGTCGCTCACGATGATTCTAAGGGGCACGCAATAAGGCGGGGGGCTTATTCCTTAGATCCCTTAGTCTCCCACAAGTTCACCTGGCGGAGTGTTGACTCCAGGGGTTATAGATGTCTACCAAACAGTCAAGTCGGGGAGTGGCACCCTTGGAGCACGTGGTGCATCCTGAAGGGCATGTCACGCAAAAGAAACACTAGTTGGCAAGTGGCACCCTTGGAGCACGTGGTGCATCCTGAAGGGCACATCGCGCAACATAAGAAAACAAGGCGAGTGGCACCCTTGGAGCACGTAGTGCGTCCTGAAGGGCACGTCACATTGATGATGATGATGAGACAACCTAGATGACCCTAAGACCTTAACGCCTTAATAAATTCTCAAAATGACTCCCCTAATAAAATGTCGCCCAGTTCAATCTAAACATAAATTTAAACCATATCTAAGATAAAATCTTGATAAGCCCTAAGAAAAGATCCTACAAAAATAACCATAAGGGCGTAAACTAAAAACCTCCTAAGTGTTAGTTAAAGTCTTCTTAAATAATGGGGGGGTAAAGTAATGAGGGAGATAAATTAATTGACACCCATGGTTTTTAAATTTTAAAGGAGAAATAAAATTATTAAAGTGTGGGAGTATAAAAGTTAGGATTTTAAAAATATATTGAAAAGACTATTAAGTGCATTTATCTTTTTGGGTTTAAAAGAAAAAAAATAAAAAAATAAATAAAAATAAAAAGAGAGAAATAAATAATAGAAATAAGGAAACTTCTAATAAAGGAAACTTAATAATGGAAAGTAGGGGATATAGGGTAAAAAGCAAAAATGAATCAACAATTAAGGAGTTACTAAAAATCAGCAACTTCATTTTAGGAAAGTTATTAAAAGCATGAGAAGGGATCTAGGAACCCTAGGAGTAATTTTAGGAGCGACTATAGGGGGGGGTGAGGGAATTAAGTCTTTTAATATTTTTAAAGAAAATAAATTTTGGAGAAAAGTGGGGGATGAGTGACACTTGGACGACAGAGAAATTTTAGAAGATTGTCATTAAAAATTAAATTAATAATGATTTAGGAAAGTAGGTGGGTCTCAAATTTCTATAAAAGAAGGGGAAAAGAAGGAAGAAGGAGGAACGATTAGCGTAACGTTACGCTGCCGGATTGTGGTTTGACTGTTTGCTTGTGAGGAGTTGGGAATTTCTCAGCTGTATTGGAGTGGTAGCTCAACCTTGGAGGCGAGCTGAGAAGCTAGTCTTATCTCTGGATCTTGTGTGGCCCCTTTGCGGCTCGGGGAGCTAAGGGGGAAGCAGAGTACCCCTAGCGATTGGCTGGGAGGTACCGGTGAGGTCTCTGCAGTCGGCAAGCGGGAGCAGCATGGAGCAGGAGCGACACGGAGCGCAGGGTCATCATTCAAGGCAGGCGAAGAGGCAAAGGTATGGTCGCTCTTTTGGTAGAATAGAAAGCACTCGAACTGATGTAGATCTGACTATTATTGGAAAGGTGAAATGGCATTGAAATTTTATATAATGGTTGTTGCATCTGCCGTTTTCCCTGACGATTCCCATAGAATAGTTGTTACAATGCTTGTGAACCTCCTGACTCTATCCTATGATTGTTGAGTGCTGAATTTTATATTTAACTGTGAATTTAACCCTTGTCGGAAACTTGTTTCTGTCTGATTCATCCACGGATAACAATTTCTAATCTATGCGCTATTGTTAAAACTTCTCCGCGATATGGGGTTAAAAATCCCTACGTTGACAGTGATACTTCTGCGTTTTTAGTGGAATCTCTCTGCGATTTGGGGGTGCAATTTCCTACGTTTTTTTTTGTGATACTCTCTGCGTATTATAATATAAATCCCCGTGTTTTTATAATTCCAGTGTTGGGAAGAGTATACTCCCCAACAATCAGTCTCTTAAACACTTCGTTTTCTTCCCTTGAAGTCTAATTTTTTTTTTCCCTTCAGCTCTGAATTTCCTTTCTACGTTGTGTTCCCTCAGCGGGTCGTTCACCCCAAATTTTTCCCTGCGTTTGATTTTGAATTTCTCTGCATTCATGAATTTCGATTGGGCATCCTTGGGCTGTTGATTTCATTTGGCGTTTTTCCCATGGGACTGTGGGTGTTGACGGCGATGGTGGGCAGTTCGTTTTATAAAATATTTACTGTCATTCGTTATATAGACTTACCGTCATTTGTTTTACCATGCATGGTCATTCCTTTCTTAAAACTATCGTCTTCTCATTTGTGCATGACTGGAAAATCGTCTTCATAAGCATATCAACGCTCCATGGGCTGGATCCAAGGAGGTATTCGTAAACTGTAGTGGACAGATTGTTAAATTTCTCGTGTGGGTTAAAATTTTTCTTGGCGTTGGGTCGCTGGTCTCTGCGTCTTATTTGTTGCGTCTCAATTTTCTACTCTATCCATGTGCTGCTATCCTCTGTCTGCTCTGCCTGCGATTTCCCTTCCTCACATTGCTGAATTACGTTCTGGCAGTCAAAACCCTAAATTCAGGTTCAGCGTAATGGCAGGTCAACGTTGTCTGTATCGTAGGTGCATGTTATTTTATGCCTTAAATGTTGTAGTTTCTATAAATGCAGTATTAAACTCCTTCTTAGATTAGTAAAGTGTAGTTTTACCTCTGACAGCTAGCTCAACAGTGTGTAACCTAGGCGTATCCCTTTAGGTTATTCAACTCTACATAATTTTATTCAGCTCTACGGTGCTTTATTTCGTAATTGCCTTGTACTCAATTTGCCTTGCACTCTAATCATAATTGACCTGTGTTTACCAGATTAATATGACTATTGTAATCTCAATGGCCATATACTGTAGTCATATTGTAGACCGTCGGTGATTGTTAGAATAGATTTACCAGAATATTCGTTTTGTGACTACAATAATTCAAATAGAAACCCAACTAACTTCTCACATTTACAAATTTTCTCAAATTTACCATATGTCCTTTGAAAAACATAAAATGAGGGTTCATGCATTATCCAATCTAGTCAAGAATGTGATTGAAAACATTCGCTGTAAAAAAAAAAATGTTAGATAAAAATTAATATAATTGACCATAATTCCATGTCCAATAATGGCCAATAATTCTTTGTTTATATCCATCTACAATTTATAGTTGGTTTCCTTCCTTCACAATTCACTACCTTAAATACTTTAAATGACATATTTATTTTGATACCTTGCATTTATCTTATGCTCAACTTCATTTTATTTCTGAAATAATTAGGTTGTACAACACCATTAAACCCAAAATATGTTAAAATCATTTTGTTTTCATAAATGAAAAGGTATATTGCATCTTGTAAATCCTTGTACATCCAAAGATATAAACTCTTTATAGTCACTGCTGTGTAAATTTCTGGTGAATATATAGAGCAATTTTTACTGTGGAGAAGGGATGCCTGATGACCTCATCCTTGCTATATTTAAATATTATGGGCAAATTAAATACCTTAGATATGCGTGAATCTTCGTGCTCCTATTGCTTCAGAATCGTTAAAGTAGGGAGATGAATATTAACGTTGTCATTTAGAATGCCAGTTCTCATTCTTTATTCAAGTGCTGCAAGAGATTATAGAAGGTTGTATTTAATCTAAATATCAATGTTGCAAAGCAAGTTTAATGTGGTCTTTTTAGAAAGTCAGTTGCATTCTATAATTAAAAGCTGCAATAGAATATAGAACGTTGTGATTAATTTAAAGATTAATGTGGTAAAGCAAGTTTAATGTGGTCACGTCAGAATGTCAGATTTCATTCTAAAATTAAATGTTGTAATCGATTATATGCTACTGTATTAATATTAAATATTAAATGTTGTAATGCATATTTAATGGGGTCATTATAGAATGCCAGTTTTCATTTATAATTAAATGTTGTAATAAATTATAGAAGGTTGTATTTAATATTAAATATTAAATGTTGTAATTAAGATTAATGTTGAAATTAGAGAATGCCAGATTTGTATATTTTAGGATAGAGTTATTGGTATATTGTTCTTAATCAGGTGAGTAAGGATCTTGCAGCATAAACTAAAAGGTGATGTTCAGATTAGAATTTATCCATGTAATGTGGTGGGTTACTAAATTGCAAGGTTATTGAATCATTATGTCATGGCATCAGTACTTAGCTGAAGTCTCTTGTCATCACAATATTGCAGTGTAATTTCAATATATTATATCGTTAATTATGTAAGGGCAGGGTTAGTTCTTGTAAAATAAAATGAAGGGTTAGTGTTGATATCGTATAAAATGTAATAACACTGTCATTTCAATTAAAAAGATAAGGAATTGTAGTGTTGACAACTTATAAAATGACGGGTGCCCTGAACTAAGTACCATAAACTTTTAAAGTTTCGTAATTGAGGAAAGTTGTTGAATTTAATAATGTGAACCTGGGTGTTCGTTGTCGACGTCCTTCTTTTCGTGCGCCTTCCATAAAGGATGTAGTCATCCTTCTTGTTTATGTTGTACTTGATAGTATCCAGTTGGTTGTTTGGTTGGTTATGTCGGGCGGGATATAGACCCCTCTTATAGCTTAGTATTTAGATTTTTGTGATTTTTCGATGTAAAGAATCCTGAGCCGTATCAGTAGTCTCAGGCTATTTAAAGGCACATTTTCCACTACTGCGACTCCCTAAACGATTTACTAGTTTCTGCCTGAGCAGTCGGCCAGGAGCCTGTCTAATCTTCTTTCGAGAAGACATAAGACTAAACGCCCTGCTTTTCTGCGCAGAAATAGTAAACTGTACTATTGGATTCTTCCATCTGTGACTGTGTTGTACTTAATACCTGGTGTCATTTCTGCTTACGGCTGCTAGTTGTACGCTTTATGTCTAGGGGTGTTTATTTCTTGTTGTCACTGTGATATGTCGGTGTCGTCTTGTTGTGTTCATCTTGCTTGCGTCTTGTTCTAGGTCGGGGTACTAGTTTCTGCCTGAGCAGTCGGCCAGGAGCCTGTCTAATATTTCTTTCGAGAAGACATAAGACTAAAATCCCTGCTTTCCTGTGCTGAAATAGTAACCCTAACACCTCAGATTCTTCCCTCTGTGTTCTTACTGTGCATCCCCAGTATGTCTTTAATGTTTGTGAGGCGTGCCTTATGCCTATGGTCGTATATGGTTGCAACTACTCATTGTGTGCCTTCAGTCTTCTTGTGTTGAACATCGTGGTTGCATCTTGTTGGTTGTCGAGTGGCGACGTAGAGTCAAGTGTGTTTGTTACTTCTACACGCGCACACACATCCAAAAAAAAAAAAAAGGAAAAAGAAAATTTGCACCTGTTTTCAGAGTTGTTGTCGTAACGCGGAGACTGTTACAGAGAGATTTATCTAAAAACCATATTCATATAAAATAACCTCTCTCACATTTTACACATCTATCTCGGATTAAGATATAAAAATGGATAAGTGAACCTTATTTTTCAGAATTTTGGGAGGAAATTTATAGCAAGTCTGCAGAAAGCGTAGTGTGGGGCACGCTACGCTTTTGATGGAGGATTCCAAACTATGAAAGGCTTACATATTCATATTTATCATTACTTTTACATCACGTTTGACCTCCCGTAGTCAAATTAAAAAACTCTAAATACTTGAAAACTTTAATTGTTAACATGTTATTCTTACATGAAAACTACATGCTCTCTGTTGTAAAAGATCATTGTTAACTATTGTAATATTCCAATAAATATCAATGGGTTTGTTGAGCCGGTGATATAATTTAACGATGGACTCAAGGATTACATTTGATGGGTACCCCTACCCATCAAGTAACTATCATTTTGGGAAATGAAATTACTTTTGGGTGGTGTCTCTAAATCAGTTAGAAATGAAAATAAAGCCTATTTATCACAACCAACAAGACTTTCCTACTTTATATTTTGTTTAAATATCCTTGGAACGGACTTATAAAACTCATGGAAACACAATACACTTTAACTTTCATCACCGTGTTGGGCACTTTTTCAAATTGTACTGAAATATAACAATAATGTCTGGTAACAAGTCTATTGTCAATTTGTAACTACCACCAATTGTATGTGCTCTTGCTCAAAATGCTACAATAGTCAAATAATCATATTATTTATGTCTTTCTAATCACATCCCATCTGTTGCATGAAAGAGGCCTAAAAAATCCTTATAATGATTGTATGGATTACTTCAATTGCCCCATGGACACACATCATGTTGCATTAGTTATCTACGTATTATATCTTCTTGGTGCTATTTTAGGTTTAGGTTAATGATTAACTTCAAATTATGTCATTGTTACACCTATTTTTCACACTAATGAGAATAATACAACTCTTTTTCCAATTGAGAAATCTACTCTACATCCTAATCATATTGTTTTAGCTTACACACGAATTGAGCAATCTTCTTTACGACACTAGTTGGAGTCCTCTCACAAGTGGTACCCGATTCTAAATGTTGGACATGATAAGGGCTTGCTGTTAGCATGTTCAAATTTGGAGGGGTAACATGTTGTCATGAAGTATCTTGTGTGGCCATTTTGTTTAGGAACCATGTCTCATATTGTGTTTTTGTTTTCTCTTGTCGAGGTAAAATATTGTGTAGCCTTCCAACATTATATTAGTTGCACGTGGAGAACACCAATAATCAACCTCCATTCCTCTAACAAACTCTACAAAGATTTGTGGTGAAAAATTTCATGATACATGTTGTGGTTTGACCATCTCCCATTTCCTTGGAATATCTATAAGAATGCACAATTTCTCATACCCTCACACACAGATCAAGATATTATCAATGATAAATTGGGTCTGGTCATATTTATTCCGAACACTAAACTTCCTCTATGTTTTATGCTGGTGTTCATTAGATAATGACTTCAACCCAACATAAAAAAAATGATAAAAGAAGATTTAGTTTCCATTCTTCACTCTTCATTTGACATTTATTAAGAACCATTAGTGTGCACCTAAAAAGTCTCACTCAAACCAAATTGATACTCAATTTTTAAGAAAGATTTAAAATGTGAAGAAGACATTTGTAGTTTTAGGCATGTAGTAGGAATATTGAGCATACTAAAGATGTGTCATATATGAATGCATAGTCACCTTGCCCAAGGTGTGAATTTAATGCTCCAAATATGGAAGTTCAAGAAAATAAAGAATATCAAAGTTGACATTGTCAAATAGTATCATAATGACAATAAAGACAAGAAAATATTTGCACACAATAACTTTCTACACTATGAAAGATACCAATTGGTTGCCCTGTTCTTTTCCATTTGTATTTTTTGGCAAGGTAACTACTCCTTTTTGAACTGTGGGGAGCTGTTAGCATCCTTTGCATGAGTTATCAAAATTTCTTAAAAGGGTTCACCACATTTTGAGCCCAACTACTCTTCCAACCTTATATCTGGGATACTTCATTGTATATACTATAGAGATAAAAGGTATGGCCTCAAATCTTATGAATAGGTACCATATGTAGACATTAAAGTTGTCCAACAATGAATATTTTGCACCAAATTCCATCCCAACACCGATAAACACCAAGGAATTCCAAAATACCTCCAAAATTATACAATAGTAGGTATTGGCCAAAAAATAGCTCAAACTAGCATCAATAGATTGATACAGACCAGATCTCTCAAAATAATGCAAAATTATGTGTACAATCACAACAATCAAAATTGTACCCTTGGAAAGACTTAGATCTAAGAAATTAGTCATCATTATCTCATAACCAAGGAGCATATCCAAATAATGAAATGGAAAAATCCTCCAACCAGCACCTGAACTATCTCAACCCAACACAACTACTATGTAGAAATCCTTCACATCTAGGTTCATGTAGCAATCTCCCTGCCTTGTTGTTGTTGTCATCCATCTTGTTAAAAATATGAGACTATTAGGATTATGGTAAAAGAATAGTCCATGTCAAAAAAATTCAATTATGAGTGTAGGGGTGTTCAAAGATTATACTAGATGAGAATAAAGCTATGAGGAATGGCCAATCTGGATACTGATCCTTATTTCCTAAATGAACAATGTATTAATGAAGAGATTTATGTTCATTTAAAACTGTAAAATTCCCACTCAATTATTTTTGGTCTTTTTCTTGGTTTTACTGTGTTGGCCTTTCGTCAAACAATTTGCCACTGAAATGCTTATAGAGGTTGTTATGAATTTACTCACTTCTGTAGCAATTTTATATGAATTCCTGAGTGTGGAATTTTGACAAATAGTTGGACTATAGGCTATTTCACACTATTTGACTGCCCAATTTGTTGTTATGGTATTTTAGATGGATTCTTGAAGTGTTTTAGATGGTTGGCATAGATTTCATGTGCCCTCATTGTTCTCTTTCATCACAGAAAATATAAGTGACAACAGACATAATGGGAACAAAACTCACAATCATTGAATACGGGAAACATAGCAGAAAAATTACACTTGTTTATTAGCAATAATACTCACACATTTGGGCCTGTTATACAATGGTGATGGAGTGTGTAGTTGCCATGAGAAGTGAACTTTGGTGTTGCTGTAATAACTATTAGAATCACCTATCAACCACCTGTGATAGCCTTCCAATCCACGATTTGAGTTGTCAAGGGAGTTTTGTGCCTTCCTCTATATGAAAAATGCACCCAACAAGGATCACAACCTCCTCCTCCATTAGAAATCGACCCAACAATGAAAATTCATCCCCGAACAAGCTAAATCGAACCCCCAATGAATCTGTCACTTCCCAACAAGGAGAAAATCATCCTCTGAACCCAAAATCCATCTTCTATGAACAAGAACTCGGCCCCTGTAATTTGGAATACATCTAGCAATGGAGTTCATCTATTCCCACAAGAGATTCTCCCTTATATCTTCAGGTAATGTGTTCCCAAACTCACAGTAAATGGTTGGGGATAAGGACCCATGAATTTCTTAAGAAAAATTGACCTCCTTTATTATGGTAGAGCTATCTGATCTGTTGTGACCATAATAATGCCCAGGTTACAATAAGATCGACCTCCGGGTTAAGAACACCACCATCAAGCAATACAAACCCATGCAAATGAAGGTGTGCCTGGTCTAGAGAGGAATAACTTTGCCACAAGTAGACTCATCCTATGAATAAGAAATCAATCACCCAGTGAATACTCAACAACCAGGAGTCTCTACAGTCTTGATAACTACTAAAACCGAACCCGTGTTCCCCTCGTAGCTAGCATCCTTGCGCAGAGGTCTGGTCTCATTCTCCGATCAAATATGGTCGAAATAACCCCTAGTCATAGTCTAGATGTTTAAAGGGGGATTTTTTTAATGTTTTATTATATTTCATTTTTTTATTTAATACATAGTTTGGCATATGTAGTTTTTTTTTTGTGTGTGTGTGTTTTTTTTTTGTTTTTTTATTTAATTAAAAAAAAATAATATATATATATATATAATGTTTTATTATTTTTTTTAAAATTAATAATAACAACATTTTAAGAAGATCCCTCTAGTAAGAAATCATGGGTGCCCAGTTATTCTACTAAAACATTTACTATAGATGGTTCTCAAAGTAGGCTTGTCCCCAATTTGGGAGTAATATAATGAATGTATTTTAGATCCGTTTGGTCAAGAAGCCTCTGAGAGTGGAATCAGTGACAGTCAATGGAATTTGTAAGCTGCATATGTGTGTCGAGAACCAAGAGAACATCTAATCAGAGACCTGCAAACATCCAAGCATCGGCAAAATATCATACATATCATTTCTGAGGTAGGCATTCCCATACTCAGATCATAGACTGATGACATCATAAACAAAGGTCATGGCCACCAATCATACACTGTGGATCCATGTAGTCATAATATAGCACAGCCACTGGAATACACTGTGGATCTGTGCGACAAAT
>ML778545.1:849323-882255 GCA_009831015.1 Picea engelmannii
TGCGAACTATTTTCAAAATATGATTTTGAGAAAATGACAAGTGTAACCTTCTTCAGGAAAAAGTTCTTAATGAAGAGTTTGATCTTCCATTATCATGACATAATCATAATATCATCTCGATAACCAAAAATGTGGATAACAACCTCTAGTGGGGCGTATGCATTCTTACATGTAGAAAATTTAGTATAGAAAGTTCTAAAAATCGGCTTTCCCCTAGTATAAAAGTATCACAATGGCATGTGGTTGAAAAAAAACCAATCAACTAAAGATCCTCTTCATTGAAAAGACATGAATAGGGTGTATGTATTTTGCCAAATATTCTTAGAGCTTACACCTAGACCCAATTACCACATCAAACAACCCATTTATTGAGGCCATGTTGCTAGCCCCAATTGCATATTGGCTTGCATAGGTGATACAACCATGGGGGTCAAAACATGTTTATTAAGGATTTGAAATTTTGTAAGAGAAATATCACCCCTTATTTGGGTAGCCTCTTTGTCATTTAATGTGGTCTTGCAACAAGATATGTAGGAAATTGTAATTAAATGGGTGGATGAAGAATCCCATTTGGCTTAAAATCCTAGTAAGGTCTCCCAAACGTCGCTTCACGCATGATGTGGCATGAGTAAATCCTCATAGATTCAAGGACACAAAACATATATAATTTTTAAGAAAGTCTAATCGATATAGATATATGAAGAAAAAAAACATAAGAGTAAGTGTTTGTAGTAAAGAATGAAGGATGTAAGGAATGTTTACCATAGCCTTTCTTTTAAGAATCTATAACATCATCATGGTATGACATCACGACGACCACTTTGATGTCATATCCTTATCAGAATCAGATATGTTAGTTTCATGAAGTCACCTCATTCCCCCTAGAGGGCCATCAGGTACAATTGTCATATTTGAGAAGGAAAACCCAATATCAATGGCCTCTAATCCATCCTTCGAGGGAGGAAAAGGTTCCCTAATCAACTCTTCTAGGAAGACTATATCAATTTTTTTTTAAGTCAATGGTTGTTGATTTTTGTTAGCAAGAGAAACTTCATCATCTGACATTGGTTGCTTAGGAAAATTCCAATTTTTTTATTTGGATTTGGTCCCTTTTTCCCTTGAAGGATGAGCTCATGCATGGGGATAAATATCGTGTAGATGTATTGTAAGTTGATGAATTCAACACTAGAATGTTGTGTTCTCATAATTCAATACCTGAATCCACCTAAAACATTCATTTGAGGGTCATTTTATCTGGAAGACTCTTACTCAAGTCTATTTCAACATAGATGTAGGTGTATGTACACAATCTCATTATAAATCTCCAAAATTTCTTTTATGTAACTTCCCAAAGTATTCTTAATATCCTCAAAATTTGATATAATATACCATTAAGAATGAAATGGAAAATTTGGGAGGTGTACCCAAAGTGTCATTCTAGTAATTTACATAGAGTTAGGATCACAATTTGGAAATCAAGGAGATATAAAAATCCCCACTGATATAATCATAAGTCAGGTAAGTCCCAAAATACAGATTCTATCCATGCTTAGGCCACCTATGTTTTGGCCCCTGTTCTCACTGAGGTAATGTTAAAGTCAAGTAAGTCCCGAAATTATGACTCTATCCATGCTCAAGCCACCTATGTTTTGGCCCCTGTTCCCACTGATATAATGATAAGTCAGGTAAGGCCCAAAATTTTGACTCTATCTATGCTCAGGCAAGCTATCTTTTGGCCCTTGTTCCCATTGATATAATGATAAGTCAGGTAAGGCCCGAAATTCTGACTCTATCCATGCTCAGGCCACCTATGTTTTGGCCCATGTTCCCACTGATACAATGATAAGTCAAGCAAGGCCTGAAATTCTACTATCCATGCCCATGCCACCTATGTTTTGGCCCCTGTTCCCACTGATACAATGATAAGTCAGGTAGGTCCTAAAATTCTGACTCTATCCATGCTTAGGCCACCTATGTTTTGGCCCTTGTTCCCACTAATATAATGATAAGTCAGGTAAGGCTTGAAATTCTGACTCTATCCATGTTGAGGCCACCTATGTTTTGGCCCCTGTTCCCACTGATATAATGATAAGTCAGGTAAGGCTTGAAATTCTGACTCTATCCATGCTCAGGCCACCTATTATAACTCTTCACGCTATAGTTATATTCTAGAAAGGAAGTCCCTGAAATTTGAACAGGGATTTCGTTTATCTTGTTGATATTGACATCCTTTTGTATGAGATGGTCAATGAAAATAGTTAGAATGACCTAGAAGGTAGATTGAAAACATTATGGGTTAAAAATATTTGATCAATGTATTGTCATATAAGCTGCATATCAATAAAAATTTAGCTGATTTACCAAAAGAATGAATTTATATATTTGCAAAAACTTTTTTATAAATATTTTTATTCACCAAATTTTATCTCATTTTTTAAATATCTCTACCTTTCATTAATCTTGGTGTAGAGGATAACAATCATAGACTAAACCCAATTAACACCCAAATTTATGTTGTTACCACTTATTAGTAATAGGTTTGTGTGCAATGTGACCAAACACTCTTATAATAACGAGTAAAACAATAATCAACTAAAATTCCATTATTTCTTACTAATGACAAATCCTTATATTGTTGGTTGGTTTGCCAAAACCATTCTACTTCTTCGAATGACATGAACTAGGGAAGAACATGTTTTTTGGGATGGAAATGTGGTCTATATATTAACATAGTCAAGAGAAGTATTACAGAGGCATGTGAGCATATCACTGCAAGTGTGCTAAAGATGGCCTTGAGTCCTCTCCTTGGGCTCCTACTTCACTTTATGTTCTTTAATCTAACAACATTTTTAAGATTCCTTCCATCGTCATTTTGACAACTTAACTATAGGTGCCCTTGAATCCTCTCCTTGGGCTCCTACTTGACTTTAGGTTCTTTTTATCTAACAACATTTTAGGTTTCCTTCCATCCTCATTTTGACAATGTAACCATAAGTGATGGCAATATAGAGATAGAACTTCAACACCATAATGATAGGGCAATGAAGACACGGGATTGGTTCAAGTGGAAAACTTCATCCAAGGGAAGTACTAGGGGGTGAAAATTCAAAGACGAGTAACACTTTTTGGAAAGAAGCTTGTGAAGAAATGTGATATTTATTGTTTCAATCAAGAAAATAGTCATTGAAATATCTTGATTGAAAGCTAAATAATCTTTTGGATAAGAGTTAAAATTCTTGGTCCAAACATTTTAAAATGTCTCAACAAAGAGTTTTCCTATGTTTACCTAAAGTTAAAAAAATATTGTTTGAGAGTTTGGGTGGATTAGAAAAACTATAGGTTGAAATTTAAATGTCTTGGACTAGAGTTTTTGTTTGATCGTCATTTAAAACTCTTGATTACATATCAATGTTTTTATTGACTAGGATTACTATTGTTAATTTATGGAGAGATGTTTATTTGTTTAATTAGGATTACCTATTAAATGGAGAGATGTTTATTTGTTATATTTCGGTCACTTTGTCGAAGACGAGAACTGTTATAACCGGATATCGTCGCTCTTGCGACAAACTTTTGAGATAGGAAATATTTTCATGGCAATAGCGATGAACTTTCATGGCAATAGCGATGAAATTTCGTGCCAATAGCGATGGAATTTCTTGGCAATAGCGACGAAAATCCCGCCCAATTTAAAAAATATATGAAAATCATGGAAACATGGAAAACTTCCGTCCTCCCATATGTAGTAGTGTGTGGAACAAGACAAGATTAAATATGTATATACGTAATGAATAATGTTTTCATATCATTGGATCCACCTCTTAGTAGTCTTCTCCTTCTAACTTATAAAGGTTTCATCACTAGTTTCGTTATCATTGACAATGTACTCTAATCTAGAAATCTAATCTTGGTCGATGTTGGGAAGTCCATCATTGACACCAATGACTAGAAGAAAAGATTTAATTAATATAAAAATGAAAATATAATCCTTATATATGTAGCATTGAATTCATCATTCATTGCATTTGATAATGCTTACCAATTCCCTCCTAAGCTCCCTCGTGCCCCCTTGCAATCAACTACCCCATCATTAACCTATTCAATAACTTACAACTAACATCATGATTACAAATCTAATATTATAAAAATATATGTGCCAAAGTGATATAACATATCATTTTCAAAGAAAAATGATGGTATCAAAATAAGTATACTAAAACAATTTAGAATTATAGACATTTTACAAATATTTAATTAATCTAAACATTTCAAAGTACCTCACCAATCAACTCTATCTTGCCATGTTCTCCCCTACTTTCTAAGAATCAATTGTATTGGCACAATATAAGGTCATCATTTTATATTCTTCAATTAAATAATCACATTAATATCTATCTTGTTAACTATACTTCTTGTTTTAAAATTGGAAAACATATTGTAATTTATTATAAAGAGAAAAATAAAACTTGAAACAAAAATAATCATAAAAACATAAAATATTTTCATGCCTTGGTTTGAACTCTTTTTCCTTAAATATTGTTCATAGGAATCTTAAGAACCATAAATTTAATTGCCTTTCCATCTGTGCCCTATCAAAATACCTTGATTTTTCAAAGAGATGTTGTGTTTCTCCTTAATATTTTGTGTGTGTATATTTAGACTCTCTCCTTAGTAGAGCCCATTCATGCTCAAGGATGGGAATGTGATGTATGTATGGTATAAGGGTATTAAACAAGAGTGAAGTGGTATTTGTCCCATACATCTATGTAACAACCCCAATCGTTACGACTATACGTGAGGCAGAAAGTGTTTTTTTTTTCTTTTTTTTTAGGAAAGAAAGCGACGATGACACAGTTTAACCACACCACTGACGACGAACACAACACACAGTCTAGGTAAACAGAGACTATGACTCCACTCACTAGCACAGGGGAAATTGGGAAAAACATGCGTAGGACAACAAGGAGGAACGAGTACCCGCTCAACGTAAACAAGACACGCCTACAAGATAAGAGACAAAGTTCCCCTCCCGACACAATGACCTTGATGGACAGGACTAGAACCTCAAGGCATGCCTACCCAATGCATGAAGGCATTATGACCCAAGCAATGAACAACTACACCGGTAATGGAAGCATAGACTTTGGCCAAGTTATCATTCGCCTCTACCCAATAGGGCGATCCATGATCCCCTAGTTTGGGATCATACTGTCCCCAGGCGATAGGCGCGACGATAATCCTGGTGCAACCTAACCTATCTGGATCAAGGGCTCTAGAGAACTTCGAGCGCTAGGGGCCGAAATATCTGACAAGGAGTCTACGTCTATGCCTACACCCTCAAGAAACAGGTCGACAAGATGCAATATGACGTTATTCAATAAAAAAAAATGTGTGCTATTACACGTCCTTGCTAACAACCAAAAACCATTGTCGGTTAAGCGAGATGCCTAAGTGCTGATGAGTGAACTATCGTAAGGTTATCGTTGCCAGAAAAGTGACCCAACAAGTGGCCAAATCACACAAAAGTTACTTTTATCAAGAAGTTAACAAGTGTGAACTAAAATGTGCTTAAATAAAAAAAACTACACCTCCAAGATCTACGCTGCTCTTTAAACCTTCGATAATGCTGACTATAACATGACTGTCTAAACTGTTTATGTATAGGTGCACGATGTTGCTATCTAGGAAGACTGAAATAATCACTATCTTGTGAATTATCTTAACTTGTGGGCTCACAAGAAAAAAAAAACTGAAACTGTAATACTGAATCTAAACCCTTCAACGCGATTGGACAACCGAATAATCACATAACCATATATGGAAGGTAAGTGTAAATGCTATGATACTTCATTCATGTACATCATCGGAAGGTGGGGGTAAATGCTGTCATTAAAAGCAAGTCGCTGTCCTTCACAAAATCTAAAATTAAACGATAAAGTGGCTGCCCCTGGGATGAATTAGAATTATCAAGTAAAATGTTGTCATACCATGAATTAGAAATTGCTGCCATACAACTGTACCATCGCTGGCCGCTGATTCACGTTTCTCAAAAGAAGACCGTCATAGATCAATAAAAATTCAGGGTCAAACTCGCCTTCATAAACAGTTTAATTGCAATGGGAATCGCTGGCCAGGTGGATAGAGTCACAGGCGGCCCAAATTCGCCCCAAACACAGGTTAAATTGCAAAATAAAAGGAAATTGCTGCCAGGTGTATATACACGCAAGCCCCAAATTCGCCTTCAGAACAGGTTAGAATGCCAAGAAACTCGCTACACCAGGCTCGCTGTAAGATCAAGCTAAGACGCAGTGAAAGGATTGACATTAATGCTGACATACAAATGCCAAGGAATCAGGAAAAATCGCTACTCCAGGCTTTCTGTAAGATCATGCTAAAACGCAGTGAAGGGATTAACATTAATATGGAGTTAAAACGCCAAAGAATCATTGCCGAAATGAAACAGTCACGGCTCAACAGTCATACAAGTATCTCTCTTGTAAATTCACATTTTAAATAAAAGAAAACGTCGCCTTAACTGCTGTAATGAATTCTTCTCAAATCAATGGAATACACAACGCTGCTGGGAGAAGTGATAAGGAATTTCACAGTAAAAAAATTAAGGCGTCGTCTGAAGGAAATTGCTGTCGAACCATCACTGTTAGATCGCGGCCATGGACAATATGAATTCACAGTTATATATTGAAAACATTTCGCTGCAAGCAATAATTAGAAACTCGCTATTTATTAAAGGCTATCTCTCTCTTTTTTTCTTTTTTCTTTCCAATGGATATGATATCACTGCTATGGTGAAAGAGATGGTGTTGGTAGTTCTATTAGCTTCACAGTCTTAATCTAACAAATTCGTAGTAGAAACCTGTCGAGTCACGGTAAATCTAGCTGGTTATAGTCTATTAAATGTATACATGATTGTCTTGATAAGTATCATAACGTTGTCCCAAATATTACTGTCACAAGTTAAATCTGTACAACGCAGTCAACAGAAAAAGGGGTAATCGCACAAGTGAAAATAAAAATTAAAACGCAGAGTACATCATTGATAGAGCTGGCATAATAAGGATTTGATCGTAGAGGGACTAGGGGTCAAGTTGTCAGGTAAATGCAGGAATTGTAGAGCCCAACTGGACCTTCACAGAGTTTTCAAAGGTACTGCTGAGCTAACTAATGGAATCGCTGAGTTAAAAAAAAATAATGACTAAGCTGAGTAAGGAACTAGAATTCGCTAATTTAAAAGCATTCAAGGAGGGGTAGCAAAGACATCGCTGTCTGGGATTGATATGACATCCAGTTACATAATAACAATCTCCATCCAAATTGTTGTCTAATGAATATAAACAATTCACTACCACTGAAATCGTAGGATGCAATCTCTCACTCACAATAGCTATAAATTACAGTAAATAAAATCACATTCGATGCACAAACGCAGGGCTATAATTATCCCTCAAGCATAAAACAAATGCAGAGCGAGATAATGATGAGGTAAAAGCAAGTCGCGGCTGAAGAAAAACTTTGCCAACAATCAACTGCAGAGTTAAATAATCTCTCCAAGGCGTAAGGCGAACCCTTAGCCAAGGGCAACAATAGAGGTAGAAGAATGATCGGTTCGTCCTTTGCTTCATCATCCTCGCACAGAAAAGCAGGGCATTGAGATACATAGGTCTTTTAACGCCAAGGCGATGATCGTCGATCAAACTCCTGGCCGACTGCTTAGGTGAGGACTGGTGAGCTAGGGACGAAGGCTAACAGTCACGCAGGTCACAGTCAACACACATCTAGGTGATCAAGACATGTGGAAAACGAAGGCCATGGGAGTCAACAACCATCGAGCTAGGCTAAGGAAAGATCCAGTCATCGATAAAAAAAAAAAATCATTTTTCTTTTCCATTAAATAAGCAAATCCAAGTATAAGCCCTAATACATTCTACCATACCAAAAATCAAGAGAGCGTATCGTTGCCTAATCACCCGCTTTGAATGACGTCCCACGCACTTCGTTCAACTCTCGCTCGCCTATCGTCGAGACTTCACTAGTACCTCCCAGCCAATGCTAGGGGTACTCTTCTTCCCCCTTAACCCCCTGAGTAACAAAGGGGCCACACACTCACTATCTAGAGATTTCGACTAGCTCCGAGCTCGCCTCGCAAGACCGAGCTACCACTCTTCACTGAGCTGGGTATCCCAACTCCCACAAGTAAATCAGTGAAGTAGATATTCCTGCATTATAACGTTACGCAAACAGAAGACCCCTTTTCATCCTTCTCCTTCCTTCATTATACATAGTTTCGAACTTCCCTTCTTTACTAAAATCTCATTTAATTAAAGTTTTAAAAATAAATTCCTAATAATTATTCTCTGTACAAGTGTCCCCCATCCCCTACATTCCTTCATAAATTAATTTCTTTAATTAAGTAATTATCTTTATTTCCCTCACCCACCTAGAGTTACTCCTAGAATCACTTCTAGGTGTCCCCAAATTCTCTTATAGGTTTTAATAGCTTTCCCTTTTATTAAAATGCTAGTTCAGTTTAAATTAGAAAGTTCTTAAATGGTAGATTCTTTACTAAGTTTGACTTTCTGCTTTTTCCCTTAAGTTCCCCTTTTTTCCTTTTTATGTTACCTCTTTTCCTAGTTTCCTAAAAAAAATTATTTTCCCTCTTTCCCCTTTTTACTTAGAACTCAACAAGGTAGGTGTGGAAATTAACCCCTTTTCCCTTTTATCATTAAATTAGTATATTTTAAATTATCAAAAAGATAAAACAATTAATTCCCTCTTTACATTTTATATCCACAGATTTTATTTTTATGAATAAATTAAATTTCTTACTCCCTTCATGTTACAACATTTAACGAAGATTAAAATTATTATTTAAGTTGTTTTGATTATTATTATTATTATTATTACAGAAGACACAATTTTACCACTAGCGTAATTTAGACTTAGGCCTTAAATTTTGTACTAGGCGACATTTAATTAGGGAAATTATTTTAAAAATTACTTAACATGTTATTCGTCTTAGGGCCATCTAGGTTCATCCCTCTATCATCAACAATGCGACCTGCCCTTCAGGACACATTAGGTGCTCCAAGGGTGCCACTCGCCTCATCTGTTCCCTTGCGCGATGTGCCCTTCAGGATGCACTACGTGCTCCAAGGGTGCCACTCTCCTCTTTCCATTTTTCTTGCGCGACGTGCCATTCAGGATGCACCACGTGCTCCAAGGGTGCCACTCGCTTCTTGACTGACTTGGTAGATATCAATAACCCCTAGAGTCAATACTCTGCGAGGTGAACTTGTGGGAGACTAAGGGCCTATAAGGAATAAGTACCCCACCTTATTGCACGCCCCTTAAAATCATCGTGAGTGACTGTCGCAGTCTGCCCTCACGACATCGTGGGTCCTCTTGAACTAGGTAATTGTTAACCTACAGTTCAAGCCACTGTGAGAGTGCTAGTTGGTTGTGGCAGGGCTGTTGTACACACCTCTCCCTCAACATCTCTGGTAGTCGTGCATGACCCCTTTACTCCACATGTGAGTTTGGTTGACAATCTATCGTCAGCCTGCATCATCAATGAATCATGTCAGAATATATCCATATCATATCATCTAATCAGATGCACTAATATCACAGTAAAACAATCAAACCCCAATGGTACACTCCCTGGCTCGATCCAGAGTCCAAAGGGTTCCATCGATGCCTCTACATCCTCAAGGTCCAAAATCCTACACACTCACTAAACCGAGTCAATAGAACCTGTCTATCTCAATGCAGTAAAACATCATGTGATCAACCCATAATGCCTCATAATCAAAATCAAATGTTTTAATAGCATAATAATCCGGATCACTTGCGAGCAAGTGTCCTCAAAGAATAAGTTCGCTCAATGCGCCAGAGCGGGATGTTACATACGCCCCCTCTTGGTCTAAACCTCATCTTGAAGTTTCATGGTATAAATGCCGAAATAAATGTATCATAGTATCATAAGTCTATCTATCAAAAAACAATGGAAACTACTAGCGCATATCATATGCGTCCTCCCAGGTCGTCGAGTACAGACTATAGTTTTCCCATTGGACCTTGACGTGATCTACTGTTTAATGTCATATCTCTCGAATGTGATTATCCAGGATGCGGATCGGCTCAGCAATGAGCACACCCTCATCCGACACCGCTAGGTGCTCAATTCAAACATGTGTAGGCTCACTAATCAATGTCTCAGACAGAGACGTGAAAGACATCATGCATATGCCTCAGGAATCCGCAAGGCTAGTCAAAAGGTCATGAGCTTCTCTTTTCCACCATATCGTAGGAGATAGTATAGTTGCTTTTCCGAACTTGATCGAACTCTTATGTGGTTTCCGCCGCAAAAATACTCGATCTCCATATCGTAACTACGGTCGACATGACGCGTGTCATCATAACTCTTCTGTTGATCCTGCGCTTCCTTGATCCCTTGTCTTAAGTTTTCATTTAATCTCCCAATTTCTGGATTTCTTCCAAGCCCACCTAGACCTTATATTCAATCCGACCTCAAATCAAGGCGTCAGACATGGTCGCCCATAAGGAAAATCGAAAAGGTACCATCTTAATTTCACCTTGGTAACTATTGTTATAAGAGAATTCTACCAGTGACAAGAATTCTTCCCAATGCCTTTGTTGGTCCATCACGTACATGCGCAACATGTCCTCCAAGGTCTGGTTCGTTCGTTCAGTTTTCCCGTCAGTCTCCGGGTGATACGCAATACTAATGTTAAGTTGGGTTCCCAAGGCCTCTTGGAAACTCATCCAAAATCATTGAGTAAACACTGATCCTCGATCAGATATAATCCTCTTAGGCACATCATGCAGCCTCACAATCTCACTGATGAAAACTCTAGCTATGTCAGGTGCCTGATACGTCTTATGCACAGGAATAAAGTGATCACTCTTCGTCAGAGTGTCTACTAGTACGAAAATTGTGTCATGTCTCCTTTCCGTTAGTGGAAATCCAACAATAAAGTCCATCGAAATAACCACCCATTTCAATTCCGGAATAGTGTGTGGTTGTAGCAATCATGCTGGGTGTCTATGTTTAGCCTTTACCTGCTGACATTCTAGACATCTAGCCACATAGTTGACTATGTCTAGCTTCATTCCCTTCTAGAAGAATAAGGGTTGAAGGTCTGCCCTCATCTTCGTGACTCTCGACTGAGCCATGTAAACTGCTCTAAAAGCCTCTCTTAGGATCAACATCCTCAACTCGTCGTTCGACAGTATGTAGATCCAATTTTTAAACCTCAATTAATTATTGCTATCAAATGAAAATCTTTCAAATCGTGGTACCCTCATTGTGTTTTGTCCGATAAAACCCTTAACCTCTTTGTACCATTCATCATCACGTTGTAAAGTTAGAATCCTTACACGCAGATTCGTCTGAAGAGGCAACACCGAAAATATGCGTGGTCTCTAACTCAATGCATTCGCCACTCAGTTCAGTGTTGTCTTTATGTAAGTAATCTCAAAGTCGTACTCGCTAAGCAATTTCGACCAACGTCATTGTCGCACGTTCAGGTCACTTTGCGTAAGGATGTGTTGTAGTCCATAGTGGTCAGTATTTAGTTCAAATTTTCATCCAACCAGGTAGTGTATCCAAACCTTCATGGCATATATGATGGCTAACAACCCCAAATCATGCATCGCGTAGTTCTCCTCATGCCTTCTTAGTTTCCTCGAAATGTAAGCGATCACTCATTCGTCTTGCATCAAGACTCCGCCTAAGCCTTCCTTGGATGCGTCAGTTCATACCAAGAAGTCCACGTCCATGTCAAGGACCTTTAGTATCAGTGTTGTTGTCAACAACTCCTTGAGCCTCTGAAATGCTTCCGCACATTTCTCGGTCCAAACAAACTTCTTGTTTTTCTTTTGTAATTCCATGTTCAGATTTGCTATCTTATAAAACCCCTCAATGAACCATTGATAGTATCCTACTAAACCCATGAAGCTACGTACTTTTGGAACATTCGTCGATGTAGGCCATGACATGATATCCTCGACCTTTGTTGGATCCACGAAGATGCCTTCGCAGGAGATGACATTCCCTAAGTAGTGAATCTTCGATTGATAAAATGAGAATTTGGACAACTTCCCATACAATTTGTGTTCTTGTAGACACTGTAAGCGGAAGTGATCATCATGGCCCTCCATTCTCCGAGAGTAGATCTAAATATCGCCAATGAATACTTGGGCAAACTTGTCCAAGTATTTGTGGAACACCCCGTTCATCAAACTCATAAATACCCCTAGGGTGTTTGTTAGTCCAAACGGTAAAACAATAAGCTTGTAATGTCCCAACCTTGTCTTAAAGGCAGTCTTAGGGACATCATCTTCCTTAATCCATAAATGGTGGTATCCTGATCGCAAGTCGATCTTTGAGAACACCGTCACGCCCTTCATTTGATCGAACAGATCATGAATTCTTGACAACGGATACTGATTCTTGATCGTGGCCTTGTTCAATTGATAGTATTCAATGCAGAGCCTCCACGACCCATCCTTATTTCGTAAGAAAATAATAGGTGCACCCCACGGTGACACACTAGGACGTATCAGTCCCAGGTCCAACAATTCCTTGTTGCATTCCCAACTCCTGTAACTCTAGGGTCGACATCTGATAAGGCGTTCTTTCTATCGGTTCAGTCCTTGGTTTTAGGTATGTGGTAAAATCCAATTTCCTCTCCAACGATGTCCCAGGTAACTCCTCTAAGAAGGTATCAACAAACTCTCTTACCACTAGAGGCTATTCTAGACCTTCCGCTTCTCATTTTTCTTTTAATGCAAGGATTGCATAAAGCATACACTCCTTGCACATGCTCTTCTGTAGCTACAAAGAAGAGATGAACCTCAGGGAAACTCCTTGGTTCCGACCTACCATCACACGTCTCTGTCCCTCATTATCGACCGAGCTCAACTGTTTCGTCTTACAGTTGACTATCGCCTCATGCGATTCCAACCAGTCCATACCAATTACGAAATCCTATGATCCTAAGATCATGACATACAGGTTGGCCCTGGTGACAAACTCTCCCAGGTTAAGGGTACAACCCGTAACCTTTCCTCCAACCTTTTGTTTGGCTCCAGAAGCTAAACTCATCCTATTCGACTGTCTCTACTTTAATCCTTTTTAACGTGGCACCAGAATGGAACTCTCGGTAGTACTGGGATCTATCAAAATAATAAGGTTCTGGTTAGCGACGGTACCTATCGTCTTGAGCACAGTTGAATGATGCTCTTCCTGATGGTTATTCACCACTGCATGTATCTGATGGACCTTTCCCATATCTTCCACAGTAGGGGGTTCGGCTGATCCAGACGCTCTAGTCCCCTTCAGAGGGTCATTGTGCTGGAAATGTGGCTCCCCACATTCCAACATACTTTCTTTGGTCCAATAATCCTGGTAACTGAAGTAGAAGTTGGATTCTAACCTAAGGCCAACACAAACTTGTTGACCGTAAGTTTCTCGGTAATTTGGGTGCGGAGCATACCGAAGCAGCTCCAAAATGGGCCTCGTACTCGGGCCCCATGCAGTTTCCTTGTCCCAAGGCATCAAAATCATCGAGCTGACATTCAACGAATTCCTCAGAAGATACCTCTTTTTGAACCAGTTAATGATCAGTTCCCATGACACATTGTCGATGCCCATGTTCAAAGTTGCATGAGAATTTTTCTCCATAGGAGAGCGCTCCTCTTCAGTGTGAAGAACATCGTCCTTTTGTACAACCATGCCTCGATGACACAGTTGTCTGCGACACTCGTGGACTCGAGAGCTCAACTCTCTTTAGTTATTAGTGGATGCTAATGGTACTATCTAGGGCACACTCTGGACCCTAAGAGGTACAGGTGTCCTAGCCTCATCTAGTACTGGTGGTGAATCAAGGCCTTTGAAATTACATGGAAGGGCCTTGTGAGACCACCTTCATCCCTTACTACCAGTGAATCCATCCCAAGGACTTGTTCCTCCTGTCGGGGTTAGACTCTGAGGGTGCGAAACTTCTGGAGGCGTCGCACTTCCATCCACGATGCCTGACCGCAAATCTCTACGGTGTCATCTAACAATGATTATCGCAAGGGAAGTTAAAGTTTTAAAAAGTGTTAGGTTAAGACTCAATGGTTTACTACAGTGGAAATCATAGCGATCCATAGTTGTAGGGTTGAACATGCTCTGATACCATATGTAACAATCCCAATCGTTACGACTATATGCGAGGCAGAAAGTGAATTTTTTTTTTTCAGGAAAGAAAGTGATGATGACATAGTTTAACCACACCACTGACGACGAATGCAACACATAGTCCAGGTAGCAAGAGACTATGACTCCACTCACTAACATAGGGGAAACCGGGCAAAACATGCATAGGACAACAAGGAGGAATGACTACCTTCCAGACGTAAACAAGACATGCCTACAAGCTAAGAGACAAAGTCCCCCTCCCGACACAACGACCTTGACGGATAAGACTAGAACCTCAAGGCTCACCTACCCAACGCATCAAGGCGTTACGACCCAATTAGCGAACAACTACACCTGCAATGGAAGCACAGACTCTGGCCAAGTTATCATTCGCCTCTACCCAATAGGGCATGCCATGATCCCCTAGTTCGGGATCACGCTGTCCCCAGGCGATAGGCCTGACGATAATCTTGGTGCAACCTAACCTATCTGGATCAAGGGCTCTAGAGAACTACGACGCGCTAGGGGCCGAAATAACTGACAAGGAGTCTACACCTACACCTACACCCTCAAGGAACAGGTTGACAAGACGCAAGATGGCATTATTCAATAAAAAAAAACCCATGCTATTACACATCCTTGCCAACAAACAAAAACCATTGTCGGTTAAGTGATATGCCTAAATGTTGACGAGTGAACTATCGTAAGGTTATCATTGCCAGAAAAGTGACCCAACAAGTGGCCAAATCGCACAAAAGTTACTTTTATCAATAAGTTAATAAGGGTGGACTAAAATGAGCTTAAATAAAAAAAACTACTTCACCTTCAAGATCTATGCTGCTCTTTAAACCTTCGACAATGCTGACTATAACATGACTGTCTAAACTGTTTATGTCTAAGTGTGCGATGTTGCTATCTAGGAAGACTGAAATAATCGCTATCTTGTGAATTATCTTAACTTGTGGGCTCACAAGAAAAAAAAACTTAAACTGAAATACTAAATCTAAACCCTTCAGCGCGATTGGACAACCGAATACTCACATAACCATATATGGAAGGTAAGTGTAAATGCTATGATACTTCATTCAAGTACATCATCAAAAGGTGGGGGTAAATTCTATCATTAAAAGCAAGTCCCTATCCTTCACAAAATCTAAAATTAAACGATAAAGTGGCTTCCCCTAGGACGAATTAGAATTATCAAGTAAAATGTTGTCATACCATAAATTAGAAATTGTTGCCATACAACTGTAACCTCGTTGGCCACTGATTCACATTTCTCAAAAGAAGACCGTCATAGATCAGTAAAAATTCAGAGCCAAACTCACCTTCATAAACAATTCAATTGCAATGGGAATCGTTGGCTAGGTGGATAGAGTCACAGGCCCAAATTTGCCCCAAACACAGGTTAAATTGCAAAATAAAACGAAATCGCTACGAGGTGTATATACACGCAAGCCCCAAATTTGCCTTCAGAATAGGTTAGAATGCCAAGAAACTCGCTACACCAGGCTCGATGTAAGATCAAGCTAAGACACAGTGAAAGGATTGACATTAATGCTGAGATAAAAACGCCAAGGAATCAAGAATAATTGCTACTCCAGGCTCACTGTAAGATCATGCTAAAATGCAGTGAAGGGATTAACATTAATATGGAGTTAAAACGCCAAGGAATCATTGCCGAAATGAAACAGTCATGGCTCAATAGTCATACGAGTATCTCTGTTGTAAATTCACATTTTAAATAAAATAAAACGTCGCCTTAACTGCTGTAATGAATTCTTCTCAAATCAATGGAATACATAACGCTACTGGGAGAAGTGATAAGAAATTTCACAGTAAAAAATTTCAGGCGTCGTCTGAAGGAAATTGTTGCCGAACCATCATTGTTAGATCGCGGCCATGGACAATACGAATTCACAGTTATATATTGAAAACATTTCGCTGCATGCAATAATTAGAAACTCACTATTTATTAAAGGCTCTCTCTCTCTCTCTCCAAGGGATATGATATCGCTGCTATGGTGAAAGAGATGGAACTGGTAGTTCTATTAGCTTCATAGTATTAATCTAACAAATTCATAGTAGAAACCTGTCGACTCGGGGTAAATCTTGCTGGTTACAGTCTATTAAATGTACACATGATCGTATTGATAAGTATCATAACGCTGTCCCAAATATTACTGTCACACATTAAATCTGTACAATGCAGTCAATAGAAAAAGGGGTAATCGCACAAGTGAAAATAAAAATTAAAACGCAGAGTACATCATTGATAGAGCTGGCATAAAAAGGATGAGATCGCAGAGGGACTAGGGGTCAAGCTGTCAGGTAAATGCAGGAATTGCAGAGCCCAACTGGACCTTCACGGAATTTTCAAAGGTACTACTGAGATAACTAATGGAATCGATGAGTTAAAAAAATATAATGACTAAAATGAGCAAGGAACTAGAATTCACTAATTTAAAAGCATTCAAGGGGGATTGATATGACATCTGGTTACATAATAATAATATCCATCCAAATTGTTGTCTAATGAATATAAACAATTCACTACCACTGAAATCGCAGGATGCAATATCTCACTCACAATAGCTATAAATTACAGTAAATAAAATCACATTCGATGCACAAATGCAGGGCTATCATTATCCCTCGAGCATAAAACAAACGTACAACGAGATAATGACGAGGTAAAAGTAAGTCGTGACTGAAGAAAAAATTCGCCAATAATCAACTGCAGAGTTAAATAATCTCTCCAAGGTGCAAGGTGAACGCTCAGCCAAGGGAAACAATAGAGGTAGACGGTTGATCAGTTCATCCTTCGCTTCATCATCCTCGCACATAAAAGCAGGGCGTTGAGATCCATAAGCCTTTTAATGCCAAGGCAACGACCGTAGATTAGGCTCCTAGTCGACTTCTCAGGTGAGGACAGGTGAGCTAGGGACAAAGGCTAACAACCACAAAGGTCACAATCAACACACAACTAGGTGGTCAAGACATGCGAAAAATGAAGGCCATGGGAGTCAACAACCATCGAGGTAGGCTAAGGAAAGATTCAGTTATCGATAAAAAAAAACCATCATTTTACTTTTCCATTAAATAAGCAGATCCAAGCATGAGTCCTAATACATTCTACCATACCAAAAATGAAGAGAGCATACTGTTTCCTAATCGCCCTCTTTGAATGACGTCCCGTATGCTCTGTGCAACTCCCGCTCGCCGACTGTCGAGACTTCACCTGTACCTCCTAGCCAATTCTAGGGGTACTCTTCTTCCCGCTTAGCCCCCTAAGATGCAAAGGGGCAACACACTCACTATCCAAAGATTTGGACTAGCTCCCATATCGCCTTGCAAGGCCGAGCTACCACTCCTCACCGAGCTCGGTATCCCAAATCTCACAAGTAAATCAGTCAAGTAGATATTTCTGCTGCGTAACGTTACGTAAACAAAAGACCCCTCTTCATCCTTCTCCTTCCTTCATTATATAGATTTTCGAACTTCCCTTCTTTCCTAAAATCTCATTTAATTCAAGTTTTTAGAATAAATTCCTAATAATTCTTCTCCGTACAAGTGTCCCCCATCCGCTACATTCCTCCATAAATTAATTTCTTTAATTACGTAATTATCTTTATTTCCCTCACCCACCTAGAGTTACTCCTAGAATCACTCCTAGGTGTCCCCAAATTCTCTTACACGTTTTAGTAGCTTTCCCTTTTATTAAAATGCTAGTTCAGTTTAAATTAGAAAGTTCTTAAATGGTAGATTCTTTACTAAGTTTGGCTTTCCTCTTTTTCCCTTAAGTTCCCCTTTTCCCCTTTTTATGTTACCCCCTTTCCTAGTTTCCTAAAAAAAATATTTTCCCTCTTTCCCCTTTTTACTTAGAACTCAAAAAGGCCGGTGTGGAAATTAACCCCTTTTCCCTTTTATCATTAAATTAGTATATTTTAAATTATCAAAAAGATAAAACAATTAATTCCCTCTTTACATTTTATATCCACAGATCTTATTTTTATGAATAAATTAAATTTCTTACTCCTTTCATGTTACAAGATTTAATGAAGATCAAAATTATTATTTAAGTTGTTTTGATTATTATTATTATTATTATTATAGAAGACACAATTTTACCACTAGCGTAATTTAGACTTACGCCTTAAATTTCATACTGGGCAACATTTAATTAAATAAACTGTTTTAAAAATTACTTAACATGTTATTCGTCTTAGGGCCATCTAGGTTCATCCCTCTATCATCAACAACGCGATGTGCCCTTCAGGACACACTAGGTGCTCCAAGGGTGCCATTTTCCAGATCTATTTCCTTGTGCGATGTGCCCTTCAGGACGCATTATGTGCTCCAAGGGTGCCACTCGCCTCTTTCCATTTTTCTTGCGCGGCGTGCCCTTCAGGACTCACCACGTGCTCCAAGGGTGCCACTCGCCTCTTGACTGACTTGGTAGATATCAAAAACCCCTGGAGTCAATACTCCGCCAGGTGAACTTGTGGGAGACTAAGGGCCTCTAAGGAATAAGGCCCCCGCCTTATTGCGTGCCCCTTAGAATCATCGTGAACGAATGTTGCAGTCTGCCCTCATGACATCGTTGGTCCTCTCGAACTAGGTAATCGTTAACCTACAGTTCGAGCCACGGCGAGAGTGCTAGTAGGTTGTGGCAGGGCTGTTGTCCACACCTCTCCCTCAACATCTCTAGTAGTCGTGCATGACCCCTTTACTCCACATGTGAGTCTGGTTGGCAATCTATCGTCAACCTGCATCATCAACGAATCATGTCATAATATATCCATATCATATCATCTAATCAAATGCACTAACATCACAGTAAAACAATCAAACCTCAATGGTACACTCCCTGACTCGATCTAGAGTCCAAGGGGTTCCATCGATGCCTCTACATCCTCAAGGTCCAAAATCCTGCACACTCAGTAAACCGAGTCAATAGCACCTATCTATATCAATGTAGTAAAACATCATGTCATCAACCCATAACACCGCATAATCAAAATCAAATGTTTTAATAGAAGAATAATCCGAATCACTTGCGAGAAAGTGTCCTCAAAGAATAAGTTCACTCAGTGCAACAGAGCGAGATGTTACACTCTCTTAAATGTTTTCCCTTTTTGAGTTGGAAATTGGATTAAAAATACTTTTTTCAAATTTACATCTTAACTTTTAAAGTTAAAGTATATTCTTTGGAGGAATTTTTCAAGTGTGGGGTTGGTTTCACCCTAGTGGTATTGGGGAGTTTTTCACCCTGGTAGCATTCAATAACGTAGGATGAGGTTCATTTCAAAAATAGTATTAAATATTTTAAATAAAAAAATTATGAATAGATGTCTACAATACATACATGTGTTTACTAATTTTCTCACATTCAACACCATAGGTTGCGATTAACATCAAACATAATATTAGATGTTTACAATACATGTGTTTCTCATTTTCCCTCCTTTTTCTGTTTTTGAAGACTAGGGTTTTTGTGGGTGTCCAACAAAACTTCACTTATAGTCTAGTTGTGCTAGGATTTTCAATCCCTAAAATGGAAAGGTCTCACCCAAATTACTGCAAGTCACATGAGGAGAGTATAATCATTCTAATTCTAATATTCATTCACAACAACTGAATCATTCAACTCTCTATCATTCATTCATGGATAAAAGATGGATCCATTCTAAGAAAAAATAGTAGACCAATCATATTATTGAAATGCTCTTAGTTCTTTTGATGAAAGCTATAAAAACTTATATTTACTTAATAAACATTAGTTAGAAATTATATTCACAAGCTCACATGCCAATATTTGTGAAATAAAATTTAGTTAAACATTGATATTTACATAACTCTATATAAAACTTTATTTATAAATGAATTTATCACATCGACTTCAACAACTTTAGCCGGAGGAACACAAATATCTTTTACATTGGTATTCCTCCATATCTTATATAACTAGCAACAACCACATTAAGTAAAAAATGGTTAATATACACAGACACCATTAATTTTAAAAGGATGGAAACAACCATTTATAGATTAATACATTATAAATGTAATAAATAATAATTTAGTATATTTTATTTTTTTAACTAAATAATAATAATTTATTAAATTAAAATAAATAATTAAAATTATTGATTAATAATAAATTATTTTCAAATTATTAATTGATCTTAATAATAAATAAAATTTACTTAATAAGTAATTAATAATAAATATATATTAAATAATTAATAATAAATACATTTAAAAATTATGAATAAAATTAATAAAGTATAAAAATATTATTAATTTAATACATTAATAAATCATCCACAAATACAATTAAAAAATTAAAATAAAAAAATATTAATAATATATTAATATGAAAAAAAGTAATATATGAATAAAGTAAAAAACCATTTATAACACATTATAAGATAGGACAAGTATATTAAAATATTAATAAAAAAATAAAAAAATATTAATAATATATTAATATGAAAAAAAGTAATATATGAATAAAGTAAAAAACCATTTATAACACATTCTAAGATAGGACAAGTATATTAAAATATTAATAAAGTGAAACATTACTAATATATTATTAAAAAGTAAAAAACATATCATAAAATAATAAAACATTAAGTATATTAAAATATTAATAAAGTGAAACATTACTAATATATTATTAAAAGTAAAAAACATATCATAAAATAATAAAACGTTAATATTGTGTTAATTAATTGTTGTATTAAAATAAAAATGTATTAATATTTTATTATATTGATGAACTAAAATATTAATGTATTATTATATTGATGATTATTAATGTAATTTTCAAAATAATATATTAATGATATATAAATTAATGTCTAAAATAATAAATGCACCAATGTATCAAAGTTTGAAATGTTTTAAAAAGTATTAAATGATTTAAAACACATTAATATATAAAACAATTTTTACATTAATATGTTAAAGTAATAAATATATGAAATATTTTATAAAGTATTAATATATTAGTTGATAAATATTTAATAATAGTAAATTAATTATTAATTATAAATTTAATATTATTTAATAATTAATTATAAAATATAAATGAATTAAAAAGAAATAAAATATTACAATACATTACAAAATAATAAATTAAATACATGAGAATCTAGTATTTACTTTAACAAAATAATAAAGTAAATACATGAAAGTCGCATATGAATTAAATGTACAATTTAAATAATATATTAATTATATATAAGTTATTGTATTAAATGCATTTAAATAATACATGAATGATATAATTAAATGTATTATTTAAATAATATATTAATTATATATAACTTATTTTATTAAATGTATTTAATGTATAATTTAAATAATGCATGAATGATATATAAATTTATGTGTAAAAAAATGATTAAATTAATGTGATAAAATATTAAATGTATTAAATAATGAAAATAGTAAAGTGATTTATGAAATAAAATATTAAATTATTGATTTATAATGTAATGTATTAATTAACTTAAAAAACTCAAAATGTATTAATACATTAAAAAGATATGGATACATAAATGTACAAAAATATATATTAATGTAGTAATGTAGCAATATGATAAATAATAAAAATAGTAATGTGATAAATAATCAAAATAAAAAAGAAAATGCATTAATACATTAATAAGATATGGATAGATCTATGTACAAAAACAAAGAGGCTAGGAAAAATAATTGATCATAAAGATAGGTTGATCTGTGTCAAAGTAAGTTGTAATGACCATAAATATAGCATATTTAGTAAATCTCCGAGGGTCAAGAATATTTATAAATAAAGACTCCCCAAGACCAAACTGAATTAAGGAAGAAAATTCAAAAGGTAATGGAAGCAAGGAAAAAAGAAAAATGGGCAATAATTAGAAATGGAAAAGCTATTGTTAGGGATATCGACCATAAGGATAATAATAAATAGGATTTTGTGACACTCAGGATCCTTTTAAAGGTCCTATAATTAATATATTTTTAAATCCATTTTGAATTATTTTGAATTTTGATAAAACTTTAAATTTTGGGGTAATCTTGAGTTCTATAGCTATACATAAAGAATCACAAGTAAAATTATAAAGAATCAGAAGTAATCATTTACCTTCTTAAGGTCTGATAGATTGAGATAGACCACTCAGTCTTAGTGGATGTTAATCATCATCATCATCATCATAAATAATAAAAACAATAATGTGATAAACACATTATGTATTACTTATCGCATTAATGTGATAAAGTGTGATAAAGTATTAATGTATTAATTAAATAATTCTTAAATGTATATTAATTAACTTACTAATACATAAATATAATAATGTGTTCAAACATGAATGTATTAAATAATAAAATCAGTAACCTAATGTATAAATAAAATATTTGCACATTATTATAGAATATAATGTTGAAAAGAAATATATTAATTAATTAAAACAATAATATAATACTAAGTAATACATGAAAGTCTCATATTTATTTTAACAAAATAACAAAGTAAATACATGAAAGTTGCATATGAATTAAATGTATAATTTAAATAATATATTAATTATATACAACTTATTGTATTAAATGCATTTAAATAATACATGAATGATATAATTACATGTATTATTTAAATAATATATTAATTATATATAAGTTATTGAATTAAATGTATTTAATGTATAATTTAAATAATACATGAATGATATATATTTATGAAATAAAATATTAAATTATTAATTTATAGTGTAATGTATTAATTAACTTAAAAAATTCAAAATGTATTAATACATTAAAAAGATATGGATACATTAATGTACAAAAATATATATTAATGTAGTAATGTCCCAATATGATAAATTATAAAAATAGTAATGTGATAAATAATAAAAATAAAAATGAAGATGCATTAATAAATTAAAATGATATGGATATATCTATGTACAAAAACATTAATGTACTAATGTAGCAATATGATAAATAATAAAAACAATAATGTGATATACACATTATGTATTACTCATCACATTAATGTGATAGATGAATGATGCGTTGTGATAATGTATTAATGTATTAATTAAATAATTCTTAAATGTATATTAATTAACTTATTAATACATAAATATAATATTGTGTTAAAACATGAATGTATTAAATAATAAAATCAATAACCTAATAACCTAATGTATAAATAAAATATTTATACATTATTATAAAATATAATGTTGAAAATAAATATATTAATTAATTAAAACAATAATACAATACTAAGTAATACATAAATCAAGTATCACTACAATAATAAAGTGAAACATTTATAACACATTAAAAATGTATAAATAAATTAATAAATTATTATGCTAAAGTATTAATAAATTAATAAACTATTATGCTAATGTATTAATAAATTAATAAACCATTAATAATAAGTTGGTCTTGCAATATACTTTAAAAAGTATGTGAGATGGTCAAATACGAAAAAAAATAATTTGATGAAGTTACATCAATATTTTAGACTTGTTTGTCGCAATGTGATGAAGGAAAGAGTTTTGAAATATAAAAAGGTTTGTGAATGAAGTTCAAAATGGGATGTGAGGATACGAAATCGTGGCGGCATGTTTCTCCACACAGGAACGTCATCTTGAAGTGTGTAACATGATGACGTTATGAAGTTCGTTTCATTGTAACAAAGAAAATAGTTTAGTAAGAAAACATGGTTTTTGCATGAATGTCACATTGCAATGTGCATGGAAGGAAATACAAGGTTTAGTGGCATTGTAACATGACATGAACAATTTTATAAATATATTATTTTACTTGAGGGTTATATAAATTTATGTATTGACTTAAGGGTTATATTCTGTAATCAATAACCATTTGATATAGTGGTAATTTAAAATTAATAAATTGATTTCCATTAACTTAATATTATTTAAGAGATTTAAGGAGGAAAAAATGGTATGTGTGAAGTTGGTCTTGCAATATAACAAAGAAAATAGTTTAGTAAGAAAGCATGGTTTTTGCATGAATGTCACATTGCAATGTGCATGGAAGGAAATGCGAGGTTTAGTGACATTGTAACATGAAATGAATGGTTGTATAAATATACGATTTTACTTGAGGGTTATATAAATTTATGTATTGACTTAACGGTTATATTCTATAATCAAGAAACATTTGATATAGTGGTAATTTAAAATTAGTAAGTTGATTCCCATTAACTTAATATTATTTAAGAGCTTTCAGGAGGAAAAAATGGTATGTGTGAAGTTGCTCTTGCAATATACTTTAAAACGTATGTGAGATGGCCAAATCTACTAAATAAGTTGATGAAGTTGACATCACGATTTTAGACTTGTAAGTCGCAATGTGACGAAGAAAAGAGTTTCGAAAAAAAAACAAGGTTTGTGCATGAAGGTCAAAATGCAATGCGAGGATATGCAAGCATATCAAGCCCTGGCAACATGTTCATCACAATATAGTAACGTCATCTCAAAGTGTGTAGCAGGATGATGTTATGAAGTTTTTTCGCAATGTAACTAAGAAAAGAGTTTAGTAAGATATCATGGGTTTTGCATGAATGTCACATTGCAATGTGCATGGAATGAAATTCCAGTTTTAGTGACATTGTAACATTACATGGACAGTTGTATAAGTTTATGATTTTCCTTGAGGGTTATATAAATTTATGTCTTTAATTAAGGGTTATATTGTGTTATCGAGAAGTATATTCTTGGGTAGAGAGAAATGTTATAGAATATTGTCACAATTTCAGAGGAAAAAAAGAGGAGGACGACTTAAAGAAAAGATCCCATTGCAACATATGAGAGGGAGGTTATTGTGGAATTTAAAGCTAAAGTAGTTGCATAAAGAGAGATTAAAATAGTTATATTTGAAGAGGTTAAATATAAAACCATGTGATATAGTGGTAATTTAAAATTGAAATAATGATTTCCATGAACTTAAAATTATTTAAGAGCTTTGAGGAGGAAAAAATGGTATGTTTGAAGTTTTTTCTTGCAGTATGCTTTAAACAGTATGTCAGATTGCCAAATATGGACATTAATAATTTTATGAACATGACATCAATATTTTTGAATGAATCATCGCAATGTGACAAAGGAAAGAGTTTTGAAATATAATAAGGTTTGTGCATGAAGGTCACATTGCAATGTGAGGATATGCGAGTATATCAAACCATGGTGGAATGTTTCGTCACATAGTGACATCATCTGAAATTTTATTAAAATACAACAATATAAAGTTTGTAGTAATGTAACAAAGGAAAGACTTTTGTAAAATGACATGGTTTTTGCATGAATGTCACATTCTGATGTGCATGGAAGGAAATGTGAGGTTTACTGAGATTGCAACATTACATGAAGGGTTGTATCAATGCATTCTTTTCCTTGAGGGATATATAAATTTATTTATTTTCTTAAGGGTTATATTGCATAATGAAGAAGTATATGCTTGGGAAAAGATAAATGTTATAGAATATTGTCACAATTACAGAGAAGGATATGTAAAATAAAAAATCTCATTGCAATATATCAAAGAAATCTTATTATAGAATTGAATGCAAATGTTATTGCATAAAGATATATTAGAATAATTATATATTTGAAGCCGTTAAATATAAATCCATGTGATATAGTGGTAATTTAAAAGTAAAAAATTGATTTCCATTAGCTGAGTATTATTTAAGAGATTTGAGGAGGAAAAGATGGTATGCGTGAAGTTGGTCTTCCAGTATACATTAAAAAGTTTGTGAGATGGCCAAATATGGACAATAATCAATTTATGAAGTTAACATGAATATTTTAGAATTCCAAAAAGTTCAAATTAAATTGAAAACATTAATAAATCCATGAAATAAATTTTAACATTCATTAATTCAATTGTCAATTGTTATATTATATTATATTGAGAATTTTTTTTCTGTACAAAGATAAACAACTTGAATGGGACGACCCATATTAACATTTCAATATAAATAAAGGTTATCTTTGGTGTATACATTTGAATAAAAAGGTGGCATTGCAAAATATTAACAACAATAATTTAGTTGATAGACTTATGAACAAGATAATAAAAATCAATGGTCAATATCTTAAAAAAAATTGAAATTTGTATTCATAAATGTAATGGTCTTAAGTACATATAATATAATATCCAAAAACCAACATATGTAAAAAATCCTTAAATGGTAAAAAATAAAAAAAAACTATTCCAAATTACAACTAGATTTATGACATATGCAACACCAATTAAGGTCTAAAGAAACTTGGCGACCCCTTTGTCATTGGAGCCATTCTCTGCATAGTTTTCTGCCAACTTATCTGTTAGAAATATGTTGAAACTCATGAACCAAATATTTCGAATTAGCTAACAAATCCAAAGTCTCATCAAACATGTGTGTAGGAGTTCCACTTCTCCTGCTAATCATGTCTTGAATTTCAGTAAGAAAATGTTGTTGATTTGTGATATCATGTATTGTCGAAATAAATTTTGATGCAATTTCGTTACCCATAGATGTATGTTCAAAAGGACAATTATATATATATATATATATATATATATATATATAACATTCATTCTCAGGCATTATGAATACAATAGTTATATTGACCTCTTTTAAAAAATGTTGTAAAAGAAAAACTAAATCATTAAAAAATAAGTATTTGTTTAAAGGAAACATTTTAAATGCAAATGTTTTTATTCATCCCAAATAGACAATGTGGCAACAAAAACTAAATGGAATTTTTTTTTATGTTGCAACCATAAATATACCTACTTGAAAAATGATGATTTTTTTTTTTTTTGAAAAAGTAATAAGGATTTATTGAACATGTACATGTTTTTACAAACATTCATAGTAGATTATTTGAAAAAATAATATCAAAGGACAAAAAAGTGAACTTAACATAGACTTTATATGCAAATTGAAAATATTTAAATAAGATGTTACAATCATATGGACTTTAATCATTCCTCTTTTTTTTCCTAATTGTAACATATGCACTATTTTTCATCTTTGCATAGCACTCAAAAGAGAAAGGTGGTGATATATGTAAACCATCTATTGATTTGACTCTTGATATAGATGTGAAGGTCGACCCTTGTTGCTCTTTGTTTCCAATATCAATTGTTGCACGTTCTAAAGTCAACCCCTGTGATTCATGAATAGTAAGGGCCCATGCCATCTTCAGAGGATTTTTTTTATGATTTCCTCTTACAATTGGTGTGATGGGTACAATGTTTGGATTAATTGGTTCAAATGGAACACCAATGTACTTATCAAAAAGAACAGTTGTGTACATTGGAGGTTGAGGAGGCTTTGAGACATACATATAGAATATATTCTGAATGTAACCAAGAGTACCATTTACTAAGATAGCTTGAACCCATAAGTTACATGTCAACATGACACGTTGTCCAGGGCATAAGAGAACTTCACGTTTCAATTGATCATCATCAACACCAACAATTTATGTTCGTTGTGTATGCTCAGCAACACATCGTGCAATTGGAGAATTTAATGATTTCAACATCTACCTATTATGCAAGTTTACCAAATTATTTGCTGGGAACAAGTGAAGTGTTGAATTAAATAAACTCCTTTGTTGAAGAGGAAAATTTATATCAATCCGTGACATAAGAAGTTCCCAATCATCAAAAAGGGGTTTTGTATTTCTTATGTTCATTAAGAGGATACAAAAATAATATTGTTTCAGATCATTTCCTTGATGTCGAAATATTGTATCCAAGGTGACAATGGTCCTGAAATTTTTCCATAAGACTTTCCCCACTGTATTACCTACATACAAAGGATTATCTCTGACAAGAGGAAGTTGAACAAGGTCTTCAATAAGAATAATAGATCTACCACCAAAAGGAGAAGATTTATTTTTCAAAAATGCTTCTCGTAATCGAGAATCAATCTTTATGAATAACCTTGGTCCTAAAAATCTCATTTCATCTATCAAAATATATTGAATGTCCCACATTTCCTCTTGAAATATTGCTAGAGACTGCCCCTGTAGTGGTCACATATCCTTAATAGGAATTTTTAGTGTTGAGTGTATTTTTTTTTCATGCATATTAAAAGTAGTTATTCTTGTCGGAGCTAGCAAAAGAAAAAGGACTATTTCCATCAATCGATGAAGTAGAAAGAACATGAGAAATACAATGAATAAGGAAATACTTTCCAGTTCCTGGCGTGCCCTGAAAAATCATTAGAAGAGGTTCATGACATGGATATTCAATGGAATGTTGTAAAATTATATCAAAAGAAACTCATTGTTTCTCTTCCAAGGAAGATGGAGATGCAGATGTCGGATGAGGATTTTCAACAATAACACCCCTTGATTTTTCATTTCTTATAAAATAAATTTCCTTTTCTGCAACATCATTTGAAACTGTTGTTTTCTCCCAATCGAAACATATATCAAATCCCCTTCGATCAAGAGTGTGAAGGTCAGAAACATTCACATTATTAGGAGGAACCAACCGAGACAAAAGTTGTCATTCTTCAAAATCTTCTTCCACATGGGTTGGTTGTTCCTAGGAATCGACATCATCTTCAACATTTTCCAAAGAGATAGGGGCCCGATCAACATGCCATGGTCGATATCATAAATTTCTCCAATTTTCAATAATTGTATCATCTGAAAGGAAAATATCTAAGGGAATGTTCCTGAATGGTTTGTACAAAAGAAATTGAGTCCAACATAAAGTTTGGAAGTCTTCAGAAGCCTCATCAGGGATAGAATAAAACCGTGGCCAAACTCTAACAATTGCATGAACATATCTAGGTTTCCATTGTTCTTTCTTACGGTTAGCATCAAATGTCCAAGATCTTGTTTCTTCTATCAAACACCCATGTTCAATACAATAAGGTCTTTGTTGATATGTTTGAACAAAATTGTTAGGAGATGAAAATTGATGGGGGTCCTTTGGAAACTTTCTAAAAACCTTTCACCCAACATTTAAGGAAACAATTTTTCTACTGTAAAGTACAAGAGGTAGCTTTATTAACATATGTCAAGTTTCTTGGGCTCCAATGTCACAATAAACAAGTGTTGCAGCAAGGAATCTTCTGTATGTAGACAAAGAAGGATCCTCTGATGAACCCGAATTTGAAATTCTAGTTAGCATATCTTGATAACTTTATGACCTCTTTTCTGCTTTGGAAGCATACTTAGAAATATATTTCAAGACAACATGTCGAGAAACCACTCGTTGACAATCAACATTTGCTCGCCATATTTCAAGAAGATATACATTATGGACATTTAGCCTATCATCATTTCGTGTTGGCTTATATTTCTTTATTCCTTTTTCATCTATGAATAATAGTGATTCATCCCAAACCTCCCATGGAGCATTGTAGCGATAACTAAGAATAGTGCCTTTCTTGTGCAAGAAAGAATCTATGCTGCACTTTGTATGTCTTTGAAAACTGTTTAACAAATGTTCATAATCATCATGAGGATTGGAAGAAAAAAAAAATGAGTTGTATTCAATAGGCAGAAGTCATCATTGATGCTTCGAGGAACCATTATGTTTTGGCATTGCATGTCATGTGGATCCCATGCTGTTACATATCTATCAAAATATGTCTTTGTCCATATGAAGTATTAGACCAATCTAATCTTTCCATGTTTGGAGCACCTTGCAACCATAAGAAGCCGTGGATGTGAGTTGATCCTCTATGTTTCCACTCATATCTAAAAAAAAAAAGATATAGTAAGTATATATAGTAGAAAAACAACATGAAAAGTTGCTAGCAAAAATACGACAACACAAACCTATACCAAAATTCTTTATCTCCAAGATATTTTTGGATGAATTCTTCTCAAAAGATATTGAATCTATGATGCATAAACATTGCAACAATATGGGGGTACCTGATAACATTCTCAATTTTTATACGATGTTGATTTGAACCATGAGAATTTTCATTTCTAGGCATGACATTATGCAATTCTGGTCACTTTGTATCAATTGCACTCAAAGTAAAAAACAAATTTGGACAACCCAGCTGAGTAATCATGTTAGTAAGTTCAGTACGAAACTTTGTCCAATAGGCCCTTGTACCTCTGAGTGAAGAACCAAAATGCATAAGATGTTCAACCAACTTATTATTAGCTAAATCTACGATTTGCTGACATAATGCTTCAATTGTTTTTGGGGAGTTATCATGTATATTTTTCTTTACAAAAACTGCAATAGTAGCTTGGCTTCGATGTCGCATTATCATGTTTAATAAGAAGTATCAAAAGCGAGGATGGCTTCCAAATCTCTGATCAAAGTACCTAAGCAGGTGCAATCTATTTTCATGAAGTTGAATGTTACAAATACGTGGATGCAACCAATCGGCCTCACCAGTGGGGAATAATGTGGGGAATTCCATGTCTAATAACCCTTCAATATTATATTCATTAATTGGATATGAACCAATATTTGGCCATTGGACTGGTTGAATAGGTGAAGACTCAACATTTTCAATAAATGCTCTTATTTCTTCCACTTGTCTACGTTCATTTGGTAGGCGAGCAATAAAAGATGAAGGAGGAGAGTGAAAACAGTCAACATGACACCCTTGAATGTACGCAACATTATTATTTGTTTCTTCAATATCACAATCAACAAATATAAGCCTATTTGACACATCTGTTGGATTTTCTCACAGAGAAGTAACTGAGTCCATGTCAATTTGAACATCTTGATAAAATTTGTCCATTTGAATTTTTTAATACAATGCATTCATGACCCGTGATCTCTTGACATAGCATTCATAATATTTAGAATGGGCACCACGTCTCCTAACAATTCAAAAGTAAAGATCTTCAACACGTCATGGAATATTTCTAGCAATCATAGAAATGTCTTATGGAAAGCTGATAGTGTGGCCACTATATTTATATTTCCCACCATGAGCATGGGTTACTTTCAATATAGGATTTACATGTGCTATGAACATCTCTTCAACTTGGGTAATTACTCTTAGAACATGAGGTTTATCACCAGGATCCATGTGATTCCATTGAGAAAAATGATGGGAACCTCTCTCCTTCTTACACCTTTTACAAATAGGTCCTTCTGACCCCATCAAAACTTGGATTCTAGGATATGATTCATGGAAAACATGGTACATTTGAGCAATGAAGAGGTTATCTGTAACGAAGCGCCTCGTTACGACAACTATTCTAGTAACAAGTGCAATTTTTTTTTTTTGTGTGTGTTTAAGGTGTGTGCGCGCGTGTAGAAGTAGCAACATAATGAACTGTACGATGCCACTCGACTAACAACAAGACTCAATACGATGTTCAGCACAAGAACGCTGAACGCCTCAACGAGAACCACCACAACCTCAACCATAGGTAGAGGTGCACCACACAGACACTCAGCGAAAAGTAAAACTGACCACTAAAATACGACTAACCTCCTGCCCATCCTACCCTGCAAGGTTAGGACCTCCAAGACACATAATCAACGCTCAAGCCCGGTTTCCCATCGTCTTTAACCATTTAAGGTCTCAGGGCTGGCGACTTTTCTGAGAAACATGGAGATGTCTACATCCCACCCGACGCCACAGACCAAGCAACCATCAAATCACAGTCAGTACATCATGAATATGAAGGATGATTGCGCCCCTTACGGAAGGCGCATGACAAGGACTCTGACAATGAACCCCAAAAGTCAATATTATTTAATGAATCAACGACCCTTATTTATTAACTCTGCATAGTTGAACGCATACAAACTCGGGCATTCCACTGAGTATGCCTCAACGAAGTCAAGAGACTACATCAACATCGCAACCGGATAACCATGTCATCTCCCTTCTAATTACAACAACATTGAAATAAATAAAGGTCATAAACTTCAACTCTAATCTTGCCATCTAGTTTATAAGGTAGGAAAACAACATTTCTATTTCAGCCGTACACTACAATTGCTATTCTATAAACAATAGTCCCTGACCTTGGTATGCCATAACATTCTTCCTTCTCCTAAATCAAAATTATCATCATATTTGAATATATAATTAACCATCCTATTTAAATGATAGGATATAACAATTACCATATTTCATATGACATTCTTTAAAGCAGTTTTATTTTTCCCCTTTTTTTTAAGGAACCCTATAGAAGGATAATTAAATATCACATCTAAAATACYCACTTAAAAAGTACAAGGGTAACATCGTAATTGATTTATGAGTCCCTATTGTCAAGTAATTAACATCACCTTAATATTTATATCATAATGAAATATATCAATGCACAAGTAACTTCATGTTGAAAGAATACAATACCCTCATATCCTTTAGAAGCAATGGGTAAGGAGAACCCTGTTAATATGGTGACAATTCAGAAGCACATTCCCTTCAAGACAATAATACAGTTAAAATATTAAATGCCTACCAATATTAATCTCATCTTAACTACTCCCATAACCATTAGCTTCGTGTTGGAAATGTACAACTACCATCACATACTAAAGGACATTAATTAAATAACGACATTTTAACAAGGGACACTATATAAGGATATTTAAAGGTCACTTCTAAGGTATCCTCATTTAATCAACGACGCAAATAACCTCATATTTAATTTATTGGTCCCTAATGGAGAAACATTTAAAAATACATTTAGTGAACATACCATAACCCCAACT
>ML778545.1:901363-949963 GCA_009831015.1 Picea engelmannii
ATTCACATAATAGATCGCATTACATACATCATCATCAATAACATTTAATCATTCATAAAAGTTCATACATTTAAAGTTTAGGTGTATCACTTAATAGTTTCATTGTGACTAGAAAATAAAGTATATAGGTCTCAGGTAATCCTAGCTTTCTAAGTCAAAAGGTGGTGTTACATACACCCAACCTTCGAGAAACATGTTCTCGAGGTGGTAAAAAAAGTGAGGGATAGTCTCGCCATAGTGTCTCGACATCTTCCCAAGTAGCAGATCATGGACTATACTTGTCCCAATGGACCTTAACTTGGTCTACCAAACGGTTCCTAAGTTGTCGGACTCTATGGTTCAATATGCATAACGGTTCTACCGTGAGGGTTCCCACTTCCGATACCTGCAATTCCTTCCAATTTAGTTTATGTGATTCATCAACAACATTATGAGTTTTATGCAAGTGGGGTGGCAGTACGAGATGATATGCAAGGGGTCCAATTTTCTCTTGGATCCTGAATGGTCCTATAAATCGAGATGACAAATTTGTCCCCATCCCGAACCATATGGTACTCTTATTAGGCCTGATACAAATGAAAACCTGGTCTCCCACTTCATAACTTCGTTCAGTCCTGTGTGCATCAACATAGCTTTTCTGCCTATCCTTTGCTTCCTTTAGTCTCTGCCTAATTTGAATCACCTGTTCCTCCATTTCTTGAATTAGTTCTGGCCCAACTGTTACTCGGTCTTCTAGTCTATCCAAAATCAATGGCATTCTACATGGCCTCCCATACAAAGCTTCATAGGATAGCATTCCGATGGAGCTATGATAACTGTTATTGTAGGCAAAATCTACCAAAGGTAGGTAATTCTCCCACTAGTTTTGATTATCCATTACATACATCCTAAGCATGTCTTCCATGACTTGATTTACTCTCTCAGTTTTTCCATCTGTTTCAGGATGATATGATGTGCTTAAGTTCAACTGAGTCCCCAACGCTGACTGTAAACTTGTCCAAAACCTAGAAGTGAATCTGGAGTCCCTATATGAAATGATCTTCTTAGGTATCCCGTGCAAACGGATGACCTCTCTTACAAACACACGTTCCAGATCAGTGACATCGTAAGTGTTTCTAACTGGAATAAAATGAGCACTCTTGGTTAACTTATCCACTATCACAAGAATGACATTGTGTCTATGATATGTGAGTGGAAAACCCACAACAAAATCCATAAAGATGACTTCCCACTTGGACATAGGAACATCATGTGGTTGTAGGAGGCCTGTCGGGTGATGGTGGTGAGCTTTCACTTGTTGACGTTCTAGGTACTTGGCGATAAAATGGACTACATCGCGCTTCATGCCTACCCAGAAAAAGATTTTCGTTATATCTGCGTACATCTTCTGCACACTCAGATGCACACAATAAAGTGCTCTATGGGATTATTTTAGTATGATGCTTCGAATATCCCCATTCTCAGGGATGTACATCCTTCCTTGATATCTTAACAGTCCGTCTGTTTCCAGACTATATCCTTCATACTTTGGATCTAACTGCCTCCCGCTCTAGAGGTTTGAAGTAACCTTTAAATACCAACAATCTCATTGGAGTTGTGTCAACACATGTTCCCTTAGATTGACCTTTAAGGTTATCAAGGAGAAGATACGTGGTCTCCTACTCAAGGCATCTGCGACCACATTTTCCTTTCCCTTGATGTACGAAATACCAAAATCGTACTCACTCATAAACTCACTCCATCGCTTTTGCCTGGTATTCAGGTCTCTTTGAGTGAATAGATGTTTTAAACTTTGATGGTCCGTTTTGAGCTCAAATTTTCGCCCCACAATATAGTGCCTCCAAATTTTCATAGCTAGCATTACAGTTGCCAACTCTAAATCATGAGTTGCATATAAATCTTCATGTTTCTTCAACATCCTTGATGCATAAGCTATCACTCCTCCATCCTGCATTAGCACGGCCCCCAACCCTTGCTTCGAGGCATCTGTGCAAACTGTGAATTCCTTTTCCATATCCCACACTCATATAATTGGCGCACTAGTTAGTAACCTCTTAATCTCAATGAATGCACTATCACACTCTTCTTTCCATTCATACCTGACCCCCTTATGCTGCAAGGTGGTGATGGGTTTCGCTATTTTGGAGAATCCTTCCAAAAATCTCTGATAATAACCTGCTAGCCCCATGAAGCTTCTCACCTCATGGGCATTTTTCGGCACTGGCCACTCTATAATGGCCTTTACCATTTCTAGGTCCACAGAGATTCCTTTGCCGGAAATGATATGACCTAAATAGTGGATCTATTTCTGGAATAAGGAACACTTTGACAACTTCCCATATAATTTGTTCTCCCTTAGGAAGGAAAACACTACTCGTAGGTGTTCTTCATGTTCTCTTTCATTCTTGGAATAGATGAGGATGTCATCTAGAAAGACTTGTACAAAACGGTCTAAGTACTTCTGGAATATGTCGTTCATGAGGCTCATAAATACCACTGGCGCATTGGTCAATCCGAAAGGTACTACAACAAACTCGTAATGTCCAAACCAAGTTTGAAAGGTAGTTTTTGGGATATCACCTTCCTTAATCCTTAACTGATGATACCCTGATCACAAATCGATCTTTGAGAATACCACTGCTCCTTTCATCTGATCAAAAAGGTCATCTATTCGCGGCATTGGGTACCTATTTTTCACTATAGCACGGTTCAAGTCCCTGTAGTCTATACACAGTCGTAAGGATCCATCCTTCTTCTTTACAAAAATTACTCGTGCGCCCCAAGGTGAGACACTGAGACTTATTAGCCCTAAGTCCAGTAACTCTTTCAACTGCATTTGAAATTAACAAATATCCGGTGCTTTCATCCGATACAAAGTCTCTAAGATTGGTTCTGCACCAGGTTTTATCTCAATAGTAAAATCAAGCTCCCTCTCAGGAGGTAACCCTAGTAACTCGTTCAGAAAAACATCCTTAAATTCTGACAATACCAGGTATTGATCCAATGAGGGTCCCTTCCTTTCATTCACTGCTTCCACTACATACAATCGACACCCTTGTCGCAAGCATCGCTTAACCTTCATAGTTGATATAAAGCGTAATGACACTTTTCTCTGTACACCCTGGATATCTACTAGCCTTCCTTCATTGTCGACACAAAGCACCCTCTTGGCGAAACAATCTACCATGGCTCGGTGAGCTGCTAACCAATCCATTCCAATGATTAGGTCATATTCCCTCAGAGCAGTGATGTATACCTTCAACCTGTTAGTACACACTCCCAGGTCTACTATACAATTATCAACACTAGGTCCTACCACTTGTTTTTCCCCCGAAGCCATCTCGACTTGTTTAAAGTCATCGTGCTCGTAGGCTGCCAACCCACTCTTTTCTAATGCAGATGGTGAAATGAAAGTATCTGTCGCACCAGAATCAAACAAAATCTTAACATTGATATGATTTAGTGTACATGATGACTCCACCACCGTGGATTGATGTTCGACCTGGAAATTATTAACCGCTGCGTAAATCTGGTGGGTGCTACTTTCTCTCCCCATCGGTGCCTTTCCTTCTCTATGCACGAACCCTGATTGTAACTCTGGGAAGTCACACTGGTAATGGGGTCCTCCGCGCCCCCAATAGGTAACACAAGATTGAACCTGTGCACTGTTATGTGAATGTCTCTGAAATGAGTTCCTTCCCCTAGAACCCCTGCCCCTACTAGTTGTTCCCTGAGATGGTCGTAGACCTGTCTGCGTTGTTGGCGATGAACAAGATGCTGCACTCATTTCCATTGAAATCCCTGCGGCTACTGTCCTTGGCGAGACTCTGTTACCATATGGTGGTGGCCTTGAGCCCCCTCCCCTAGGAAATGTCCTCATGGCCTTCCCTATGAATCTTGGATGATGCAGAAATATTAGTCTTGTACCCCCGGTTAAGTTCATGTGTTCCTCCGCATAATGTGCATTTTCCATCACTTCCTCTATTGAAGACAGTTTTCACATCTACACCATAGCTCATATCTTAGGGTTCAATCCATAGACGAAGCGCTTTGCATGTCGTTGGTCATTACCCATATACGAAACATATTTGACCAGTTCCATAAATCTAATCTCATATTCTTCTACAGTTCTATTTCCCTGTACTAAGGCATGAAATGCCCCTACCTGTTGTTCCTTGTAGTATGCTGGTAGATATTTCCTTCGGAACCTATCCTCGAAAAGTTCCCAAGATACTGTGTCTGGGGTAAGGTGCAGTTGTCTTTCTAGGTTTCCCCACCAGTTCAAGGCACCGTCTCTTAACTAAAAAATTGCGATCTTTGCCTTTGAGTTGGACGCATAGTCCCTTAAGGAAAAATACCTTGTCATGCCTTCCAACCATGCTTCCGCACATTCACTGGCGTGACCCCCGACAAACTCTGGAAGTTTGATCTTCTGCAATTCTCGCGTGATGTCTTCGGGTGGAGGTCCTCCCCTTGAATTCCTTGATGCTTCTGGATTACCCGTTCCAAATGGTGGGGGCTCCACTTCAGTCCCTGTCGGTTGTCGCCCCTTTAAAGTCTCATTAATGGCTTCCAACGAGCACAGTATGAGAGCTAGTTCGGGCGATGGTGATGGTGGCACTGGTGGTGTTGGCGGTGCTTGCAACTACGCTCCCCTGCCTCGACTCCCTCGAGTCCTGACCATCCTGTATGCTTTAACCTGCATCAACCAAAGTTGTCAGTATGAGTTCTAGGACTTTTCAAATTGGTGCTAGTCAAACTAGAAACAGAGTTAGGAGTAAGTTTTCTTTACTTGTCTGTAAACAAACATTACTCCTTTAGGGGATTGGCTAGGTTAGGATTAGGATTAAGTGTCTAAGCTTGATTTCTTTTCTCTTAAAAAAAACTATTGGTTCCCTTGCCTTGTAGCTACGCTAGCCTTGCGCCATACTCGCCAATTCCTATGCTTACTCTCCTAGTGCACATGTCACCTCCTTCTTGCTTGTCCTAGTCTAAGTCCTATTAACGTTTCACTTACAACTAAATATCCTCCATTGCTTGACTCAGGAGCTTTTCCTTGGCGTGTAGTGTTGGCATTGTCGAATGCTGCATTGAGATTTAGCATTGACTTTGACTGGTGGAATGGAGTGGAGGGACTTGGCGCTCGGCTCAACAAATTGTGTGTATGGTCTCGTGAGCCTGACTCTTGGACAATCGAAGTTTATGCTTGTGATAGAAAGATCAACGGTGCCAAATAAGCCTTTACCTCGATTTCCAGTGCATTAACTAATTATGATTCAAATCAGTTAGTTGGCTCTGGATCTTTAGGTTAGGTAGTAAGCCAGTTAGTCTTAACCTTTATACTGTATCTTCCTAATAATAATACCACTTTAATTCTTACAGTGTTACCATTAATCTAATTAAATATAAGAATTTATTTGTAAAGACTTATGAGGGTGTGTTGGCGTTAGTGTTCCTCTTAAGGCTCTTCGCTTGGTTGGGGGTATTGGGTTCCAAACCCATGGATTCTCTAATATTTTAATTTAAATAAAGTAATGATAATTACTTTTAATTAATTTACTATACTTAGTTTTAATTTGTTGCTTATATTTATTAAATATAAGTATATTATATATATATATATATATTTAATTAATAAATAAAAATAAAAAAATTAACGACTTAAACCATTGAAATTTAAATTTAAGAATAATTGAAAGAGTTAATTGAAATAAATCAATAAAATATCAAATTAAATGAAATAAGTATTACTTAAGATAAAAGAAAATAAAAAAATAAATTCCATATGGCATCGTGGGTCCTCGCATGAGGCCCACGTGCCCTAAACCCTAAACACACTTATCTCAATACCCCTAACCCTAATCGTCCTGTAGCTTGTTTCATTTGCGAATGCACCTAAGCCTCTCCTGCTCTGCAAGTGTGATGGAGCTCTGGAAATGGTCGGAGCTCTGGTAATGGCTGCGGGCTATTTCTCGTGGCATTATGTGTAGGGTTGGTATTTCTTTTGGCATAGCAACACTGCGATTTGATATAAATATTTTGTTAAATTTTCTCAGAGTTGTGGCGTTTTTCCATCAACTCTGCAATAGGGGATGTCTTGGTGTTGTGCGTTGGCTATTGTTTTTTTTTTTTTGTTTGGTTTTATTAATTATTATTTTTTTTATAATTTTTTGTTTTTTTTTGTGTGGTGTTTGCAGGCTGCGTAAGCTCTTGCTCCTTGGCTGTGTTTGGTGTGGCAAACTTGATAGTTGGTACTTTGATCTTTGTCGTATCTCCCTCTCCCTCCACCGACTAGATTCGACCGCTTTGTCATTGGAGAATATGATATCTGTGTATATTACACAGTCCCAGAAAATAATTTCTATTTGGAAGTAGATTGTTTGAAGATGAATAATTTTGAAGATTATTCGGCGGGGTCAGCGTTGTATAGTCTCTGCTCAAACTTCTTTGCACTGTCTCTTCTCTCCAAACCACTTATCGTCTGCAAATCGTACCTTCTCTTATGATAAAATAGGATTCTCGAGTCTGTCTGGTGGATTTATATTCTATGTATAGTTTATATGCATGTGTTTGCTAGATGGAACAGGGCATGTACGTATCTGTGTCGTTAGGGCTTCTTATTATAACATGGTTTAATATATGCGCGATTTTTAGGGCATCTATCTGTGTTGATTTATTATATAACATGGTTTAATATATGCACGATTTTTAGGGCGTCTATGTATCTTTGTGGCATGATTTATTATATAACATGGTTTAATATATGTGCGATTTTTATTCCTTGATCCTTTGTGGATGATGCTATTTCTTTTCCTTACCTTGCATGGCGATTTTTTTTTCCAGAAAACAAAACTCTCCACGTGGTTGTTTTAGACCGCGAGTTATCCTTTGGATTCTCTGTGCGTTGGAGGTCGTCTGACAATAGTTGTCGGATGTGCCTCTACGACATTCTGTTGACGAATTGCTTCGAGTGGCACCTAACTCTGCCCATCGTTTTAGCACCTCCAGGATGCCTCCACTGAGGGGTAAGAGAGGGTTGGCATCTAAATGTGTTGAGTTCTTTTTCCTAGAAGTCATAATGTGTATATACCTCAGTAGTCCAAAAACTGATAAATTGTCAGAAGACAGTGAAAATGAGCTAATCAGATTTGGTGTCTCATCCATGCAAGGGTGGAGTGCAACTATGGAAGATGCACATGTGGCAATTCCATATCTTGATAATTGCACATCTTTTTTTTTTGGTGTTTACGATAGCCATGGAGGTAAAGTTGTATAGGGTTGGAATTCTATTGAAATCTCAATGATTAATCTATGTGGAGTTTGTTGAGATCAAAAGTATACAAATTCATTCACAGTATAGTAGGAAGCAGCTATGGTGGTGCTCTCTCCACTGAATGTTCTGTTGCTCTCTCAACCGAAGCTTTGCATTGGTTGTTCGACATTGCGACTGTGTGACTATGATTTCATTCATGTTGTGTCGTATTGTAGTTGAATATATCATTTTGATCCACATTGGTTGTGATGGTTGGTCACATATTGGTTGTGAGGATTGGTTCATTACAACTTACAAGCTTATCAGTCCAGTCCCAACATATCAGGATTATTACCCCAATGGGGGCAGACACAATGGAGTGATCTCTCCTACCATCATATTAATAATGATGGTTGATTGGTTGGGGACTGACTGTTCTTGTTTGCAGGACCATCCCTTCCTTCTTTGTAGAATTTGTGTGAAACAACTATTGGATAAGCCTATCTTGTAGCATTTTGGAATGGTTTTACAGCTATAAAATCTCCACTCTGAAGATTAGCTCAGAACTATCCCCTCTAAAGATCATCTCTCAAAACTATGCTAAGGATAAATTTGTTAATGACAATCTCTCTCAATTATAATGTTGAGACTAAGGGCTCCTTCAGAATGTTAAAAATTTATTTAGGATGAGCAACCTCAACTTACTAGATTTTTATACAAAAATCTGTTTAGCTTTTTAGCTTTTGCTTTCTCGCTGATTCCAAATGTCAGAAAAAAGAATTCCTCAAAGGACTTTTTGGGGTCATAATTTAACTTTTATTTAAGTTTTAGATCTTTATGCAAAAATCTTTGAAGTTTTTTTTTAGCTTTTGCTTTTTTTCAAAGGTGAGTACTCAGAAAAATGAATTCCTCAAAGGCTTTTCTTTTTTTTGGGTCATAATTTAACTTTTATTTTTTGGGACTCAATTAGTTGTTGAGGCAAAAGGTGATTCAATTATGGTGTTGTAGGGTTTTGATGTTATGAAATCACACCACCATCAATAAATATTTTCTTGTCTCACCATGTGTAATAACTGTATATATTTATATCTATGTAAAAAAAAAAATTGTGTGCTTGACTTATAGGTTAGGTGGAGGTGGAGTTGGAGTTGGAACTTGGCCCATAGGCCCAGATTTCAAACTAAGGCACTCTGATACCATGTTTAGTAACCGCATTATTTTAACAACAATTAATTCAGTAACTTCTACTTGATTTATGAAACTCAATAATTTCTTATAAATTCAGCACATACGCATATAAATTTATCAACGAATAATAAAATTCATAACCGAATAAAACAATTTTACCATAATAATTTCATAACAGAATAAAACAATTTTACCTCTTCCTGATGCTAGTTTCTCCGTCAACCCGGTTGTCGAGCCCACTGCTTTTTTGTTGCCTAATGCGCTGCCCGACTCTGCTCAAACCGAGTTTCCATCCTACCAACTAAGATAGCTTCCTAGCTCCAGGATACCATATGGATATCCTGGCCCCCGTGCCCAAAATCTCCAGAAAACCGGTGCCCCCTGTACTGATCCTTCCCAACTACAGAACTCAAACTCTCCTCTGTGAAAATCTAAGAGAACCCCCCCTCCCCCAAAATAAAAATCCCCGTGTAGAATGATGATAATTCCCTCCTTTCGTAAATCTCCTCTCCTCATATCCCTCCTTCACCGTCCTTTCTCCTCATTTATTTCCTGATCCATTCATTCATTGCTTATCTGTTTATTAATGCTCCTTATCCCCTCGGTATACGTAACCTTTTTTTTAAACAATATAATTTATTAACACTATTAAATTTATTACGTGTTCATTCAATGTGATAGGTAATTAATTTAATTAATTAATTAATCAAAATTATAACAATTAATTAACTAATAAATATTTAATTAATATTATTATGCCAATCTTTGTTTAGTTAAAACTATGTTAAGACAATTAATCACCTAATTAATTTTTCTTAATAATCCCTAAACATATTTTCAACTAGGATTGTTACTCTGTTGAATTTTGTTTTCATTCCTGAATGATGACCTTTTCTTTTTCATGTTCAGATTATGTTGTTAAGGTAAAAATTCTCATCTAAGTTGAATTTTTTTCAAAGGGTTCTAATATCCTCTATGTATTAGCAGGAGAAAAACATAGATGAGAGATCCTTCTTCCATTTTAAACAAGAGAAAAACATTAATGAGAGACCCTTCTTTAAAAGGAATTTGGTATTTTTTTTAAATTTTATAAAGCAAGTATCATTAAAATTTGGTAATTCAATTTTTCATGAGTTATAAAAGTAAAAAGATGAATCTAAATATTAGATTTTTTTTTACTAGTAATTAGAAGTGAAAGGAGGAATTTGGTATTTTTTTTAAATTTTATAAAGCAATTATCATTAAAATTTGGTAATTCAATTTTTCATTAATTATAAAAGTAAAAAGATGAATCTAGGAGGTGATAGTCCATTAATTAATTAAAGAAATGAAAGGACAATTCTAAACGTGATTTTTCAAACAATGAAGACAATTATCACCGGAGTCCGACAATAACAAAATGCAATTTGATTTTCTATCTCGATTTCATGCAATTTAAAAAACAAAACCGAACGTTTTCGAATCCTAAATTAAGTGAAAATAAGATTCCTCACAATAAATTTTGAGCATTTCAAAGATTTAATTACAGGTGGTTAGGTGGGGTCAAAACCATAAACTATCTCCCATATCACATTAAAGATCGAATCCAAAAATAATCAATGTTGTAAAACGGATCAAATCCATAAATAATCAGTGTTGTAAAACGGATCAAATCCAGAAATAATCCATGCTTCTCTGTTGCACTGATTATTTATGTAAAGTGCTAAATTAGCAGCTCTGTTGCTCCGAAATCATCATACTACATTTATGGTTTACACACTCTAATTAAGGTTTATAGTAGATTTTATTTACAAACCCTAATGTTTCGGCAATGCTTCTCTGTTACTTGCAAAAGTGCTTCTATGGGCTGCTAATTTACGAACGCGCGCACTCAAGCACTTTACTTGCAAAAGTGCTTCTATGGAATGCTAATTTACTAACGCGCACACTCAAGTAATAAATTATCTTTAACTAATGTAACTCTTTATTCTATCTTTAAATGTAACTCTTTATTCTATCTTTAGAGTAATAATCAACCATTTTACTCTATCTTTACAAAGTACTAATACATTTATTAATGATTAACTCTTTACTCTATATAAAAACATCTGAGGATTATTTAAACAATAATACCACYGAGAAGAGATAGCATGGGTGGATCATTTACAAAAACCAAATGCATGGATAGATTATTTAAACAGAGTGAAGAAGTGCGGGCATTAGTACCTGGATGCGTGAATAAAATGGAAGTAGACTTTTTTTTCAGTTTTTTGATCGATAACAATTCCTGATGAGCAAAACAATTCACGATCAGGAAAAGACGAGACAGACTCAATTAAAACACAAACTGATAGACTGATGAAGTGAGCGCGTAATTAAAAAACTCACTCAGACCTGGATGGAATGGAACTGGATGCCCGATGCCTGAATGCACAATAGCCCATATCAATAACAGTGTTTGCAATTCGTCCTCTTTCTTCTGATGCTCAATAGAATGCAGATTTTGATTCAAAGACAGAAATAAAACAAAGACTGATGAAGTGAAGGCGTAAATAAAAAACACAAGTTGATGTTAGTAATTGGATGCCCGATGCCTGAATGCACAATATCAAGAGCAGTCTTTGCAATTCGTCCTCTTTCTCCTAATGCCCAACAACACATGAATGCACAATATGAATAACAGTCTTTGTCATTCGTAGTCTTTCTCGTAATAAGGAATAGCATGCACATCTTGATGTAAATGTATTTAATTAAGCCCTCCCATATTTGTTTCCACTCCGCGTATTTGTCAGGTCATAAAAATTTAATCGTTTATTCGCACTCCTTTCATAAGTTACTATGTCATATCCACATAATTGATTGAGAAGCAAACATACCCAAGTAATTCATGCCACCTTGTCAAAGTAACAGAACAATGTAAAAAATAAAAAAATATTAAATCCCATTCCTCTCACCATGCGAGGTAGTGAAATTTAATGTAAAGACAGAATAAAGGGTAGAGAACGTAACAGGCCAAGTGTAAGAAAGGGTAGCTTGAAAGTTAATATTGGTTTTATTTGCATAAGTATAGTGCGTGGCAATTGAAAACGTGGTTTAGTAACTTTTTAATCTTATAACTGTACTGAAGTTATGAACACTTAATATTATTCATTGATTTGAGAGAATGACGAAGAATATGTTGGCATCTTTAAATGTTGACCATTAGATTGGAAATTATAATTAAAAGATTAATTAACTCATCAATTCCAATAGGGGACACCTATCAGCTTAATAATTACACCTAAAGGCATACACCTATTGACAATGAGCACAATTAATCACCTTTTAATCTAAAATTCTAATCTGATGGCTAACAATTGAAGATGCTAGCATATTCTTAGTCGTCCTCCCAAATCAATGAATGTGATTTCCTCTTCATAACTTCCTTGTATTTTTGAATGCATCAGTTAACCTGTTTACCTTTTAACATTTACCCAATCATATTAAGAAATTACTGTAGCACTATATGATTGCCACATTTAAATGATTAAACTTTGGATTTAGCACGCTCACTCTGCTGGTTGTAGACGCTCATTTTCTGATTGTAAGTTTCATTTTCTGGCTGGGCGTTTCATTTTCTGTCTGCGCCTTAATTCAACATATTGTTATGATTTATATTTGTCTTAATACAATGATAAAAACAGAAAGTTACAATAATGTGTAGACCACATGATGTATATCCTTCAATCTATGATTTTGAATGAATGGAAAGAACTATATCATTTAATGGTGGAATGCATTCTTCTTCATTCCATATCTATAATGTGGTTCCCTCCTTTGCCCGCCACCCGTATTATTTTGTGTGTCCCCGTTGCCTCCCGTGACTGGATAATTTGTATTAAAATTCACATTCATGTTCCCACCAGAATTCTTCTACCTGGATTGATGATTATTCATGTTATTATTGTTGTAATATGCATCAAGATCATCGCCAAAATACGTACCTCTATTTTGTTGGTGCAGTGGTAGTATGGTAGATCGCTCGTCATCATCCCAATCTCGAATCTCCCAAGGCAGCCATGGCCTGCGGGGAGGAATAAAAGTCAGAAAATATCCTAATTCGACCTCAATCTTTGCAACAGATCGCTCGTCGTCATCCTTGATAAATTGAGAAGCAAGAAATGCAGAGAGAAAGAATAGAATATAAAACAATATATTAGAATATCTGAAGAAAAGTACAATGAGAAGATTTAATGAAGAAGATGTGAAGAGATCTTATGAAATGGGAGATGGATGAGCTAAATAGGCTCAAGCAAATCAAGAATAGAAAATACATCTGGCCAGGATAGATGGCAGTGTACAATCAGCCTGTTGAGGTTACATTATATTTAACGCTCCCTCTTAAATTCAACAATTACAAACATCACCATTGATTATGCCTAAGTGTTGTCTCTGAAAATAAAAAACAGATTTTCCTAGTGGCTTTGTAAAGATATCAGCAAGCTGATCTCGAGAACCACAAAATTGTAGTACAATATCACCATTATTGACTAGCTCACGTATGAAATGAAAACGACTGTCAATGTGTTTTCTTTTCTTGTGAAATACATGATTTTTAGATAAAGCAATTGTTGAATTATTGTCACAGAAAATAGGAGTTGGATCATTTTCTGTATCTGACATATCTTTCAATATTCTTCTCAGCCACACAGCTTGACAAGAAGCTGAGGTAGCAGCTACATACTCTGCCTATGCAGAAGATATTGAAACAATTGGCTTCTTCTTTGATGCCCATGAGATTATGTTTGTGCCCAGCTGAAAAACATGTCCAGATGTGCTTTTCCTATCATCTAGGTTGCCTGCAAAATCACTGTCTGTGTAACCAGAAAGTTGATTACTATCAGATTTAGTGTACCATAAGCCAAAATTTAGAGTTCTGCAACATATCTAAAAATTCGTTTCGCCATTTTCCAATGAGAATCTTTCATGGATTCCATGAATATGGAAACAAGGCTGGCTGCATACATAATGTTAGGCCTAGTTGTTGTAAGATACAACAAACTGCCTACTAAACTTTTGTACAGGGTAGAGTCCACTGTAGGACCTTCATCATTCTTGCTCAATTTTGTGCCTAGTGGTATGGGGGTTTCTGCTGGATTGCATCCTTCCATGAGAAATCTTTTGAGGATGTCTGCTGCATACTTTTGCTGACATACAAAAATGCCTTTGGTTGATCGATTAACCTCAATCCCTAAAAAGTATTTCATTATGCCAAGATCTGTCATCTCAAACTCAGATTGCATGGCATGTTTAAAATCTGTTAACTCAAGATTTCCCGTATAGATCATGTCATCAACATATAAACATACACTCAAAATTTCACCGTGCTGATCTGTTTTGGTGTAAAGAGTTGGCTCATTTTGGCTTCTGCTAAAACCACTTTTGATTAGATAAGTGTCAATTCTGTTGTACCAAGCTCTTGGAGCTTGCTTTAAGCCATACAAGGCTTTCTTCAACCGATATACTTTGGTTGGCTTCTCTTGGACTTCAAATTCAGGTGGCTGATCGACATAAACTTCTTCTTCTAAGAAAACATTCAAGAATGATGACTTGACATCCATCTGGTATACTTGCCATTTGTGTTGGGCTTCTATGGCCAATAGAGTCCTTACTGTGTCTAATCTTGCTACTGGAGCAAAAGTTTCACCATAATCAGTACTAGGTTGTTGTGAGAATCCTTTGGCAACAAGTCTTGCCTTGTGTTTTTCGATCTGCCCTTTTTCATTGAGTTTAGTTTTGTAAACCCACTTGACACCTATACTCTTCTTGTGACTTGGAAAATCAACAAGATCCCATGTCTTGTTCTTCTCAATGGAGTCAATTTCTTGGTTCATGGCTTGAACCCAATGTGGCTCCTTAGCTGCTTCCTTAAAGGATGTAGGTTGACATGACATTAAAGCAAAGAGGTTGTGATGTTCAAAGTCATCCAACTGCTGATGGATTTCTCTCAAACTTCGAGTTCTCTAATTTTGTGGTTCAAAGAATGATTCTCTGTTGTAAGTTGAGTTATCTTGAGAATTTTCAGGTTGTCTTTGTACCTACAATCTAGGAAGAATAGTTTGAGGTACTTGTTGTTCTGAATTTTATGCGTTTTCAGAACTTGGCAGCAATGTATTTTGACTGTCCATCTGCTGATTTTCTGAATCATTCCAGAATTGATTTTCCAGAAATTTTACATCTCTGTTGAGAATTAGTTTCTTGGTGATTGGATTGTACAACGTGTAAGATTTAGATGTTTCACTATATCCAGTGAAAATACATTTTTCACTTTTTTCATCAAGTTTCTTCCTTAATTCGGAAGGTATGTGAGTGTATGTTATGCATCCGAATGTCCTTAGATGTGCAACATTTAGCTTTGTCCCAGTCCATGCTTCTTGGGGAACTTTCATATTTAGACTTGTGGTTGGAGATCTATTCAAGAGATAAATTGAGCATGCCACTGCTTCAGCCCAAAAAGTATTTGACAAACTTTTCTCTTTAAGAAGTGTTCTTGCCATATTCATTATTGTCTGATTTTTCCTTTCAGCCCCTCCATTCTGTTGTGGAGTATACATGGCCATTGCATGATAATGCCTTGTGATTTGCAGAAATTTGCAAATTCTCTAGAGTTGTATTCTCCTCCTCCATCTGACCTGAGTGCTTTGATATATTGGCCACTCTGTTTTTCAGCTTCTGCCTTGAATTCTTTGAATTTTGCAAATGTTTCAGACTTGTGTCTGAGAAAATAGATCCATATTTTTCTGCTGAAATCATCAATAAACRTTAGAAAGTAAAAGCTACCACCTATTGACTCTGTTTTCATTGGTCCACATAGGTCAGTGTGAAAAAGTTCAAGATTTTGTTTGGCTTGATTGGAAGACTGTGGAAAACTCATTCTCTTATGTTTTCCAAGTATGCAAGACTCACATGGGGGGATTTTCTCTTTAAAGATAGGAAGACCTTTGACCATGGAGTTCTTCTATAGAAGACTTAGACTCTTAAATGGTAGATGTCCAAATCTTGTATGCCAAACCATAGTTTCATTCAGGGTAGATGCACTTTGTGCATATGGTTGAATCAGATTTGCAGTTCTGAGGGTAAGGGGAAACATCCTATTTGGGGTCATATGAATTTCAGAAATCAATTTTCTGCTTGGGATTGTGTCATATATCTTGCAAGATACTCCCTCAAAAGGTACCTTATAGCCATGTTCAATGAGATGTCCTACACTTAGCAAATTATGTTTCAGATCTAGAACATGATAGACATTGTTTATGTCTTTCTTTACATTCTATTTAGTAAGAATAGGAACAATTCCTTTTCCTTGAAATTTGACTAAATAATCGTTTCCAAGTGTAATATCAGATGAGATTGAAGAATCAATGCATGAAAGTAATTCTTTCTTACCTATCATGTGATTGCTGCATCCACTATCCAGCAACCAAAGATCTTTAGGTTGTTGTTCAGTCTTGTGGCACGAAAGAAACATACCTCTTGATTTTTCTCCCATGTGATTTGACACATGAGCTCTGCCTGAGAGATGATCTGCTTGCTTCTTCCTGCATTCAGATTCATAGTGTCCATACTTTTTGCAGTAATAGAATTGTATGCTTGTTTTGTCATTTGACCTTCTCCCTCTGCCTCTTTGAGGTTGGAAAGTCTGATGTTGATTTTGTTGTTGTTTCCTTTGACCTTGGAAATTTTGATTCGGATACTATTGTCTGTTACCTCCATTGGAGTGAGGGTTACTTTGATTACTCCCTCTTCCTTGGTGGCCTCTGCTTCTTCCTCTGCCTCTCCCTCTGCTGAAGGAGAATTGAGTTTTGAAAGCATTGGAGACTGTCTCATCTATGAGATGCAGTCTCGTCTCATGTGTCACAAGAGAACCAATCAATTCATCTATTGAAAAGCTTGATAGATCCTTGGATTCAAGGATTGTTGTTACAACCATTTCGATTTTCTTTGGTAAACTTCTGAGGATTTTCTCAACAATGCGTTAATCAGTGATGGGTTCACCAGTCAATCTGATCTAGTTCACGATGCCCATGACTCTTGTCATGAACTGATCCACATTTTTGGACTCTGTCATTCTTAGAGTCTCGAATTGCGTTCTCAAGGTCTGCAGTTTAATCATTTTGACCCTGTCATTTCCTTGGTAGGAAGATTTAAGGATGTCCCAGGCCTGTTTTGAAGTACTAGCGCCTGTGATTTTTGAGAAAAATGAATCATCCACAGAATTTTGAATCCAAAACTTAGCTTTATTTTCTCCGTTTCTATGTGTCACCTGAGCAATTTTATGTTGATTAGTCATGGCAGACATGTCTGCTGGATCTGGTTCCACATATCCATGATCCACTGGATCCCAACACTCTTGTGCTTGCAAGAAAGATTTCATCCGAAGAGACCAGAACTCATAGTTCTTTCCAAGAAGAATCAGACCCTAAGTTGGTCCTAAATTGCTAGACGACACCATATTTTTAAAACTTTTGTAGAAAGAAAAAAAAACAGAGGGAAGTTTTTTATTTACCTTTTTCTTTTGCTTAAACCCAGGTCCACTGCTAGCTTGCAGGTATTTCGGAACACTCTGTTGCAAGATTTCACGAGTTTTTGGCTTTGCGATTCTAACGTCGGGACTTCGTTATACGAGTCCTCCAATCTCTTGTCTCTCCAACCTCCGATTGCCGAAACGCCAATTTGCTGATGAGAGCTTATCGACCTTGAATTGGCCTTGAAGTCTCTGTGCAATGTGACCACGCGCCTTGATGTTAAAGTTCTAGGAGCTTTTCTGGTTCTTTGTCGGACAATTTGCCAAAATGTGAAATTTTCCTTTGGACAAATCAACGGTCCATATCTGCTGATGATCTGATGGTCCAGATCTTATGACCATAACTCTTAAGATTGCAGTCAAACCTCTTATCAAGATTTGGGGTTTCGAAGGTCGAAATGCATTGGACCTCTTAACCACGGAATCCCCGATTTCTCGATTCTCGATTTTACGATGGATGACCTTTCCTTTCGGGAAATTTCCTGATTGCTTTGATCTTCGCCACATGTCCTCCTAAGTTGGACGGTCCTGAATTCTCCTTGCAATTTTGCGATTTGATCTATTCCGGATGTCTCATCTCCAGGATCCACGAAACGTCGAACCCCGGTGTGCCAATTTGTTCTCCCGATCTTGCCCACGTGTCTCCTCAAATTGGATGGCTCCGATCGTTTATGGGGTTTTCACCATAAATAAACCCGATCCCTTGTCCTCAAGATTCGTGATTTACCGAATCGCGATGTGCTGATGAACTCTCCCCTTTCGATACTTTTTCGGAGATCTCGGATTTATGCCACGCGTCCCCTCAAGATGGACGGTCTGCATCATTTCGCGATTTCACGACTTTCTCCGTGGAGTGTCTTTCGTCAACAAGACCTCCGATATCTCGAACTCTGAAATGTCGATGGAGTGATGGTGTGGATCTACTGCCACCTGTCCTCTGAGATGAAAGGCTCACAATCCTCTCGGGATTTCGGGATACGTGATGTCGGGATTTCATGTATCGAAGTTTTGGAGAGTAGTCTCCTTTGCTCGTCCAACTCCTAATCCCCGATTTTACGATGGGAAAAGATCGACGACTCATGATCTTTCTCGATCCAATGGTCCAGAATGACTCGTGATTTCATGATTCATGAATTCTCACAGCAGTCTTCTGACATTTACACCTTGCGGGTTAGCGAAATGCTGAGATATTGCCACGTGTCTCTTGATGGACGTTCTAGATGATGTCAGGATTTCGCGAATTCACAAGTCGATATTTCTCCTCTGCACTCCATAGGACTAAACCTCGTGCACTTTCTCACTGATCCAACAGCTGTCGGTCCTCTGCACCATATCTAACCGCTGAAATTCTTTCGCCTTTTTCGCGCTCTCCTCGTCCCTTCTGAACTGGATTTCTACCTCGGATCTGTTAATAGGACAATTCTTACAGCCGCGACAGTTGTTCTTTTCTCCTTAGACGCAATCTTTGCTGCATTTGCAGGAATTTTCTTCTGCGGAAGAAAAAATTGTGAATCTTTCAAAGATTTGAAAGAATTTCACAAGTTCTTTGTTCTCTGCTGCAATCTTTGATAGATTTGAGTGATTTCCAAAAATATTTAAACGATACTACCTTCTGCAACAATCTTTCACAAATTTGAGCGAATTCTGTGAAATCTTCAACGTTTCTGCCTTCTGAAGCTCTTCTTCATGAATTCTTTGATGATTCTTGAAAATTACAAGAATCTTTAAAGTTTCTTCCTCTTCACTCTCTTCGTCCTCGATATTTCGAGCGTTGTACGCTCTGCTTTGACGCGTGAGCTTCTTACGTTGATATTTTAAGCGTATGACAGTCTTCTTCCTTGTGGAATTTTCCTGCGAGGATCTTTCGAGAGTATGACAGACAACTCTCCAAGCCTTGTGAAAAGTCTGTGTCAAAATGCTCCCAAGTTCCATGAAGCTCTGCATTGTTCGAGGATCGTGTTGCTCTCCAACTTGTGTGAAGAGTCTTACTACTGTAGCTTTGATACCATGATAAATTGAGAAGAAAAAAATGCAGAGAGAAAGAATAGAACAAAAAATAGTATATTAGAATATTTGAAGAAGAGTATAATGAGAAGAGTTAATGAAGAAGGTGTGAAGAGATCCTATGGAATGGGAGATGGCTGAGCTAAATAGGCTCAAGCAAATCAAGAATAGAAAGTACAATCGGCCAAGATAGCTAGTAGTGTACAGTCAGCCTGTTGAGGTTACATTATATTTAACAATCCTGAGGTGGAATAGCTCCTAATTCGCCCTCAATGTTTGCAGCACCAAACTGAGGGATGCCAATACCAGGTTTGGATTTTGTTTTTCCATGCACATGTTCTTCTGCGTTCTTCTTCTCATTCTCATGATCCTCCATACAAACATCAATTGGGTTGATTGCCCATGGATTATTAACTTTATCCTCTTTCAAGAGCGAGGCGGTGGATATGGATCCCACTGAAATAGTTTTGTCTTCGTCGTCTTTGGCTACAAGGGACATACTTATGTCATGTGAGAACAAGCATATACCCTGTGGGATGGTTTCCACCAGTGTTTTTGTTTGCTGTCGCGATAGGAGGATTGGGCTTCGGCTCCTTCTTCCCATAAATGTCGTTGAGGTTCAGAGCGGTGAACTTATTATTCCCTCTTCCCATTCAAATTATCAAAACCACCCAGATGGATCTCGAGAGACGGATCTGCACGAAGAGTCTTTCATATTCTCGTGTCGAATCTTGTCGGAATTGATCTCGAACGCTTAGTGAAAAATATGAAGAAATGATAGAAATACAGTCGAAAAAGAAGAAACCCTTCCGAACAATCAAGCGGTGATATTGATGATCGAGGAAGGAGAAAGTTGAAGGTGTAGAATTACGAGTCCATACTTGTAATATTTGCAAGTGTTTGAGAATGATGAAGAGTTGGAAATTTTTTTGTTGAATGATGATGATGATCACATGTATGGTGTCCCTAAATATTGTATACAATATGAGTCTCTTTTTATGAAATATGCTCATGCTAAAAATATCCTTGATGAAGTTTCAATTCAAAAAGCATAAGAAACAAGAAAGGTCAATATTGATTGCACCATTGAGGAAGTTAATCAATATGTTGCATTGTTTAAAGAATAGATTGATGTTTTCACATGGACCTACGATGATTTGAAAGATTATTATAAAAATATATTCCATCACATCATTCGTTTGAGGGAAGAAGAAAAACCTGTGAAGCAAAAAAAATAAGGATGATGAACCCCAAACTAAAACGAGAAATTAAATAAGGTTGGAATAATTTATCTCATTAGAAATTCTTTCTGGCTTTCAAATCCTGTGATTGTAAGAAACAAGATCGGGGAAATCAAGATGTGTGTTGATTTCAGATATTTTAACAAATAAAGTATAAAGGATAACTTTCCCTTACCTGATATAGATTTCCTTCTCCAACAAGTCACTCGATCAACATGTATGTCGATTTGGATGGTTTTTCTGGATATAGTCAAGTCTTGGTTGCTGAGGAAGCTAGGGAAAAGACAAAATTCATAACACCATGGGAGACATATGCATATGCCAGAATGTCCTTTGGTTTGAATAATGTTGGAGCTATATTCCACAGGGTCATGGATCATGCATTTAGTGGGTTGATAAGAAAATTTATGGCAGATTATCAAGATGACATGAAAATGCATTAAAAAGCAAGGGGTGATCATATCTATCATTTGATAAAGGTTTTTGACAGATGTAGATTATATGGTGTCTCTCTAAACCCAAAGAAATGCTTATTCATTGTAACTTAAGGAAAACTATTGGGTCATCTTGTGTGCAAGGAAGGGATTTATATATATCTAGAAACAATTGAAGCAATAAATGACCTCAACCCCTCGACATCCAAGAAAGGAGTTCAATCATTTTTTGGCAAGATCAATCTTGTGTGAAGGTTTGTTCCTCACTATGCAAGTTTTATGAAGCCGATCGATTTTTTGTTGAAAAAGGAGGAGAGGTTTGAATGGAAAACATATACTCAATAAGCTTTCAACAATATCAAAGGAGAAATCACCACAGCTTGGGTCCTCATTAGTCCATATTTTCAAAGGGATTTCATCATCTATTCATTCACTAGGGAAACAGTTGTTCTATTCTTACTCGGAAGAATACCAAAGGTGAAGAACTCCCAATCAATTTCATGAGAAAACCCCTACATTACTATTAATTGAGGTATTTAGAACTGAAAAATCAAGCCTTGGCCCTTGTGAAAGAGGTGACACACTTTCAAACGTACATACTAAATTAACATGTTACTTTTTATGGTCCATGATGACCAGTGAAAATGCTTCTGAATCAACAATTGAGAGAAGGAAAATGGGCTAACTTGCCGGCAAAGATACAAGAGTATGATATTGAAATTAAACCTTTAATGGTTGTCAAAGGACAAGGTTTTTGCAAGCTCATTGTGAATAGTGATGTTGGGAAGTCCATCATGGAAAACAATGACTAGAAGTAAAGATTTAATTAATATAAAAAAGAAAATATAATCCTTATATATGTAGCATTGAATTCATCCTTCATTGCATTTTGATAATACTTACCAATTCCCTCCTAAGATCCCTCGTGCCCCCCCTTTCCATCAACTACCTCATCATTGACCTCTTCAATAACTTGCAACTAACATCATGATTAAAAATCTAATATTATAAAAATATATATGCCAAAGTGAAAATTAACATATCGTTGTCAAATAAAACTATGGTATCGCAATAATTATACTAACACAATTTAAAATTATAGACATTTTACAAATATTTAATTAATCTAAACATTTCAAAGTACCTCACGGATCAACTCTATCTTGTTATGTTCTTCCTTAATTTCTAAACATTTCAAAGTACCTCACGGATCAACTCTATCTTGTTATGTTCTTCCTTAATTTCTAAGATTCAATTGTATTGGCACAATATAAAGTCATCATTTTATATTCTTCAATTAAATAATCACATTAAAATCTATCATGTTAACTATACTTCTTATTTTAAAATTGAAAAACATAATGTAACTTATTATAAAAGAGAAAAATAAAACTTGAAACGAAAATAATCATAAAAATATAAAATATTTTCATGCCTTGGTTTGAACTCTTTTTCTTTAAATCTTGTTCATAGGAATCTTAATAACCATAAATTTAATTGCCTTTCCATCTGTGCCCTATCAAAATACCTTGATTTTTCAAAGAGATGTTATGTTTCTCCTTAATATTTTGTGTGTATATTTAGACTCTCTCCTGAGTAGAGCCCATTCATGCTCAAGGATGGGAATGTGATGTATGTATTGTACAAGGTATTACAAAAGAGTGAAGTGGTATTTGTCCCATACCTCTCTCAAATGTTTTCCCTTTTTAGTTGGAATAAAAAAACTTTTTTCAAATTTACATCTTAACTTTTAAAGTTAAAGTATATTCTTTGGAGGAATTTTTCAAGTGTGAGGTTGTTTTCACCCTAGTGGCATTGTGGAGTTTGTTTCATTTCAAAAATAGTATTAAATATTTTAAATAAAAAAATTATGAATAGATGTCTACAATACATCCATGTGTTTACTCATTTTCTCACATTCAACACCATAGGTTGTGATTAACTTCAAACATAATATTAGATGTTTACAATACATGTGTTTCTCATTTTCCCTCCTTTTGCTCTTTTTGAAGACTAGGGTTTTTATGGGTGTCCAATAAAACTTCACTTATAGTATATCAACCACTTTTTACTTAATGTGATTATTGCTAGTTAACGACCGAGACAATCATTTATAAATTAATACATTATAAATATAATAAATAAATAGTAATTAATAATTAAGTATATTTAAATTTTTTAATTAAATAATAATAATTTATTAAATTAAAATAAATAATTAAAATTATTGATTAACAATAAATTATTTTCAAATTATTAATTGATATTAATAATAAATAAAATTTTACTTATTAAATAATTAATAATAAATACATATTAAATAATTAATAATAAATAGAATATTAAATATATTATGAATAAAATTAATAAAGTTATTAATTTAATACATTAATAAATCGTCCATATATATATATATATATATATATCCACATATACAATTAAAAAATAAAAATAAAAAATATTAATAATATATGAATATGATGATGATGATTAACGTCCACTAATACCTAATTGGTCTATCGGACCTTAAGAGGGTAAGTGATTACTTGTGATTCTTTAGAATTTTGTTTCTGTGCTCGAAAAACATTAAGAGATGTTTTCCAAGATCACCATACTTTTGTTGAGTTAAGAGGTTAGGAAGGTTGGTAGTGTGATCAATATTTTGAAAATGAGATCTAATATGGGTATAGGGTGGACAATCTAAGAGAAAGTGTTTTTCATCTTCAACCTTCTTAGTGTCACAAAGGTGACACACTCTTTCATCCCATGGCGTTTTAGGAATTGACCAACTCCCAGTTTCACTATGGAGCTCGTGAGAATTTGTTCTTATCTTAGCAATGCTTATTTTTTTCTTTACACTTGGAAAAATAGATAGATCATTTTGATCTTCTAGATTAGGGTTGATTACATCTTTATAATACCTTAATTTTATTTTTTCCTTTAACTCTTTATCACAACACATTTTTTCCTTAAATTTTGATTTGACATTTTTTTTAATAGTATCTTTATTCTGTAAAATGGTTTCTTCCATGATTCCCCAATAGTTTAGCCAAGATCGGTTGTCTTTATGCCATCCTCAAGTCGATGGTGGTTATGACTATTTTGAAACAATTTTAGGTAGCCTCTTGCCTTCCATGTTGTTTAACTTGTTCTTATACATTAGGTATGTAGTCATAGCCATGCTCTGAATGGGGGAGAGACTTGTTTCTACGAGGAGGATGGGATAGGGTGTGTTTCCTTTAATTTTGAGATTATAGGTTATAAAATTCTTTTGTATTTGCTCTATTTTCTCCARGATTCACGAGAGATACTACAGCCCCAGACTTCACATCCATAAAGAATAACAGGTGTAACAAGAGTCTTAAAGAGGAGYTTCTTCTTATCCCAACTCCAAAGATCAACTGATTTACAATTGTTTTCAAGCCCATAATAAGCTTTACATCCCCCAATAATCCTTTTCTCAATGCTATAATTCCAATTGAGCTTGTGGTGAATATCAATTCCAAGATATTTGTATGAAGTCACTTCCTCCAAGTTGTTGTTGTGGTATACAAACGTATCATAAGGAATCTTATTGGATAAGACAAGTATATTAAAATATTAATAAAGTGAAACATTGCTCATATATTATTAAAGAATAAAAAACATATCATAAAATAATAAAACATTAATATTGTGTTAATTAATTGATGTATTAAAATTTAAATGTATTAATATTTTATTATTAATTTTTTTTAATGTATTTACACATTGATGAACTAAAATAGTAATATATTATTATATTCATGATTATTAATGTACTTTTCAAAATAATATATTAATGATATATACATTAATATCTAAGATAATAAATACATCAATGTGTTAAAGTTTGAAATGTTTAAAAAAATATTAAATGTATTAAATGATTTAAAATGCATTAATATATTATTACATTAATTTATAAAAAAAATTCTACATTAATGTGTTAAAGTAATAAATATATGAAATATTTTATAAAGTATTAATATATTAGTTGATAAATATTTAATAATAATATATTAATTATTAATTATAAATTCAATATTATTTAAAAAATAATTATAAAATATAAATGAAATAAACAGAAATAAAATACTAGAATACATAACAAAATAATAAATTAAATACAGAGAGTCTCGTATTTACTTTAACAAAATAATAATGTAAATATATGAAAGTCCAATATGAATTAAATGTATAATTTAAATAATATATTAATTATATATAAGTTATTGTATTTAATGTATAATTTAATTTAAATAATACATGAATGATATATAAATTGATGTGTAAAAAAATATTAAATTAATATAATAAAGTATTAAATGTATCAAATAAAGAAAATAGTAAGGTGATTTATGAAATAAAATATTAAATTATTGATTAATAATGTAATGTATTAATTAACATAAAAAACTCTAAATGTATTAATACATTAAAAAGATATGGATAGATCAATGTACAAGAATATATATTAATGTAGTAATATGATAGATAATAAAAATAGTAATGTGATAAATAATCAAAATAAAAATGAAAATGCATTAATACATTAATAAGATATGGATAGATCTATGTACAAAAACATTAATGCAGTAATGTAGTAAAAACAATAATGTGATAAACACATTATGTATTACTTATCGCATTAATGTGATAAACGAACAAAGCGGTGTAATAAAGTATTAATGTATTAATTAAATAATTCTTAAATGTATACTAATTAACTTATTAATACATAAATATAATAATGTGTTAAAACATGAATGTATTAAATAATAAAATCAATAACCTAATATATAAATAAAATATTTGTATATTATTATAAAATATAATGTTGAAAATAAATATATTAATTAATTAAAACAATAATATAATATTTAGTAATACATGAGAGTCTCATATTTACTTTAACAAAATAATAAAGTAAATACATGAAAGTCGCATATAAATTAAATGTATAATTTAAATAATATATTAATTATATATAAGCTATTTTATTAAATGCATTTAAATAATACATTAATTATATAATTAAATAATATATATAAGTTATTGTATTAAATGTATTTAATGTATAAGTTAAATAATACATGAATGATATATAAATTGATGTGTAAAAAAATGATTAAATTAATGTGATAAAGTATTAAATGTATTAAATAATGAAAATAGTAAGATGATTTATGAAATAAAATATTAAATTATTGATTTATAATGTAATGTATTAATCAACTTAAAAAATTTTAAATGATGATGATGATGATGATGATGATGATTAACGTCCACTAAGACCTAATTGGTCTATCGTAACTTAAGAGGGTAAGTGATTACTTGTGATTCTATAGAATTTTGTTTCTGTGCTCGAAAAGCATTAAGATAAGCTTTCCAAGATCACCATACTTTTGTTGAGTTAAGAGGTTAGGAAGGTTGGTAGTGTGATCAATATTTTGAAAATGAGATCTAATATGGGTATAGGGTGGACAATCTAAGAGAAAGTGCTTTTCATGTTCAACCTTCTTAGTGTCAAAAAGGTGACACACTCTTTCATCCCATTGTGTTTTAGGAATTGACCAATGCTCAGTTTCACTATGGAGCTCGTGAGAATTTGTTCTTATCTTAGAAATGCTTATTTTTTTCTTTACACTTGGCAAAACAGATAGATAATTTTGATCTTCTAGATTATGGCTGATTACATCTTTATAATACCTTAATTTTATTTTTTCCTCTAACTCTTTATCACACCACATTTTTTCCTTAAATTTTGATTTGACGTTTTTTTAAATAGTATCTTTATTCTGCAAAATGGTTTCTTCCATGAATCCCCAATAGTTTAACCAAGAATGATCGTCTTTATGCCATCCTCGCTTGAGTCAATGGTGGTTATGAATTGATTTGGAAGAAATTTTAGGTAGCCTCTTTTCTTCCATGTTGTTTACCTTGTTCTTATACATTAGGTATCTAGTCATAACCATGCTCTCAATGGGGGAGAGGCTTGTTTCTACGAGGAGGATGAGATAGCGCATATTTCCTTTAATTTTGAAATTATAGGTTATAAAATTCTTTTGTATTTGCAATATGATAAATAATAAAAATAGTAATGTGATAAATAATCAAAATAAAAATGAAAATGCATTAATACATTAATAAGATATGACTAGATCTATGTAAAAAACATTAATGTATTAATGTAGCAATATGATAAATAATAAAAACAATAATGTGATAAACACATTATGTATTACTGATGACATTAATGTGATAGACTAAAGGCACGGTGTGATAAAGTATTAATGTATTAATTAAATAATTCTTAAATGTATATTAATTAACTTATTAATACATAAATATAATAAAGTGTTAAAACATGAATGTATTAAATAGTAAAATGAGTAACCTAATGTATAAATAAACTATTTGTACATTATTATAGAATATAATGTTGAAAAGAAATATATTAATTAATTAAAACAATAATACAATACTAAGTAATACATAAATCAAGTATGAATACAATAATAAAGTGAAACATTTATAACACATTAAAAATGTATTAATAAATTAATAAACTATTATGCTAAAGTATTAATAAATTAATAAACTATTAATAATAAGTTGGTCTTGCAATATACTTTAAAAAGTATGTGAGATGGTCAAATATGGAAAAAAATAATTTGATGAAGTTGACATCAATATTTTAGACTTGTTTGTTGCAATGTGACGGAGGAAAGAGTTTTGAAATATAAAAAGGTTTGTGAATGGAGGTCAAAATGGGATGTGAGGATATGCGAGAATATGAAATTGTGGCGGCATGTTTCTCCACATAGGAACATCATCTTAAAGTGTGTAAAATGATGACGTTATGAAGTTCGTTTCAATGTAACAAAGAAAAGAGTTTAGTAAGAAAACATGGTTTTTGCATGAATGTCACATTGCAATGTGCATGGAAGGAAATGTGAGGTTCAGTGACATTGTAACATGACATGAAAGGTTGTATAAATATATGATTTTACTTGAGGGTTATATAAATTTATGTATTGACTTAAGGGTTATATTTTGTAATCAAGAACCATTTGATATAGTGGTAATTTAAAATTAATAAATTGATTTCCATTAACTTAATATTATTTAAGAGCTTTCAGGAGGAAAATATGGTAAATGTGAAGTTTCTCTTGCAGTATAACGAAGAAAAGAGTTTAGTAAGAAAACATGGTTTTTGCATGAATGCCACATTGCAATGTGCATGGAAGGAAATGTGAGGTTTAGTGACATTGTAACATGAGATGAACGGTTGTATAAATATATGATTTTACTTGATGGTTGTATAAATTTATGTATTGACTTAAGTGTTATATTCTATAATCAAGAACCATTTGATATAATGGTAATTTAAAATTAATAAATTGATTTCCATTAACTTAATATTATTTAAGATCTTTCAGGAGGAAAAAATGCTATGCGTGAAGTTGATCTTGCAATATAATTTAAAAAGTATGTGAGATGGAAAAATCTACTAAATAAGTTTATGAAGTTGACATTAAGATTTTAGACTTGTTCGTCACAATGTGATGAAGGAAGGAGTTTTGAAGAAAAAAACAAGGTTTGTGCATGAAGGTCAAAATGCGATGCAAGGATATGAGAGCATATCAAGCCCTGGCGGCATGTTCATCACAATATAGTTACTTCATCTCAAAGTGTGTAAAAATATGACCTTATGAAGTTTGTCGCAGTGTAACTAAGAATTGTTTTTAGTAAGATATCATGGTTTTTGCATGAATGTCACATTGCAATGTGCATGGAAGGAAATTCCAGTTTTAGTGACATTGTAACATTACATGAACGGTTGTATAAATTTATGCTTTTCCCTGAGGGTTATATAAATTTATGTCTTTACTTAAGGGTTATATTGTGTTATCAAGAAGTATATGCTTGGGTAGGGAGAAATGTTATAGAATATTGTCACAATTTCAGAGGAAAAAAAGAGGTGGACGACTTAAATAAAAGATCCCATTGCAACATATGAGAGGGAGGTTATTGTGGAATTGAATGCTAAAGTGGTTGCATAAAGATATATTAAAATAGTTATATTTGAATAGTTTAAATATAAAAGCATGTGATATAGTGGTAATTTAAAAGTAATAAATTGATTTCCATAAAATTAATATTATTTAAGAGCTTTGAGGAGGAAAAAATGGTATGTTTGAGGTTTTTTCTTGCAGTATTCTTTAGACAGTATGTCAGATTGCCAAATATGGACATTAATAATTTTATGAACTTGACATCAATATTCTTGAATGGATCATCACAATTTGACAAAGGAAAGAGTTTTGAAATATAATAAGGTTTGTGCATGAAGGTCACATTGCAATGTGAGGATATGCGAGTATATAAAACCATGGTGGAATGTTTCGTCACATAGTGACAACATATGAAAGTCTGTAAAAATACAACAATATGAATTTCGTCATAATGTAACAAAGGAAAGAGTTTTGTAAAATGACGTGGTTTTTGCATGAATGTCACATTCCAATGTGCATGGAAGGAAATGCGAAGTTTACTGAGATTGCAACATTACATGAAGGGTTGTATAAATGTATTCTTTTCCTTGAGGGATATATAAATTTATTTATTTTCTTAAGGTTTATATTTCATAATGAAGAAGTATATGCTTGGGCAAAGAGAAATGTTATAGAATATTGTCACAATTACAGAGAAGGATATGTAAAAGGAAAAATCTCATTGCAATATATCAAAGAAATCTTATTATAGAATTGAATGCAAATGTTATTGCATAAAGATATATTATAGTAGTTATATTTGAAGCCATTAAATATAAATCCATGTGATATAATGGTAAATTAAAAGTCAAAAGTTGATTTCCATTAACTGAGTATTATTTAAGAGATTTGAGGAGAAAAAGATGGTATGTCTGAAGTTGGTCTTCCAATATACATTAAAAAATTTGTAAGATGGACAAATATGGACAATAATCAATTTATGAAGATAACATCCATATTTTAGCTTTCAAAAAGTTCAAATTAAATTGAAAACATTAATAAATCCATGAAATAATGTTTAACATTCATTAATTCAGTTGTCAATTGTTATATTATATTATATTGAAAATTGTTTTTCTGTACAAAGATAAAAAACTTGAATGGGAAGACCCATATTAACATTTCGATATAAATAAATGTTATATTTTGTGTATAAATTTGAATAAAAGGTGACATTGCAACATATGGACAACAATAATTTAGTTGATAGACTTTTGAACAAGATAATAAAAATCAATGGTTAATATCTTAAAAAAAATTGAAATTTGTATTCATAAATGTAATGGTTTTAAGTACAATATAATATAATATCCAAAAACCAACATATGTAAAAAATCCTTAAATGGTAAAAAAAACAAAACCTATTCCAAATTACAACCAGATTTATGACATATGCAACACCAATTAATGTCTAAAGAAACTTGGCGACCCCTTTGTCATTGGAGCCATTCTCTACGTAGTTTCCTGCCAGCTTCTCTGTTAGAAATATGTTGAAACTCATGAACCAAATATTTCAACTGAGATAACAAATCCAAAGTCTTATCGAACATGTGTGTAGGAGTTTCACTTCTCCTACTAATCATGTCTTGAATTCCAGTAAGAAATTGTTGTTGATTTGTGATATCATGTATTGTCAAAATAAATTTTGATGCAATTTCATTATCCATAGCTATATGTTCAAAAGAACAATAAAATATATAAATGTTTATATGGATGGAAAAAAAGAAAAAAAAAAACAAAACATTCATTCTCACGCATTTTGAATACAATAGTTATATTGACCCCTTTTAAAAAATGTTGTAAAAGAAAAACTAAATCATTAAAAAATATGTATTTGTTTAAAGGAAACGTTTTAAATGTAAATATTTTTTTTCATCCCAAATAGACAATGTGGCAACAAAACTAAATGATTTTTTTTTTTATGTCGCAACCATAAATATACCTACTTGAAAAATGATGATTTTTTTTTTTTGAAAAAGTAATAAGGATTTATTGCACATGTACATGTTTTTAAAAAAATTAAAATAGATTATTTGAAAAAATAATATCAAAGGACAAAAAAATGATCTTAACATAGACATCATATGAAAATTGAAAATATTTAAATAAGATGTTACAATGATATGGACTTTAATCGTTCCTGTTCTTTTTTCTTAATTGTAACATATGCATTATTTTTCATCTTTGCATAGTGCTCAAAAGAGAAAGGTGGTGATATACGTAAACCATCTATTGATTTGACTTTTGATATAGATGTGAAGGTCAACCCTTGTTTCTCTTTGTTTCCAATATCAACTATTGCACGTTCTAAAGTCAACCCCTGTAATTTATGAATAGTAAGGGCCCATGCCATCTTCAAAGGAATTTGTTTACGATTTCCTCTTAAAATTGGTGTGATGGGTACAATGTTTGGATTAATTGGGTCAAATGGAACACCAATGTACCTATCAAAAAGAAAAATTGTGTACATTGGAAGTTGAGGAGGCTTTGACCAGACATATAGAATATATTCTGAATGTAACCAAGATGACCATTTACTAAGCCATCTTGAACCCATAAGTTACATGTCAACATGACACGTTGTCCAAGGCATAAGAAAAATTCACATTCCAATTGATCATCATCAAAACCAACAATTTTTGTTCGTCGTGTATGCTCAGCAACACATCATGCAATTGGAGAATTTAATGATTTCAACATCATCCTATTATGCAAGTTCACCAAATTATTTTTTGGGAACAAGTGAAGTGTTGAATTAAATAAACTCCTCTGCTAAAGAGGAAAAATCCTATCAACCCATGACATAAGAAGTTCCCAATCATCAAAAAGGGGTTCTGCATTTATTATGTTCATTAAGAGGCTACGAAAAGAATATCGTTTCAGATCATTTGATTGCTGCCGAAGTTGACTAAGGTATCCAATAAGAATAATAGATCTACCACCAAAAGGAGAATATTTATTTTTCGAAAATGCTTCTCGTAATCGAGAATCAATCTATATGAATAACCTTGTTCCTAAAAATCTCATTTCATCTATCAAAATATATCGAATATGCTGCATTTCCTCTTGAAATATTGCTAGAGATGACCCATGTAGTCGTCAAATATCCTTAATAGGAATTTTTAGTGCTGAGTGTATTGTTTTTTCATGTATATTAAAAGAAACTATTCGTGTCGAAGAAAGAAAAAGAAAACGACTATTTCCATTAACTGATGAAGTAGAAAGAGAATTCGAAATACAATGAATAAGGAAAGAATTTCTAGTGTCTACAGTTCCTTGAACAATCATTAGACGAGGTTCAAGACATGGATATTCAATGGAATGTTGTAAAATTATATCAAAATCAACTCATTGTTTCTCTACCAAGGAAGATGGATATGCATATGTCGGATAAGGATTTTCAACAATAACACTACTTGATTTTTCATTTCTTATAAAATAAATTTCCTCTTCTGCAACATTATTTGAAACTGTTGTTTTCTCCCATTCAAAAAATATATCAAAGTCCCTTTGACCAAGAGTGTGAAGGTCAGGAACATTCACATTATTAGGAGGAACCAATGGAGACAAATGTTTCCATTATTCAAAATCTTCTTCCACATGGTTTGGTTGTTCCTGGGAATCAACATCATATTCAACATTTTCCGAAGAGATGGGCCTGATTAACATGCCATGGTCGATATCAAAAATTTCTCCAAATTTCAATAACTATATCATCTGAAAGGCCAATATCTAAGGGAATGTTCATGAATGGTTTGTACAAAAGAAATTTAGTCCAACAAAAAGTTTGGAAGTCTTCAGAAGCCTCATCAGGGATAGAATAAAACCGTGGCCAAACTCTAACAATTGCATGAACATCTCTAGGTTTCCATTGTTCTTTCTTACGTTTAGCATCAAATGTCCAAAATCTTGTTGATTCTTGTAGCATCCCACTCTGGCACACTGAGCGAACTTATTCTTTGTAGACACTTGCTCGCAAGTGATTAGGATTATTATGCTATTAAAACTTTGATTTTTATTATGAGGCGTTATGGGTTGATGATATGTTGTTTTACTACATTGACATAGACAAGTTCTATTGACTCAGTTTTACTGAGTGTGCAGGGTTTTGGACCTCAAGGATGTAGAGGAATCGATGGAACCCCTTGGACTCCGGATCGAGTTAGGGAGTGTGCCATTGGGGTTTGATTGTTTTACCGTGATATTAGTGCATCTGACTGGATGATATGATGTGGATATGTTCTAACATGATTTGTTGATGATGTAGGCTGATGATAGCTTGTCGTCCAGACTCACATATGGAGTAAAGGGGTCACATATGACTACTAGAGATGTTGAGGGAGAGGTGTGGACAACAGCCCTGCCACAACCAACTAGCACTCACGTCGTGGCTCGAACTGTAGGTTAACGATTACCTAGTTCGAGAGGACCCATGATGCCGTGAGGGTAGACTACGACAGTCGCTCATGATGATTCTAAGGGTCGTGCAATAAGGTGGGGGCCTTATTCCTTAGAGTCCCTTAGTCTCCCACAAGTTCACCCGGAGGAGTGTTGACTCCAGGGGTTATTGATGCCTACCAAATCAGTTAAGAGGCGAGTGGAACCCTTGGAGCAAGTCGTGCAAAGGAACAGATGAGGTGAGTGGCACCCTTGGAGCACCTAGTGCATCCTGAAGGGCACGTCGCGTTGTTGATGATAGAGGGAGGAACCTAGATGGCCCTAAGACAAGTAACATGTTAAGTAATTGTAAAACAATTTCCCTAATTAAATGTCGCCCAGTACAAAATTTAAGGCCTAAGTCTAAATTATGCTAGTAGTAAAATTTTGTCTTCTAAAAAAAAAATAGTAATAAAAATAATAAAAATAAGAAAAACTTAAATAATAATTGTGATCTTCATTAAATCTTGTAACATGAAGGGAGTAAGAAATTTAATTTATTCATAAAAATAAAATAAAAAATATATGTGGATATAAAATATAAAGAGGGAATTAATTGTTTTAATCTTTTTGATAATTTAAAATATACTAATTTAATGATAAAAGGGAAAAGGTGTTAAATTCTACACCTACCTTTTTGGGTTCTAGTTTAAAAGGGGAAAGAGGGAATATATATTTTTTTTAGGAAACTAGGAAAAGAGGTAACATAAAAAGGGAAAAAGGGGAACTTAAGGGAAAAAGCGGAAGGTCAACTTAGTAAAGAATCTACCATTTAAGAGCTTTCTAATTTTAAACTGAATTAACAATTTCATAATAGGGAAAGCCATTAAAACCTATAAGGGAATTTCGAGACACCTAGGAGTGATTATAGGAGTAACTCTAGGTGGGTGAGGGAAATAAGATAATTAATTAATTAATTAAATTAAATAATGGAGGAATGAAGGGGATGGGTGACACTTGTACGGAGAAGAATTTTGGGAATTTATTTTTAAAACTTTAATTAAATGAGATTTTAGGAAAGAAAGGAAGTTTGAAACTGTATAAAAAGACGGAAGGAGAAGGATGAAGGATGACCTTTTGTTTGTGTAACGTTACGCTGCAAAAATATTGACTTGATTGATTTACTTATGGGAGTTGGGATACCCATCTCAGAGAGGAGTGGTAGCTTGACCTTGCAAGGCGAGATGGGAGCTAGAAGAAATCTCTGGATAGTGAGTGTGTGGCCCCTTTGCGGCTCGGGGGGCTAAGGGGGAAGAAGAGTACTCCTAGCATTGGCTGGGAGGTACCGGTGAAGTCTCGATGGTCGGGGAGCAGAATTTGCATGGTAAGCGTGGTTGTCACTCAGAGCGGGCGAATAGACAACGATACTCTCCTTTCATTTTGTATAGTAAATGTTGTAGGTTTTATGCTTGGATCTACTTATTTAATGGAAATGTAAAATGATGTTCTTTTTAAAATTGATGATTGAACCCTTCTTTAGCCTAGCTCGATGGTGGTTGACTCCCATGGCCTTCGTCTTCCCGCATGTCATGACCGCCCTGTGTGTTGATTGTGACCTTGAGGTTGTTTATCCTTCATCCCTAGCTCACCAGTCATCACCTGAGAAATCGGCCATGAGATTTTCTGTGAGAGGATGGTGAAGCGAAGGCGAACCTATCAATTGTCTACCTCTGGGGATGTCCTTGCCTGTTGTTTGACTTATGTCCTCATCACTTAAATGGCGAAATTTAACTGTGTAAATATCATTTGCTAGCGATTCGTTTCTGTCTGTTCTTCATTTGATAATGGGCAATCTAGCCTTGCCCCTTCATCCCTTAAATGGAAAATTTACCCTACTATTTTACCCTTCATTTATACCTTTATTGACTGTGTTGACAGTTTGATAGATTGACAGTGTTTTTGATAGAGCGACTGCTAAATCAATAGGAAATTTTACCGGTGAATCTTACTCTACGATTTTAACCCTCTTTTTATACCTCTGGACTTTAATTCATTGTAAGATGAGTTTATATAGCCTAGAGGCGCACTCCTTGACAGGTTTTATTTCACTAGAGTCTGTTTACATTCCTTTTATGCGAATTTCTTTGACTTTTCTGTGTGAATTGTTTGGTGCGATTTTATGCCTGTGTTAAGTCTTGAGGTGAATTTACACCTGGGCGAATTCTTACTGAACAATTTCTTTTTCCTGTGCAACATCTTGAGTTGGTTTAATTATGATTTTTACTTGCGAACTGTCTAAAATCATGTCTCTGTATTGGTTGCATTAACATATTGGTTGCGTTAACATTGCCTCTGCGAATTGTTTTAATGTAATGGTTATAGAGTCATTCCCTTTGCAAAATCGTGCCTCTGTATTGGTTGCGTTAACATTGCCTTTGCGAATTGTCTTTATGTATGGTTGTATAGCCATTTTCTCTAAAAAATCGTGTCTCTATGTTGGATGCATTAACATTACATCCGCGGAGTGTTTTATGTAATGGATGAATAATATATCCTCTGAGTTTCACCCACGAAGTCTTTAGCAGCGATATCCAGGTTGTGTGCCCACTCACTACCATATCGTGCAGTCAGTTTGTCAGCCATGATATAGAATATATGACCACCAGTTCAAGCATCCCACATTCATGATTTAAGCCATCAACCATGAAGGTAGGCTTTCATTCAGTTCATTCTCCTCTAAATGAAGGAACGGGATATTAATATCTAAGTTCAAGCATTCACCATCCTTTACTAGAGTAGATGAAATGATTGAATGGCCTCAACATGAAAAACAACTACTAAGAGATTCATGTACCCTTCTAAATGGGCGGTCCACAATCAATTCCAAATTAATGACCACAATTCTGAAAATCACTGCGGGCGGGCAACACTATTTCCCTCCATTTATCGATTGGAAAGAGGGTTTACTTGAATCACATCCTTGTCCGATTGTCTCTATTCCTTTATGAATAGAGAATGTCTCATAAATTTTTGGGTTGACTTCCTTATTTTTCTTAAGTCGGCGAAATCGCTTAGACCATTCTGGTGTTGAAGCGTTGTTTTTAATATTGAAACTGTTTAAAATTTAATTATGACTCCTTGCATTTTCATTTTTGCATGCTTGCAGGTTGCATGTTATGCTCCATTCATGACAGGTTGAAATTTATTTGTGCGTCATTATTTAATAACAACATTCTGCCCCTTTTTGTTAATGATTCATTAATGTTAATAGCCAGTGGATTGAGATTTGGATAAATTTAGAATTAGATGACAGATTGAGATTTATTTAATAATAGCAATAAAAACAATAGAAATCTACTTTGTTTAATAAGAGCCATTTCCTTTATTTTAGTTAATGTTTCATAATAACAATTTACTTTATTTTAGTTAGTGTTTAATAATAGCAAGCTACTTTATTTTAGTAATGTTTCAATTAATGTTAATGGCTAGTAGATTGAGATTTGTATAAAATTAGAATTGCCCAACTGGAATGTATAATGATTAGAGTTTGAATGGAGAATTGTTGGAGTCATGGTTATGTAGCTCTTAATTCACTTGTGCCTTGAATTAATTTGATAGTTGTATTGCGTCATGAATAAATGAGAAGCATGGTTGATTATGTAATTGTTCTCTTAGCATTTTTAAGATCAAGTAGGTTACTCTTGCACCATTAGGAGATGCTGACATATGATCAAATTGTAAGTTTATAATAGAATTTGTGCACCATGAAATTTTAGGATGCGAGACTGATTATGTAATTTGATTACCTTGCTCCATGAATTAATTGATATTTGTTTTGCACCATGATATGTATGGACGGTCTTGGGTGTAGTTATTTCATCCGCCACTAAAAGGGTAATTATAGTTGAATTTGATGATGGATTTAGTAATCAAATTATCTTGCACCTTGGAATTTATGTGATGTGTGACTGATTCATAGAACACTATCGTTCATTGATCATCGTTGATGTTGTTGTCTTAGCATATTTAGTTTTGGTCTTGATTGTGTCAGGTGGGATGTAGACACCTCCTTGTTCCTCAGAATAGTCACCAGCCTTGAGACCTTAAATGGTCAAAATCGATGGAAACCTGGGCTTGAGCATTGCTTATGTGTCCTGGAGGTCCTAACCATTGCAGGGTAGGATGGCTGGGTAGTCATCCTTATTCTTGTTAGGTCATCATGTTGTTGTTGCATGAGTTGTTGGCGTGGTGTTCGTCGTTGTGTTGCGTTCTTGATTATAATGTCATGTTTACCTTCCTACACACACACAGAAAAAAAAAAGTTTACACTTGTTATGTGAGGCTTGATGTCGTGACAAAATGGGAGGTTTTTTACATATGGTATCAGAACGGGTTCAACCCGCGACTTGGGATCGCTACGAATTTCGTTGACATGATTTGATTATAAGGTTACTAATTGAGATGACTTGTATTCGTGTAGGTAATCATGGTTAGAGGATGCCATGGAGGTAGATGACGGGGTGCTAGGGGAGGAGGTGCGACGCCTCCAGTAGCATCCATGCCTAAGTGGTCTAACCTTCAGGGAGACGAGCAGGTTCTCGAACAGGAGCAGATAGCAGTTGGTGATGTAGTCGGAATGATGAGATCTTTTCAGTGCATGTTCGAGTCTTTCATCAACCATTTGGACAGAGATGAGGCTAGGGCGTCGGCACCTGCTGAGGTTCCACCGCACGCTCTGTTCAGTACTAGTAGCATTCACCGTGAAATAGAGAAGGTCAAATTTCTTGAGTTCTTTGGTGCCCTGGATGGCGCAGCCACCAAGGCATGGTTGGAGAACATGGTGATGTGCTCTGCACTTCGTGATTATACCTCCAACATGACTATCTTCATGGCGGTCTTTCAACTAAAGGGGAGCGCTCTTCAATGGTGGAAGATGCTCCTACCGCAGTTGAACATGGTCGTCAAAGACGTGTCATGGGAATTGTTCGAGGAACGGTTCAGAGAGAGGTACCTTTCAGAGGAATTCATTGAGCATTAGATCAATGAGTTCAATGCCTTATGACAGGGTGGTCGTACGGTGCTCGAGTACGAGGCTCGTTTTATGGAGCTACTCCTGTATGCTTTGCACCTTAACACTGAGAAAATTAAGGTAAATAGGTTCGTGTTCATCCTTAATGGTAGCCTACGTGAAAAGGTTAGGATTTTGATGCCTCAAACCTTGCATGATGCCATCTAGAAGGCCCTCATAGCAAAGGAGGATCTTATTAGCGGGGATCAGACCAGGAATCCAGCGAGACTAGTAGGGAAGGTTTCATCTGGAGCACAACAACATCATACACCAACTAGACATATGCCGATATATCGTGTTTTCCAGAGGGGATCCACTTTCACTACACCCCGACGACCGATGCATCAACAGTGGACACCTTATCAGGGACCACAACATAAGAAACAATGTCTCCCACAACAACAACAACAGTTTAGTCCTGTTAAGGAGAACAAACCAAGATTCCAGGTCGATGGGCCGTCATCTTCTACTTCGGGTACCAGGACTACTGGGCTGAAGAAGGGGTGTTGGATGTGTGGGGAGCCACACTACCAGTGTGACTGCCTTGCAGAGAGGACCAGAGCATCCGGATCAGCTGGACCCACTACCGTGGGAGATATGGGCAAGGCCCATCGGATTCATGCAGTGGTGAATAATCGCCAGAAAGAGCACTAGTCGATTGTGATTGAGACAAAAGGTACCGTCGTTGACCAGACCCTTAGCATTTTGATAGATCTCGGTGCTACCGAGAGTTTCATTTCTGGTGTAGCGCTAAAAATAATTAAGGTAAAGGCAGTCGAACAAGATGAGTTTAGCTTCATGGAGATGGCTTCAGGAGCTAAACAGAAGGTTGGAGGAAAGGTTACGGGATGTATCCTTAACCTGGGAGAGTTTGTCACTAGGGCCAACCTGTACGTCACAATCTTAGGATATTATGATGTAGTGATTGGTATGGACTGGTTGGAATCACATGAGTCGATACTCAACTGTAAGACAAAACAGATGAGCTTGGTCGATGACGAGGGACATAAACGTGTGATTGTAGGATGGAACCAGGGAGTTTCCCTGAGGTTCATCTCTTCCTTACAACTATGGAAGAGTATGTGCAAGGGATTCAAGATTTATGCGATCCTTGCATTAAACTAGAAGGGAGTAGCGGAAGGTCTAGAACACCTTCCGGTGGTGAAAGAGTTTGCGAACATATTTCCAGAGAAATTACATAGGATGTCGCCGGAGAGGGAATTGGAGTTTACCATAGATCTAAAATAGGGGACTGAACTGATAGCAAGAACACCTTATCGGATGTCGACCCTAGAGTTACAAGAGTTGAAAATGCAACTGAAGGAGTTGCTGGACCTGGGACAGATATGTCCTAGTGTTTCACCGTGGGGTGCACCTGTTATTTTCATACGAAAGAAGGATAGATCGTGGAGGCTTTGCATTGACTACCATCAACTGAACAAGGCCACGATCAAGAATCAGTATCCATTTCCGAGAACTGATGATCTGTTCGATCAAATGAAGGGTGTGACAGTGTTCTCCAAGATCAATTTGCAATCAGGGTATCACCAGTTACGAATCAAGGATGATTACGTCCTTAAGAATTCCTTTAAGATGAGGTTTGGACATTATGAATTTATTGTTTTACCATTTGGAATGACAAATGCCCCAGGGGTATTTATGAGTTTGATGAATGGGGTGTTCCACGAGTACTCGGACAAATTCGTCCAAGTATTCATTGATGATATTTTCATTTACTCTCGGATGACGGAGGAGCATGACGATCACTTTTGCTTGGTGTTGCAATTCCTGCGAGAGAACAAATTTTATGGGAAGTTATCCAAATTCTCATTTTATCAATCAAAGATTCACTACTTAGGGCATGTCATCTCTGGCGAAAGCATCGCCATGGATCCAGAAAAGGTCGAGGATATTATGGAATGGTCTATGCCGATGAATATCCTGGAAGTGCATAGCTTCATGGGTTTGGTAGGTTACTATCAATGGTTCATCGATGGGTTTTCGAAGATAGCAAATTCAATCACAGAATTGCAGAAGAAAAACAAGAAGTTTGTTTAGACCAAGAAATGTGCGGAAGCATTTCAGAGGATCAAGGAATCATTAATAACAACACCAGTACTAAAGGTCCCTGACATGGACATGGAATTCTTGGTATGCACTGACGCATCCAAGGAGGGCTTAGGTGGGGTCTTGATGCAAGATGGACGAGTGATTGCTTACATTTCGAGGAAATGGAGAAGGCAAGAGGAGAACTACGCGACGCACAATTTGGAGTTATTAGCCATCGTATATGCCTTGAAGGTTTGGAGACACTACCTTGTTGGATGAAAATTTGAACTAAGGACTGACCATTGTGGACTACAACACATATTTACGCAAAGTGACTTGAATGCGCAAGAACGACGTTGGTTGGAATTGCTTAGCGAATACGACTTCAAGATTACTTACATAAAAGGAACAATGAACTGAGTGGTGGATGCATTGAGTCAGAGGCCACGCATCTTTTCGGTGTTGCCTCTTCAGACGAATCTACATGAAAAGATTCTAACCTTACAGCATGACGATGACTGGTAGAAAGAGGTCGAGGGTTTTATGGGACAAAACACAATGATGGTACCATGATTTGAAGGATTTTCGTTTGATAGTGACGGATTATTGAGGTTTAAAAATTGGATATACGTACCACCGAACGACGAGTTGAGGATGTTGATCCTAAGAAAGGCTCATAGATCAATTTACATGGTTCACCCGGGAGTCACGAAGAACAAGGCAGACCTTAAACCCTTATACTTTTGGAAGGGAATGAAGGCAGACATAATCAACTATGTGTCCAGATGTCTAGAATATCAGCAGGTAAAGGCTGAACATAGACACCCAACAGGATTACTACAACCACACGCTATCCCAAAATCAAAATGGGAGTTTATTTCGATGGATTTTATTGTTGGATTGCCACTGACGGCAAGGAGACATGATTCAATTTTCATAGTAGTAGACACTCTGACGAAGAGTGCAAACTTTAATCCCGTGCGTACGACATATCAGTCACCTGACATAGCTATAATTTTCATCAGTGAGATTGTGAGGCTGCACGACGTGCCTAAGCGGATTATATTCGATCGAGGATCGATGTTTACGGGACGATTTTGGACAATTTTCCAAGAGGCCTTGAGAACCCAAATGAACTTTAGTATTGTGTATCACTCGGAGAATGATGGATAGACCAAATGAATGAACCAGACCTTGGAGGACATGCTGCACATGTACGTGATGGACCAACAAAATCATTGGGAGGAATTCTTGCCACTGGTAGAATTCTCTTACAACAACATTTACCAGAGCACCATTAAGATGGTGCCTTTCGAGTTTCTTTACAAGCGATCGTGTCAGACGCCTTTGAGATGGGATCGGCTTGAGGATAGGGTCTTAGTGGGACCAGAAGTGATCGAAGAAATGGAAGAGAAAATGAAAACAATAAGACAAAGGATTAAAGAAGCACAGGATCGACATAAGAGTTATGCCAATGTGCGTCATGTCGATCATAGTTACGAGGTCGGTTATCGAGTCTTCTTCCGGGTTAAACCGCATAAGAGTTCAATCAAGTTTGGGAAGGGAGATAAACTCTCTCCTAGGTTCGTGGGACATTTCGAGATTGTGGAGAGAAAGGGGCCCCTGGCCTATCGACTAGCCTTGCCAGATTCTTTGAGGCGTATCCACGATGTTTTTCATGTATCTATTTTGAGACATTATATTAGTGATCCTACACATGTTATTGACATGAGTTCCTTGTAGGTATCGGACGAGGGAGCACTCATGGCTGAGCTGGTCCGCATCTTGGATCATCATGTTCGACAACTATGCCGTCGAATGATAGATCAGGTCAAGGTCCAGTGGGATGATTATAGTCCTCACTCTACGACCTGGGAGGACGCATATGATATGCACCAACAATTTCCATTTTTGTTTGATAGATAGACATATGATATTGTGATACACTTTATTTCGGCATTTATACTATGAAACTTCGGGATGTAGTTTAGACCAAGAGGGTGTGTATTTAACATCCCACTCTGGTGCACTAAGTGAACTTATTCTTCGAGGACACTTCCTTGCAAGTGATCTAGATTATTATGATATTAAAAATTTGATTTTTATTATGAGGCGTTATGGATTGATAATATGTTGTTTTACTACATTAACATAGACAAGTGCTATTGACTCGATTTTATTGAGTGTGCAGCATTTTGGACCTCGAGGATGTAGAGCCATTGATGGAACCCCTTGGACTCTGGATCAAGTTAGGGAGTGTGCCATTGGGGTTTGATTGTTTTACTGTGATATTAGTGCATCTGACTGGATGATATGATGTGGATATGTTATGACATGATTTTTTGATGATGCAGGATGACGATAGCTTGCCAAACAGACTCACATATGGAGTAAAGGGGTCACGCACGACTACGAGAGATGTTGAGGGAGAGGTGTGGACAAGAGCCCTGCCAAAACATACTAGCACTCTCTCCATGGCTCGAACTGTAGGTTAACGATTACCTAGTTCGAGAGGACCCACGATGTCGTGAGGGTAGACTGCGACAGTTGCTCATGATGATTCTAAGGGGCGGGAAATAAGGCAGGGGCCTTATTCCTTACAGGCCCTTAGTCTCCCACAAGTTCACCTAGTGGAGTTTTGACTCCAGGGGTTATTGATGTCTACCAAATCAGTCAAGAGGCGAGTGGCACCGTTGGATCATGTAGTGCGTCCTGAAGGACACATCGCGCAAAGGAACAAATGAGGCGAGTGGCACCCTTGGAGCACCTAGTGCATCCTGAAGGTCACGTCGCATTGTTGATGATAGAGGGATGAACCTAGATGGCCCTAATATAAATAACATGTTAAGTAATTGTAAAACAATTTCCCTAATTAAATGTCGACTAGTACGAAATTTAAGGCCTAAGTGTAAATTACGCTAGTGGTAAAATTTTGTCTTCTAAAAAAAAAATAGTAATAAAAATAATAAAAATAATAAAAATAAAAACAACTTAAATAATAATTATGATCTTCGTTAAATCTTGTAACATGAAGGGAGTAAGAAATTTAATTTATTCATAAAAAAAATTAAAAAAAATATGTGGATATAAAATATAAAGAGGGAATTAATTGTTTTAATATTTTTGATAATTTAAAATATACTAATTTAATGATAAAAGGGAAAAGAGTTTAAATTCCACACCTCCCTTTCTGGGTTCTAGTTTAAAAGGGGAAAGAGGGAAAAATTTTTTTTTTAGGAAACTAGGAAAAGAGGTAACATAAAAAGGGTAAAAGGGGAACTTAAGGGAAAAAGCGGAAGGTCAACTTAGTAAAGAATCTACCATTTAAGAGCTTTCTAATTTTAAACTGAATTAACAATTTCATAATAGGGTAAGTCTTTAAAACCTGTAAGGGAATTTGGGGACACCTAGAAGTGATTCTAGGAGTAACTCTAGGTGGGTGAGGGAAATAAGATAATTCATTAATTAAAAAAATTAAATAATGGAGGAATGAAGGGGATGGGTGACACTTGTATGGAGAATAATTTTGGGAATTTATTTTTAAAACTTTAATTAAATGAGATTTTAGGAAAGAAAGGAAGTTCGAAACTCTATAAAATGAAGGAAGGAGAAGGATGAAGGATGATATTCTGTTTGCGTAATGTTACGCTGCAGAAATATCGACTTGACTGATTTACTTGTGGGAGTTGGCATACCCAGCTTGGAGAGGAGTGGTAGCTCGGCCTTGCGAGGTGATTTGGGAGCTAGATGAAATCTATGGATAGTGAGTGTGTGGCCCCTTTGTGGCTTGAGGGGATAAGGGGGAAGAAGATTACCCCTAACATTGGCTGGGAGGTACCGGTGAAGTCTCAATGGTCGATGAGCGAGAGTTGCATGGTGAGCGTGTCATCACTCAAAGTGGGCGAATAGGCAATGGTACTCTCCTTTCATTTTGTATAGTATATGTTGTATGTTTTATGCTTGGATCTGCTTATTTAATGGAAATGTAAAATGATGTTCTTTTTAAAATTGATGATTGAACCCTTCTTTAGCCTAGATCGATGGTGGTTGACTCCCATGGCCTTCATCTTCCCCCATGTCGTGACCGCCCTGTGTGTTGATTGTGACCTTGAGGTTGTTTATATTTCGTCCATAGCTCACTAGTCCTCGCCTGAGCAGTCAGCCAGGAGCCTGATCTACGGTCGTCGCCTTAGCGTTAAAAGACCTATGGATCTCAATGCCCTTATTTTCTGTGCGAGGATGGTGAAGCGAAGGCGAACCTATCAGTCGTCTACCTTTGGGGATGTCCTTGCCTATTGTTTGACTTGCGTCCTCATCACTTAAATGGAGAAATTTAGCTATGTAAATATCATTTGTTGGTGATTCATTTATGTCTGTTCTTTATTTGATAATGGCCAATATATCCTTGCATCTTCATCCCTTAAATGGAAAATTTACCCTGCTATTTCACCCTTCTTTTATACCTTTATTGACTGTGTTGACAGTTTGATAGATTGATAGTGTTTTTGATAGAGCGATTTCTAAATCAATAGGAATTTTTACCGGCGAATCTTACTCTATGATTTTAACCCTCTTTTTAGACCTCTGGACTTTAATTCATTGTAAGATGAGTTTAGCTAGCCTAGAGGCCCACTCCTTGACAGGTTTTAAATCACTGGACTACGTTTGCATTCCTTCTCTCTGAATTTCTTTGACTTTTTTGGGTGAAATTTTTGGGGTGATTTTATACCTATATTAAGTCTTGGGGCGAATTTACACCTGGGCGAATTCTTATTGAATGATTTATTTTTCCTGTGCGACATCTTGAGTTGGTTTAATTATGATTTTTACCTGCGAACTGTGTAAAATCGTGTCTCTGTATTGGCTGCGTTAACATATTCATTGCGTTAACATTGCCTCTGCGAATTGTTTTAGTGTAATGGCTCTAGAGTCATTCCCTCTGCAAAATCATGCCTCTCTATTTGTTGCGTTAACATTGCCTCTACGAATTGTCCTTATGTATGGTTGTATAGAAATTTTCTCTGAAAAATCATGTCTCTGTATTATCTGCATTAATATTACATTTGCAAAGTGTTTTATGTAATGGCTGAATACTATCTCCTCCGAGTTCTGCCCACAAAATATTTAGCAATGATATCCAGGTTGTGTGCCCACTCGCTACCATATCGTGCAGTCAGTTTGTTAGCCACGATACATAATAGATGACCACCAGTTCAAGCATCCCACATTCATGAGTTAAGCCATCAACCATGAAGGTAGGCTTTCATTCAGTTCATTCTCCTCTAAATGAAGGAATGAAATATTAATATCTGAGTTCAAGCATTCGCCATCCTTTACTGGAGTGGAAGAAATGGTTGAATCGACTCATCTTGACAAACAACTACTAAGAGACTGATGTACCCTTCTAAATGGTCGGTCCATAATCAATTCCAAATTAATGACCACAATTCTGAAAATCAGTGCGGGCGGGCAACACTATTTCCCTCCATTTCTCGATTGGAAAGAGGATTTACTTGAATCACCTCCTTGTCCGATTGTCTCTATTCCTTTATGAACAGAGAATGTCTCATAAATTTTTGGGTTGACTTCCTTATTTTTCTTAAGGTGGCAAAATCTCTTAGACCATTCCTGCGTTGAAGCATTGGTTTTAATATTGCAACTGTTTAAAATTTAATTATGACTCCCTTCATTTTTCATTTTCACGTACCTACTGGTTGCGTGTTATGCTCCATTCCTAACAGGTTGAGATTTATTTGTGCATCAGTATTTAATAGCAACATTCTGCCCCTTTTTGTTAATGATTCATTAATGTTAATGGCCAGTGGATTGAGATTTGGATAAGTTTAGAATTAGATGACAGATTGAGATTTATTTAATAATAGCAATAAAAGCAATAACAATCTACTTTGTTTAATAAGAGCCATCTCCTTTATTTTAGTTAATGTTTCATAATAGCAATTTACTTTATTTTAGTTAGTGTTTAATAATAGAAAGCTACTTTATTTTAGTAATGTTTCAATTAACGTTAATGGCTAGTAGATTGAGATTTGGATAAAATTAGAATTGCCCAACTGGAATGTATAATGATTAAAGTTTGAATGGAGAATTGTTGGAGTCATGGTTATGTAGCTCTTAATTCACTTGTGCCTTGAATTAATTTGATAGTTCTATTGCGTCATGAATAAATGAGAAGCATGGTTGATTATGTAATTCTTCTCTTAGTGCTTTTAAAATCAAGTAGGTTACTCTTGCGCCATTAGGAGATGCTGACATATGATCGAATTGTAAGTTTATAATAGAATTTGTACACCATGAAATTTTAGGATGTGAGACTGATTATGTAATTTAATTGCCTTGCTCCATGAATTAATTGATATTTGTTTTGCACCATGATATGTATGGACAGTCTTGGGTGTATTTACTTCATCCGCCACTAAAAAGGTAATTATAGTTGAATTTGATGATGGATTTAGTAATCAAATTCTCTTGCATCTTGGAATTTATGTGATGTGTGACTGATTGATATAACACTATTGTGCATTGATCATCATTGATGTTGTTGTCTTAGCATATTTAGTTTTGGTCTTGATTGTATCGAATGGGATGTAGACACCTCCTTGTTCCTCAGAACAGTCACCAGCCTTGAGACCTTAAATGGTCAAAATCGATGGAAACCTGAGCTTGAGCGTTGCTTATGTGTCCTGGAGGTACTAAACATTGCAGGGTAGGAGGGGTGGGTAGTCATCCTTATTCTTGTTAGGTCGTCATGTTGCTTTTGCATGAGTAGCTGGCATGGTGTTCGGCGTCGTGTTGCGTTGTTGAGTATAATGTCATGTTTACCTTCCTACACACACAAAAAAAAATTTCACTTGTTATGTGAGGCTTGATGTCGTGACAAAACGGGAGGTTCATTACACTTCTATTAAACACAAATGTTCAATAAAATATGGTCTTTGTTGATATGTTTGAAAAAAACTGTTAGGAGATGAAAATTGATGGGGGTCCTTTGGAAACTTTTTAAAAACCTTTCGCCCAACATTTAAGGAAACAAATTTTCTACTGCAAAGTAAAAGAGGTAGCTTTAGTAACATATGGAAAGTTTCTTGGGCTCCAATGTCACGATCAACAAGTGTTTCAGTAAGGAATATTCTGTATGCAGACAAAGCAGGATCCTATGAGGCACCCGAATTTGAAATTCTAGTTAGCATATCTTGATAACTTTTAGACCTCTTTTTCTCTTTGGAATCATACTTAGAAATATATTTCAAGACAACATGTCAAGAAACCACTGGTTGACAATCAAAATTTGCACGTCACATTGCAAGAAGATCTACATTATGGAAATTTAGCCTATCATCGTTTCGTGTTGGCTCATATTTCTTTCTGCCTTTTTCATCTATGAATAATAGTGATTCATCCTGAACCTACCATGGAGCATTGTAGCGACAACTGAGAATAGTTCCTTTCTTGCGTAAGAAAAAATCTACACTGCACTTTTTATGTCTTTGAACACGGTTCAACAAATGTTCATAATCATCATGTGGATTGGAATAAAAAATCTAAGTTGTATTCAATAGGCAGGGGTCATCATTGATGGTTCAAGGAACCATTATGTTTCGGCGATGCATGTCACGTGGATTCCATGTTGTTGCATATCTATCAAAAAATGTCTTTGCAGCATGCACATATGAAGGATTAGACCAATCTAATCTTTCCATGTTTGGAGAACCTTGCAACCATAAGAAGTCGTGGATGTGAGCTGATCCTCAATTTTTCCACTCATATCTAAACAAAAAAAGCTATAGTAAGTATATATAGTATAAAAACAACAAAAGAAAACAACAATTTTTTTTTCTAGCATAAATATGACAACACGAACCTATACCACAAGTCTTTAGCTACAAGATATTTTTGGATGAGTTCTTCTTGAAATATATTGAATCTATGATGCATAAACATTGCAGCAATATGGGGGTACTTGATAACATTCTCAATTTTTATACAATGTTAATTTGAACCATGAGAATTTTCATTTCTAGGCATGACATTATGCAATTCTGGCCTCTTTGTATCAGCTACACTCAAAGTAAAAAACAAATTTGGACAACTCAAATGAGTAATCATGTCAGTAAGTTTAGTACAACACTTTGTCCAATAGGCCCTTGTACCTATAAGTGAAGAACCAAAATGCATAAGATGCTTAGCCAACTTATTATCAGGTAAATCTAAGAGTTTTTGAAGCAATGCTTCAATTGTTGTTGGGGAGTTATCATGTATATTTTTCTTTACAAAATCTATAGCAATAGCTTGGCTTCCATGTCAAATTATCATGTTTAATAAGAAGTATCTAAAGCGAGGATGGATTCC
>ML778545.1:991386-1006341 GCA_009831015.1 Picea engelmannii
GAGCTATTCAATAATGGTGATATTGTACTACAATTCTATGGTTCTCGAGATCAGCTTGCTGATATCTTTACAAAGCCACTCGGAAAATCCGTTTTTGATTTTCAGAGACAACACTTAGGCATAATCAGTGTTGATGTTTGTAACTATTGAGTTTAAGAGGGAGTGTTAAATATAATGTAACCTCAACAGGCTGACTGTACACTGCCAGCTGTCCTGGCCATTTGTACTTTCTATTCTTGATTTGCTTGAGCCTGTTTAGCTCACCTATTTCCCTTTGCATACTATCTTCTTCATCATCTTCTTCATGTACTCGTTTTTTACTCTTCTTCTTATATTCTAATATACTATTTTCTATTCTATTCTTTCTCTCTGCATTTTCTTGCTTCACAATTTATCAAATTATGCCCTCTCATATTTGTTTCCACTCCGCTTATTTCTCAGGTCATAAAAAATTATGCACAAATCGTTTATTAGCACTCCTTTCATAAGTTACTATGCCATATCTACATAATTGATTGAGAAGCGAACAAATCCAAGTAATTCATGCCACCTTGTCAAAGTAACAAAAAAAATAAAAAGTAAAAACTTATTAAATCCCACTCCTCACCATGCGAGGTAGTGAAATGTAACTTAACCATAGAAGAAAGGGTAATGGCATGCAACCTATAAGAAAGGGTAGAGAAAGCGAGGTGTAAGAAAGGGTAGCTTGAAAGTTAATATTGGTTTTATTTGCATAGGTATAGTGCGTGGCAATTGAAAACCTGGCTTAGTAAATTTTTAGTCTTATAAAGTAAAAGTGAAAAACAGACTCATTTATAAATGAACGGAAGTTATGAACACTTATTATCTTTCATTTATTTGAGACAACGACGAAGAATATGATGTCATCTTTAAATTTTGACCATTAGATTGAAAATTGTAATTAAAAGCTTAATTAACTCATCAATTCCAATAGGGGGACTCCGCGCCGAAAGGCGTACACCTATTGACAATGAGCACAATTAATGATCTTTTAATCATAAATTTCAATCTTAGGGTTGGAAATTGAAGATGCTGGCATATTCTTCGTCGTCCTCTCTAATCAATGGATGAGATTTTGATAAATTAACTTTCGCTCATTTATAAAGACGTACGTTTATGTGATTACTTTTTCACATTTACTAAATAAGATTAAAAAATTACTTGCTCACCACCAGATTGCCACATTAAGTGATTAAAAAATAATATGTTAAACTGACCACGATTTACTAAATTATTGGGGCAGTCATTTTTTTACCAGTGCGGATGTTTTTGGCCACATGGATGTGAAGTGAAGCGTTTCAACCTCCAATCTCCCCTCCACGCGAGTTTGATGTGTTGGCCACAATTTCCATGGAGAATATGAAACGATTGCGAGTGCACATCAACAAAGGAGCGAGTGGAGACTTCAGTATGATTCTGAGGAAGGAGAGGATGCCCAGGGGCTCCCATGGCTATTCCCGCGATTGAACTTGCATTGGCTCAGTTGATGCACATTTTTTATTGGAGAGTTGAAGGTGGTCCATCCGGACTGGATATGAAGCAAGGGGGACGATGTTGCTCAGCTGACGCACATTTTTTATTGGAGAGTTGAAGGTGGTCCATCGTGACTGGATATGAAGCAAGCAGGATGATGTTTGGTCTGTAATGAGTAAAGATGTGCATATTCTTTGGTCTGTAATTCATGGTAAAGTAATTACGAGAGGGATTGGAAGATGATACACAGATGGTACGTTTTGCGGTAAGAGTGGAAGATTTTTCATTATAGTAGGGATACTTGAAGATTATTAATATATTCCGCTACCTTTCGGCGTTCTCAGCCGCGAGTTAGCGGCTGTGCTAGTGTTAATACAATGATAAAAACATACAGTCACAATAATGTGTAGACCACATCAAGTATATCCTTCAATGGATGCTTTTGAACGAATGGAGATAACTACTAGCACAGCCACTCAAAACCGTGGCTGATTAACGCCGAAAGAAACCAAAAAAAATGAAACGCGTGTGCATATTGTTTCCTGTATATTATAATCTAATGACTAACTATTGTTTAGTGCATATTTTTTTTAATGTGGCTGACATATTGTGACCACGTGCGTGACCAAAAAAAATGAAACGCGCGTGCAGATTGTTTCCTGTTTAGCAGTAATGAAAAACAATCTTAAATATCAATCTCAGGGATTTGCATTGTATTCGTAAACAGAGGTAAAAACGTGATTGTTATCGACACCTGCCATTCTACGCGCTTTACCTTCATAAACAGAGGTGAAAACGTGATTGTTATCGACGCGCTTTACCTTCATAAAAACGCCACTACCTGTTACAAAAGAAGGCCGCTAGGTCACACTTGTCAATCTAGAATTGTTTTAAGTATAATTAAATCTTAATCATTGAACGTGGCAATCTGGTGGTGAGTAAGTAATTTTTTAATTAATTTATAAATGAGCGGAAGTTAATTTATCAAAATCTCATCCATTGATTTGAGAGGACGACTAAGAATATGCCAGCATCCTCAATTTTTAGCCATTAGATTATAATTTTAGATTAAAAGGTAATTAATTGTGCCCATTGTCAATAGGTATACGCTTTTCGGGGTAATAACATTTAGTGGTGGAATGCATTATGCTTCGTTCCATATCCATAACGTGGTTCCCTCCTTTGCCCGGCACAAGTATTATTCTGTCTGTCCCCGTTGTCTCCTTTGACTGGATAATTTGTATTAAAATTCACATTCATGTTATTATTGTTGTAATATGCATCACGACCATCGCCAAAATACGTTCCTCTATTCTGTTGGTGCAGTGGTAGTATGGTAGATCGCTCGTCGTCATCCCAATCTCGAATCTTCCGAGGCGGCCATGGCCTGCGAGGAGGAATAGAAGTCAGAATAACTCCTAATTCTCCCTCAATCTTTGCAGCATATCGCTCGTCGTCATCCCGAGGCTGAATAGCTCCTAATTCGCCCTCAATGTCTGCAGCACCAGACTGAGGGATGCCAAGACCGGGTTTGGATTTTGTTTTTCCATGCACATGTTCTTCTGCGTTCTTCTTCTCATTCTCATGATCCTCCTTACAAACATCAACTGGGTTGATTGCCCATGGATTATTAACTCTCTCCTCTTTCAAGGGCGAGGGGGTGGAGATGGATCCCACTGAAATGGTTTTGTCTTCATCGTCTTTGGCTACAAGGGACGACTGCTTCTGTCATGTGAGAACAAGCATATACCCCGGGGGATGGTTTCCACCAGTGTTTCCGTTTGTTGTCGCGGTAGGAGGATTGGGCTTCGGCTCCTTCTTCCCATAAATGTCGTTGAGGTTCAGAGCAACGAACTTATTATTCCCAATTCTCATTCAAATTATCACAACCACCCAGATCGAGCTCGAGAGACGGATCTGCACAACGCGCCTTTCAGATTCTCGCGTCGAATCCTGTCGAAATCGATCTTGAACATTTCTTGAAAAATATGAAGAAATGATAGAAGTACAGTCGAAGAAGAAACCCTTCCGAATTATCAAGCGATGATATTGATGATCGAGGAAGGAGAAAGTTGAAGGTGTAGAATTACGAATCCATACTTGTAATATTTGCAAGTGTTTGAGAATGATGAACCATTGGAATTTTTTTTTGTTGAATGATGATGATGACCACATGTATGGTGTCCCTAAATATTGTATACAATATAAGTCTCTTTTTACGAAATATGCTCATGCTAAAATTATCCGAGGAAGTTTCATTTAGAAAAACACAAGAAAGAAGAAAGGTCAAAGGTCAATATTGGAACTTACAGTTTGATTGCACCAAGTCTCTTTTTACGAAATATTCTCATGCTAAAATTATCCTCGAGGAAGTTTCAATTCGAAAAGCACAAGAAAGGTCAATATTGGAACTCACAGTTTGATTGCACAACTTAGGAAGTTAATCAATATGTTGCATTGTTTAAAGAATAGATTGATGTGTTCACATGGACCTATGATGATTTGAAAGCTTATGACAAAATGATATTCCATCACATCATTCTTTTGAGGGAAGAAGTAAAACTTGTGAAGCAAAAAATAAGGATGATGAACCCCAAACTGAAACCTCTGGTAAAGATTGAATTAGAGAAATTAAAGAAGGTCAGAATAATTTATCTCATTAGAAATTTTGTTTGGCTTTCAAATCTTGTGATTGTAAGAAACAAGACCGGGAAATCTAGATGTGTGTCAATTTCAGAGATCTTAACAAATAAACAATAAATGATAACTTTTCCTTACCTGATATAGAGTTCCTTCTCCAACAAGTCACTCTATATGTCCATTTGGATGGTTTTTCTGGATATAGTCCAGTCTTGGTTGCTGAGGAAGATAGGGAAAAGACAAAATTCATAACACCATGGGAAACATATGCATATGCCAGAATGCCCTTTGGTTTGAATAATGTTGGAGCCATATTCCATAGGTCCATGGATCATGCATTTAGTGGGTTGATAAATTTTTTTATGGTAGACTATCAAGATGACTTGAAAGTGCATTAAAAAACAAGGGGTGATCATATCCATCATTTAAGAAAGGTTTTTGAAAGATGTAGACTATATAGTATCTATCTAAATCCAAGGAAATACTTATTCATTGTAACTCAAGACAAACTATTGGGTCATATTGTGTTTAAGGAAGGGATTTATATATATTTAGAAATAATTGAAGCAATAAATGAACTCAACCCCCCGATGTCCAAGAAAGGAGTTCAATCATTTTTCGGCAAGATCAATTTTGTGTGGAGGTTTGTTCGTGACTATGTAGGTATTGTGAAGTCGATCAATTTTTTGTTGAAAAAGGAGCAAAGGTTTGAATGGACAACATATACTCAAGAATCTTTCAACAATATCAAAGGAGAAATCACCACAACTTTGGTCCTCATTAGTCCATATTTTCAAAGGGATTTCATCATCTATTCATTCGCTAGAGAAACAATTGTTGCATATGTTCTTACTCAGAAGAATACCAAAGGTGAAGAACTCCCAATCAATTTCATGAGAAAAACTCTACATGACTATTAATTGAGGTATTTAGAACTGGAAAATCAAGCCTTGGCCCTTGTGAAAGAGGTGACACCTGGCTGGTAAAGATACAAGAGTATGATATTGAAATTAAATCTTTAAAGGTTGTCAAAGGACAAGGTTTATGCAAGCTCATCGTGAATAGTGATGATGGGAAGTCCATCATGGACACCAACTAGAAGAAAAGATTTAATTAATATAAAAATGAAAATATAATCCTTATATATGTAGCATTGAATTCATACTTCATTGCATTTTCATAATACTTACCAATTCCCTCCTAAGCTCCCTCGTGCCCCCTTACCGCTACCTCATCATTGATCTCTTCAATAACTTGCAACTAACATCATGGTTACAAATCTAATATTATAAAAATATGTGTGCCAAAGTGAAAATTAACATATCATTGTCAAAGAAAAATGATGGTATCGCAATAATTATACTACAACAATTTAGAATTATAGACATTTTACAAATATTTAATTAATCTAAACATTTCAAAGTACCTCACACATCAACTCTATCGTGGTATGTTCTCCCCTACTTTCTAAGATTCAATTGTATTGTCACAATATAAGGTGATCATTTTATATTCTTCAATTAAATAATCACATTAAAATCTATCCCGTTAACTATACTTCTTGTTTTAAAATTGGGAAACATAATGTAACTTATTATAAAGAGAAAAATAAAACTTGAAACAAAAATAATCATGAAAACATAAAATATTTCCATGCCTTGGTTTGAACTCTTTTTCCTTAAATGTTGTTCATAGGAATCTTAATAACCATAAATTTAATTCCCTTTGCATCTGTGCCCTATTAGAATACCTTGATTTTTCAAAGAGATGTTATGTTTCTCCTTAATATTTTGTGTGTGTATATTTAGACTCTCTCCTTAGTAGAGCTCATTCATGCTCAAGGATGGGAATGTGATGTATGTATGGTACAAAAAGTGAAGTGGTATTTTTCCCATACCTCTCTCAAATGTTTACCCCTCTCTCAAATGTTTTCCCTTTTTGAGTTGGAAATTGGATTAAAAATACTTTTTTCAAATTTACATCTTAACTTGTAAATTTAAAGTATATTCTTTGGAGTAATTTTTCAAGTGTGGGGTTGTTTTCACCCTAGTGGAATTGGGGAGTTTGTCACCTTGGTAGCATTCAACGACATAGGATTTGCATTCATCAATATTGGTTTTTCGGCAGGATCAATTTTGTGTGAAGGTTTGTTCCTGACTATGCAAGTATTGTGAAGATGATCATTTTTTTGTTGAAAAAGGAGCAGAGGTTTGAATGGACAACATATACTCAAGAATATTTCAAAAATATGAAAGGAGAAAACACCACAACTCCGGTCCTCGTTATTCCATATCTTCAAAGGGATTTCCTCATCTATTCATTCACTAGAGAAACAGTTGTTGCATCTGTTCTTACTCAGAAGAATACCAAAGGTGAAGAACTCCCAATCAATTTCATGAGAAAAACCCTACATGACTATTAATTGAGGTATTTAGAATTGGAAAATCAAGCATTGGCCCTTGTGAAAGAGGTGACACACTTTCAAATGTACATACTAAATTCTCATGTTATTGCTTATGGTCCATCATCACGTGAAAAAGCTTTTGAATCAACAATTGAGAGAAAAAAATGGGTTAACTCACTGGCAAAGATACAAGAGTATGATATTGAAATTAAACCTTTAAAGGTTGTCAAAGGAAAAGGTTTATGCAACCTCATCGTGAATAGTGATTATGTGGATGGGATGATTTAAATTTCAGTAGGAGAACGACTGGTTGATTTAGAATGGTACAAAGACATTGTATTTTACTTGAGGTCCGGACAATTCACTGTCACCATGAACCCTAAGGAATAAAGAACATTGAATATGAAGGGAAATCAATATGTGTCGATTGTTGATATACTGCTCAGGACAAATTATGATGGTATACTACTGATATGCGTTGATGAAAACAAAGCCCATGAACTAATGAGAGAATTTCATGAAGGAATATGTGGTGGAAATTTTTCACCTATTGCCACCTCCCATAATATAACAAGAGATGGATTCTATTGGCCATCAATATTTAGAGACTCATATGCCACAATAAGGAAGTGTTTATCATGCCAACAGTTTTCAGAGAAAATGAAGAGATTTGTGATGTCGTTACAACCCATAATTGTAGAAAAACCATTCTCTCAATGGGGACTTTATGTCGTCAACCCAATAAATCCTAAGGCATGTAAGCGACACATGTATATTCTGACCACTATAGATTATTTTACAAAGTGGCCAGAGGTAGTGGCATTAAAATTGGTTGATTTTGAAGAATTAATTAAGTTCCTCAAAAATAATATTATCTTCAAGATTCAATATTCCACATAAATTTATCATTGATAATGGTTTAATTTTCATCGGGTCGAAGTTTAAATAATTTTTTGGATAATATGGAATTATCATGGGTCAATCATCACATTATTATCCACAAGGTTGTGGTCTTGCAGAATCCACAAATAAAAAACTTGTTCAAATATTAAAGAAAACTATTGACAAGAACCAAAGGAATTGGCACTTGAAACTGACTAATGCATTGTGGTAAATTAGAACGACTCCAAAGGACAACACTGAGATGTCCCCATATACATTGGTTTATGGGAAAGAAGTGAAAATGTCAATTATCCTCGAACTCAATGCCTTGAATTATGTGGTTAATACAGAAGGTACAGAAGATAGTTCACCTATCTAAAGGAGGATCAACCAGTTGTTGAAATTGGAAGAAGAACCCAACAAAGCCCTGATTCGAACTTCTTAGAGACAACGAAGTATCAAAAGATATTTTGATCAGAGTGCAACTGTAAATAATTTTCAGAATGGAGAACTGGTGTTACTTTGGAACATGGCCAAGGAGAAACCATCGATGCTTACAAAGTTATAACATCTATGGATTGGACCATACATTGTTGAAATGATCATTGGTTTTAATTCGTATATGCTCTGATACATGAAGGGTAAACGATTAATGTTGGCTATCAACAGGAAACATTTGAAAGGTTTCTTCACCTAAAAACTTTCTCATCTCCTTGTACATAAAATTATTTTTTAGTTTTTATATTCTTAACTTTGACTCCATAGGCCAATGGATGGAGACTCAAGGTCACAAATATTCTAGATTCTTGACAACTTGCAAGGGGTTATCATCCCAAGCTGGAGCTAGTTTTTGAGACCGTTTCCCATTTCTGATTTTCCCTCCCCTTTCTATTTTCCAAACTTCTTTTTCCACTTCTTTTCCCTCTTCTATACTTACCCGATTTCCCCTTTTCTTTTATCCCCTCTATTTTTCCCTTTATGATTACTATACTTAGTCTTTTTTCAAAGTGATGGGTTGGAAGACTCACCTATTTTCATCTCCATCCATACTCCCATATCATGAGTCTAATCGATCGTCATATTATTCTATAATTAACCATTTTTGCAGTCGAAGGTTCAACCTTTCATATTCCAAGTTTTGCGATATCCATTTTGCATCCAAAGATCCGCGATCTACATTATGACCATCGAAATCACTGAGATCCTAAGTATCTCATCTCTCCTATATTGAGTCTGACCGACCACTCCCAACACTTAGAATATACACATACATCCCCGCCATCCTCATGCTTTTCCCAATACTCATTTAAGAATGGTTTAATTCTACTAACTCATCATGCAGGTTCCGTAAAGATCGTCATTGATATTAGAAGTGCTCAAGGATATTTCTCATTAAAACCACATTAAAGAAGGATTTGACGAAGATTGTATTATTATTATCTCTCTCAAGTGATCATTTCAAATATTATCTAGATTAAAATAACACTCTCATCAACTTATGGCCGCAACATCTCGACATCATTTATGCAGTGATACTTTGAATATCTCTGGGCATGAGGACCAGAACGCTCAGTGGTGTAGAGCATATTCTTACTATTCATCCCCTTTTTCTAATAAGGAAGTGATCTGAATGTCTAGAATTTCTCATGCAGGGTGTGTCCCTAAGGTTTTTGACTGCAAGGAACTGGCTGCATGGTGTGTTGAGAAATGTATACCAAGCCATCAGATTATTCAACTTCAAGACCATTCTCCCATCTCTCTTTCTCCTTAAGTGTTCCATAAAATGTTGAAGCTCCCTGATCCAACACTTACATTCAAAGGAGAGCATTGCAAGAATTTCCTGAAGAAGCATGACAATGACCAATACTTATTTCCTGAGTTCTTGAAGAATCCCATGACCATCCCTAAAGACATTACGAGGTTGCAAGTCAACTCGTTCAGAAACCCCTTTTGGGAAATTTCTTGGTTATTCACCAGGGTGATAGGCCAAGAAAGTACCGAAAACATTTCATGTATGATTCTTCATATCTTATATTTTACTGTCAAAGAGAAAGATATTTTTGATTAGGGAAAACCAATTTCCATTTAATCTCTTCCCACTTGTCACAATACAAAAAAGATAAGAAATTTGTTATTGCTTATTATTTGGTGTTTTTTATAGCATATTGTTGTCAATTTAATAAATTTTCTATCTGTAAGAGGGTGAACTGTGAACTTGACCTAGTTACCTTCTGGTAGCAAGCGTTGTGGAGACACAAAGATTCTTTTCATTTATATGAATTTTCAATTGTTTTGTCTCAGGTTTTAAAGAATTTTTGTTTGGAAATGATACCCCTAGAATATATGACCAGGAAAGTAAATTCCTGGATAAAAAGGGGAGGTTGGAGAAAATGGAAAAACATTATGTTAACAGGATTTCTAGTTTTAAGGAAAATCTCACCTTTCTTCCATGCCAAGTGTATGATAAATGTTTATTACGTAAGTCACAAGGCAATATAATTTTTGGCTGCACTTTTTTCATGAGAAGTGAAAAATCAATTCATACCCTTTCCTTGGAAAATTTAGAATTTTATATTCAGGAATATAAACAAAATCGATGGATTTGCAAACTACTTCCACAATCTGAATCTCAAATATGATGAAAAGATAAAAGGGTTTGACCCTAACATATTTTTTGTGGAACATATGCTAGCATTGGGATTCAACAATTCATTTATCCATATTGTTTAGAGTGAAGAAGAAGATAATAAATTATGCGCTCCTATTCACAATGTTGGTGACCTAGAAATGATACTGAGTACCAATGAGTTTTACAAGCATAAAGGAAAGGGTCCCAATGAGAAGAGGGCCCAGTACCCAAATGTTACTCCTAATACTAACACATCTTGGAGCAATTCTCCAACTTCCTACCCATCTAGAAAAGTGACCGACATTAGTTTAGGCAGTGAAGGAGAAAAGAATCCCTCTCTGGGAAAAATTGAGAGCTCACACAAGCTTCCTCTGAGAAAAAAGAGGAAAAAATTCGTCCAAGAGGAAGAAGATCAACGCATAGAGAGTGACATTAATAGCTTCTCCCTTGAGGATATGGATCTTGAGGTAGACATCAAGAAAACATTTCCCCCACTAGATCTGTTAAGGAACATGGCTCACCAAAATCCATCATTGGAAATCATTGAGAATGAAACCTTCAACGAAGAAGAATCATTTGCTTTTTAGAGCATTGTCTTTGATAGGGAATCCAAGAAATTAATTATTGAGAAAAGTGATGTGAAGAATAATAAAGAAAAATATCATTCATATAGTTCACCTAAGATATTTGTGGCCTTCCCGGATTTCTAGAAATCATAGAGAAATCAGCGATGCACTGGATGACTCGATTGGTGGTATTGAATAAGAAAACACGAAATTGAAATAAAGGATCAAGGAACTAGAGGACATCTTAATTCCTCTTCCACTTCTTTCCAGTCCTTTGAAAATCATTGGACCTAGCACACCCGCCACTAAATTAAAAGGATCCTCAAGATTAATTACAACAAACAAGAGCTATGTGGAGAGAAATATTAAGAAAAGAATGGAATTGATCATAGAGGCTTGGGAAATTCTGAAAAACATGGTTTATTTTGACTCGATGGCGTGTGCTTTCCACGAGTATTTGCAAGCCGAATTAAAAAATGATGAAGGTTTTTACCTTGATGTTGTACTACCCTTTGGAAACAGATTTTCCAAAATGACAGAACTAAGGAGAAGAGATTAGGATCTTCCCTCCCCAAGCTAGATCAAACAGTTGAACACGTACGGGAAAGAAAAGATAAAAAATTTGAATTTAATATTTTTCAATCATGTAGCCAAGCTATATCAAGGAGGGAATAAGTATTCAAAAGGATCAGGGAGGTGTACCTATCTGAAAGCACTAATGAATTCCAAGATACAAAAATAATCTTCAACTCGTTGCTCCTAACAAAACAACAATTTGATGAGAAAGTTGAGATTTTTAAAGGGTTGTCAGTTGAAAAGTTATATGGTATACTTGACTATGATGAGGGAGACATAGAAAATTGGCTAGTGGACTACTCCATGAAAAATTAGGACATTGAAGAAGCATTACATGGCATTTCCCTTGATCTGAGAGACTTGGAAGGAGGGTTAATCAACATCAAAATCCAACATGAAATCAATGTGGAACCAATGAAAATTTATATTGAAGAATGGTTTAAGAAAGCTATTAACAAATTGACCACCGAGGGGCAGTAAACAGTTGATACGGTTCTTGTAACCGTTAATGAAGACAATAAAAAGGATACCAGCAAGAAAGTGAACACATGTGAGACCATCATAGTAAGTTTATGTTGATCACATATTTCTTTATTTATCTATTCCTTCATCAAGTTACTCCACTTCTTTGAATATAAATGTTTAACCGAAGAATGGTAACTTTTATTTTCTTCTTACCAGGTCTTGTTGTTCTTTTTACCACCCACCATCTTCCTTTTAAAATCTTCATTCTTGTTTATATTTGTTTTATGGTCTGTGGGAGCCCCAATCCCAGTCTTTAAGACAAACAGATTTAAATTTCAAAGAATATGTACCAAACTATATATTTTTTAGAAATTTTAGGAGAGCTATTTCGGGAACAATCTCGACTATACTTTGTAACCGAGAGTTTTGAATATAAAGTATTTGAGGTTGATCTATCATTATATTTATTTGAGATTCCCATGTTCACTCTGTTAAATTTCTCTTATGCATGCAGACCATCTTCTTTTTATTTTTACGTGATCATAAATATTTATTTTAAACTATGATGGATATCAGGAAATTTTTCTTATTTTCTTTAAATGTGTGAATGCGGTCGATTCCTCATCCTTTCTCAAGAACTTCTTCTAGAAAAGAAAACAAACATTTTCCTTTTTTTTTTTTTCAATCTTTATATTTCTTTGAGTACCCTGACAAACTTTTGCAAAGTCACATATTTTGAAGACCTGAAGTCCCAAAACAATCGTAAAGTAAAGAGGAGTACCACTTCTATAAAAATGCGGGGGGATTTACATCCTCATGATGTTTCCATTTCGGTCCTAACGGATTCAAGCGTCAACAACTTTGTACCTCCACTACATGCTCTTGCCACAATTTTTACAAATACAAAATCTGCTAGTTCTTGTTAAAAAAAAAAAAGGAATTTCCTTTGGTCATTCATTATTGGTTATCATCTATGTTTGTGTGCTATGCTTTGTCAAATGTTTATGGTTTTTAGTTGTTATCTATATCATTTTGAAAATTACTTAATTACAATGGCATATCACAATGTTGAGATTATGTTTCATGTCCCCACTTAATTATACTTATGTGCATTGTGAATAATCCTACATGTATAAAAAAATGTGAGAAATGAATAGTTTATGAATCATTATCCACACTAAAAAAAATCTGAATATAAAAGTTGGAGTTGAAACTCTCTAAGTTGACATGATAAAATCCTCCATCGTTTTGATACTAACACCATCAATGGTTTCAATTTCATGCCTTGTGGGTTTTCTTTGATTGTGGCTATGATCTATGTGATGTTGCAAGATATTTGATTACAATGATATATTTATTTGTTAAGATATCATTACACATTAATAATCCCCTCATCCCCTCCCACTTTTAATTCAAATGTACATCAACTCTATATGATATAGAAAGATTGGAAACTTCAATTTAATGTAAGTCTACATTTATTAGGTGTCCACATTCTCTCTTATTTCATAATTTTGGCCACATAGACCAAATCATGCAAAACAAAGACATCAAGCCTTAACTATATGGTCACAATTCATTTTATATGTGAATGTAATAATACCTTTCATAAAATTGTGGTTCCTATATTAATATATTGATTTGTTAGGTTTAAAATAATTATACTTATTTATTCAACTTTATTTTTATTTTTATGTATTATTAATTTATATACTTATTTTAGTGAATAATATTAAAACTAATAAATAAAACACACATATTTTATTGTATTTTATTGTGTTTTGAAACAATTTCTATCCCTATAAAATCTCCATCCCTTCTTTCATATTCTCATCATGTAATATACCTTTCACTTCTAATCAAATTCAACATCACTATAATATACCTCTCACTTCTAATCAAATTCAACATCACTATAATATACCTCACTTCTAATCAAATTAAACATCATTATAGAGAAAACCTAAAATATATTATATCATGCAATAGAGACCACTTTTGGGATTTCTATATAGATCCTCTATATAATGAATTTATTAGTTAGCGTCTAAAGTGACATTGCTTTTCCAGAGGATACAACTATTAATGCCAATGTTATAGATAAGGATGTAAAACATGACTTGGTATTTAAGTGAGAGAAATTTAATCTAAGAAATTCAAAACCTCATTTATTATTAAGAATCTAGACAATTTCCAAAGAAATTGCATACTCAATTCATAATTCACATGGTACATGGAATTATTTTATTTGTGAATTTGTTAATGGAAGCTATTGGATTCAATTTGTGGGTATTATGTTAAATAACAAATACACAATACACACATGTTGAAAAACCAAAAAAATTAAATATCAAATATTGTGGTGATAATTTGTAACATCCCGCTCTTGTGAGCACTGAGCGAATTTATTCTTTGAGGACACTTGCTCACAAGTGATCCATATTATTATACTTTTGGGCATTTGATTTATTATTATGAGGCATTATGAATTGATGAGATGTTATTTTTCTACATGGACATAGATAGGTGCTATTGACTTGGTTTTCCTGAGTGTGTAGGATTTTGGAACTCGAGGATGCAGAGGCATCGATGGAACCCCTTGGACTCTGGATCAAGTCAGGGAGTCGACTATTAGGGGTTTGATTGTTGTATATATGAAATTTGTGAATCTGATTAGATGATATTATTATGCATACTATATCTGACATGATTCGTTGATGATGCGGGCTGACGATAGCTTGTCGACCAGAATCACATGTGGAGTAGAGGGGTCATGCACGACTACCAGAGACATTGAGGAAGAGGTGTGGACAACAACCCTGCCACAACCTACTAGTACTCCCTTCATGGCTCGAACTATAGGTTAACGATTACTTAGTTAGATAAGACCCACGACGTCGTGAGGGACGACTGCGACAATGCTCACGATGATTCTAAGGGATGCACAATAAGGCAGGGGCCTTATTCCTTAGAGGCCCTTAGTATCCCACAAGATCACCTGGCAGATTATTGACTCCAGGGGTTTTTGATGTCTACCAAGTTAGTCAAGAGATGAGTGGCACCCTTGGAGCACAGAGTGCATCCTGAAGGGCACATCGCACAAGAAAAATGGGAAGACACGAGTGGCACCCTGTTAAGAACCAAACATCAATATATCATAGAAAAACTTCAGGAAAGGTACTCAACGCCTTGAAAAAGAGATAATTTCAAATAATAAGCCTCTTCGAGGGGGCAACCTCCTTTTACCCCACTTAAATGTTCAAGTACAAGATGATTCAAAATGAAAATGTCTCCTTGGT
>ML778545.1:1011534-1078234 GCA_009831015.1 Picea engelmannii
TCAACGCCTTGAAAAAGAGATAATTTCAGATAATAAGCCTCTTCGAGGGGGCAACCTCCTTTTACCCCACTTAAATGTTCAAGTACAAGATGATTCAAAATGAAAATGTCTCCTTGGTATATATAGGAGACTAGGAGGTTTATGGCCTAAAGCCGACATAAATAAAATAACATTACTAATCTAAATCACAACTAATGGCCTCAAGCCGACATAAATAAAATAACATTACTAATCTAATATGCCCCAATTAAGTGGTAATGAGCCAATATTAGGGCTTAACATACCCTTGGAGCATGTAGTGTGTCCTGAAGGGCACGTCGTGTAAGGGAAACATAATGAGGTGAGTGGCACCCTTTGTTGTAGGAAAATATCCCCGTGGATAGGTAGATTGCCTCAAAGAGCTAGACCCTACTCTAAGACAGAAAGTGCTTAATGTGGACACTGACTTCCTTTCAAATCCATACAAACTATCACATGAGAAGGAAGGAGAACAACAATACCTTTCTATCGATGTTTTTCCCTGTACGCTCCAAATTGAGCTCTGAACTCTCGCTCCTCGCTGAGTCCTGTAGACAAACAACGTACGATCGCTTCCTACTCTATTGATGTTAGCTTGAAAAGAGATCTATCTATCAATGATAGGTTCATGTGAAATCAAACACGAACTAGAAAGAAACAGGCCAAGTGTGTCATATTGATGAGAATAACGACAATAGTACTTACAATCGTAGATGCGAATGCGAGAGCTTCGTCAAGTCCGCTTTGTCTAACCCTTGCTCGAAAGATCCACAACCTGGATGATAGCATCTTCATTGATCACTCTCCTTTGGCTGACTGTGTGTTTCCTATGAGATCATAGGTTTCATGCTAGCAATTCTTCCCCAGTACCACTTATGAGATCATATGTTTGGTGTGATTCTCCTTTTCTAGTCCCCTTTCACCATTAGAAATCTTGCTTATATAGCCTTGGAGAGGCTCAACAACTTGAGATATCCTTGGGGAAGGTGAGGATTTTCCTCCTTCAGTTGAGGATCTTCCCTAAGATCATGGTTGGACTAGGGATTTGAATCCAGCTACCTTCTAAGAATGAAAGGATCCTTCCCCCATTCATCTCAACAACTTAACTACTGCCCAGAATAGGTAGTGCTCCCTCAAAAGGACCATCAGAGCGTTGTAGCGCTCCGTAGTAGGCTTTAGGGGGGCACCAACTCTCTCAAAATCTATAGCGCTCCCTCAAAAGGGCCAGAGGAGCTTTATAATGCTCCCTAACAGTGTAAGGGGGAGCGTCGACACTCTGAGAAGAGGTATAGGGGAGTGATCTCCTTCAAAAGCTCAGTTTTTGAGGTGCTTTCATATGGCAAAAGGTTTGCAAGCCTGCTGACTCATTTCTCCTCTTCCAAATCAAATGTTTGAGGTGTTTCAAGTGTCATTCTCATGTCATTATAGGCACGACATAGGCATCGTGGTAGCATGCTTTGTTTGACACTTGCGACACTTGTGAGCAACATGAGACACTTGCGACCTTGTGAGAAAAATGTGACACTTGTGACCTTTGTAATGATGACACTTGTGACACTATCAAAGTGAGTATTTTTGATGTGTAACAGATTGCCCCCCAAAGTATGAATTTAGAAGACAAGAACTGATAACTGAAATGCTTTGTAGACTTTCAAGCAAGGGTATAGACTCAGAGAACCTGACGAAAGCTGCACACAAACATCCAACAAATATCATGACATATTTCAAAACCCAAGGTAGGCATACCTACGCTTGGGTGATCAAGACTTGCGAGATATGGCCGCCATAAAATACACTGTGGATCCATAATTGTATTGATAAAAGGGTATAGCCACCGAAGATACAATGTGGATCTATACTTTGATGACTCAGACTGGTCATATCCAAGAAGAATACACTGTGGATCTACGAGATGACAAGACATAGCCACGACCAATACAAAGTGGATCTATGTGACAATGTATTTTTTCTTTGTCCAATAGAAACTGGGCAAAGCATATATCAAAGTGATTACTCAACCCAGGGTCTTCTTACCAATCCCAACGTGGTACGATTCTAACCATGTGAATAGATGTCTTGATGTCAAACATGGAAGAAACCACTTGATTACTGGTCAATGGTGTGATCCATTAACAAGCGCGAGGGAGATCACCATTAATGTCAATGATTCCCAAGGTACCTTAGTACATTCCAACAAATGTGAATATATGAGTTGAAGTCGAACACCCGTGGAATCATTCGATCAAGGGTCAATGATGTAGACCTACTGTCGAACGTGAGGAGGCCCGCCATTGAGGCATGCAGGTCCCGAAGTACCAACTGGTTTCTAAGTCTAATTCCCGGATAATGTGTTGAAGTCGACAGGAATAGACTCATCGAGGGAGGGCCTTGGTGTATACCCCATCAACGACACAAAATGGACGTGGAGATGTAATTGGTGGATCAAATGGACATGGAATGACACAGGTTTTGAGGCAAGATATTTGGGATGGCTGACTCTCAAGGCGGATACTTCCCTTGAACACTGAGGTACAACAACAAAAACATGACATGGACCAAAACTATGCAGTGGATACTGTGACTTGCGTCAGGTGACCCGAAGGAGCGAAAGGAACTCAAAGGATTGGCTCAGTGCAGAGGTTCAGCAGATTATGATACGTGAAAATGACAAAGTGTCGTGTTCAAGGGAGACTCTAAGAAGTGTTGGATGATGTTCTCAAGAGACTACATGGCTTGCTCCTTTCAATTTTTCCCCCATCCAGATAGATGAGTACCTCTTTTTGATTTAATGAGCTCGAGGAGGATAACATATGCTCGATATAACTTACCTTTGGTAAGTTCCTCTTCTTTTGTTTAACGAATTGGAAGAAGTAAGGGATCGGTCCCATATGGGCCTGTCGATGTGTGCTTTAACGAGTCCAAAGACAGAAAAATAGAAGGTTTTTCAGGATTATAAAGTTTGGAAAAACACTTAAAAGAGAACTCTCTTAGTTCTTTTTTCGTACAGTAGTCTAACAAGACCGAAAAAGGGGTAAACTATTGCTCTAAAGACGCCCTTTCTGACCTTTTAACGAGTGTGAAAGGAAGCAAGGTCACTCGACAATATTTTCATATTTACAGAGTCTAAAAAGGGTTTAAAGTAGACTCCAGGGGGGTTCTTTTTTCGTGTGTTCGTGTATCCGTACGGGTTTGAAAAAGAGATAAAATTTTACCAGGTTACGTTCTCATATTATCGAGCTCGAGAACGAACTAAAACTATGCTCATAAGTGAGACAAGGTGAATAATCCATCAGGACTGCCAGGAAACCTGCGATGTCAAAACTACAAACCAAGGGTTTAGTGAAGCCATTATGTTGTTAGAGAAACCCAAAAATGACTATACCTTGTAAAAAAGAAAATTTATAAATAACAATACAATGAAAATTCCATTTACCATTTCATTTTGCACAAGGATTTTGGAGTAGTGGAGATTCTCGTTTTGAGGTGGATCTTGTTTTGTTCGCTGCCGGATCTACGGTTCACCGTTTCGCTTGTCGTTTGGACCAGGTAGGTGTCCATCTCTTATTCTTTCAAACACGTGGTTTCACATTCATTTTAATAGCATCATTTAATTTAAAATATGAAGCCCTAGATTGCCCAAAAAGATCAAAATCGACCTCTTTTAAGAATGATGGAAAAAAGGGGATTCTTTTACAAAAAACGTTTTAGAAAAGGGTGGCCAATATGCCAACATCTCCATATCTTATTGGATGAGTTGTTTTTTGGCAAAAGAACCCATGAAAAATCTTTCCATACGCCCACGCAGCCACAAAGTCGTTTTGATTTTTTAAACGTTTTCATTGTTATTTGATGAAAGTTAAATGGCTAGGGAAGGGCGTGGTAATTGTAAAAGAGGGTATGATCACTTTTAAATGATGTGGGCATCTTATTTCATGCTTTAAATCACTTTTAAAAATTGCCGAAATTGCCAAAACGTGGAAATAATGGATTTCTTGATTTTTTTGTCTTATAGGTAATTTCGGCGACCATGATCGAGTGGAAATAAAGAGAACATGAGATGGATGACTTAGATGCCTTGTGGAGTCCCCGCACATGAGCCACGTTGCGAGCTTGTGGCTTGCTCAAATTCTTCAAGTTGCAAAAAATGAAGAAAGATATTTTATTGCTCGAGCATATGATCGGCCTATTGGATGTTGCAGAGCAAAGATTTCAAATTGGCACATAACTTTTAACTATTGAGTTAGAAGACGTGTACTTTTTGACCGGACTCTTGAAAAGAGGGGTCCCCATATCTTTCTCCAGGCAGAGGGTGCTACCTGAACAAGTGGACGTGTATCTGGCACACCACTGTATCCCAGGAGCAAGGCTCGTAGGGGGTAGAATCCCTATCAAGGATATTCGAGAACTTCCCCTCCGGTCTATATTGTTTGCTATCACAAGCATGACGGGTAGTAATAGCACGCATCTGGCATCAAGATCGCAGGTGGCTTACGATGTTCAGTGTTTGGAACCAACACTGTTCAATTGGAGTGCAGGGTTCCTTCGAAATGTGAAGGAACAAATTTCACGGTGCAGGAATGGACAGAAGCAGTTTGGTTATGGCTCATTTTTGGTCTCATTTTTTCTAGAGCATATCCCTCAGATGCAGCCTCAGATAGCACTGGCGGTGCGACGAGTGGATGAACCTAGGATGGAGAGGTGGACCAGTCTGTCTCCAAGGCTAGTATCGAAGTCAGAGTTCCATTTCACTGGCGATTTCTTTGCCTGGTTGAGATGGCAGTATCTCTGGATAGAGGACTTCCCTTATGCTAATGTAGATTTCCATGGGAGCATGGATTTGATTTTTCCTGCGGGGGAAGACTGGGATGTGTCAGGTAAGAGACTGAGCCATACCTTGTCTAGTTTTTGTTTTTAAAGTTTTTGATGTATATATTTTTTTTTGGGTATGTAGAAGAGTTTTAACAGATGTATGTTTTCAATGTATAGACAAGGGAGCAGTGCGCCTGACTCATATATCGGTACCAGGACATCGCGGGGGCATCCTAGTTGCAACAGATCCAACAGTACCAGTGATAGGTCTCCGGGAGGTTGAGAGAAACCTCCAAGGCCTCACGATTGCCATTCCTCCTTTACGGAGGGGAGAAGTGCCTTTACATCTGCAGAGGCACACTGTGGGAGTACTGGAGAATATCAATTCTCTGCTGAGGTGCGTAGTGCACGCGGTGATGTGTTACTCGCAGCACAATGTAGTGCAAGGATATTAGAGTCTCTCTGGTGATCTTATTTTTTGTACACCTAGTTAGGCAACATTGTATGGGTGGAAAGACCCAATATTTTTCTCTTTTACATACTTTTTGAGTTTTGAGTTTTTACAGTGCCAATGATTTGTACATGATGATGTTTGTGCTATGTTTTAATTTACATGTAATGTATAGTTTTGATTTCCTTAACTCTTATATGTGGACAAGATACTGATCCATGGTATAGTTAGCTAATGAATCCAAAACACTATTAAGTTCTCTTGGAATGTGTCTATATTCAATGTAATCGAACATTCGTTCAAGACGACAAGCTTGTAAGTGTAGACGTAGCAGGATAGGACTACGGATAGCGTAGATACGATTGAGTTGATAAAACACGAGTTGGGAGTCTAAGTACACAATGATACAAGAGATACCTAGGGAGGAGGCTTGGGTCAACAGTCTGATGATAGCATGATATTCTGCCAGGTTGTTGGTTACTGGTCCTAAGAAGATCCCTCCTGAACTCACCACTTCGTCAAACTGGTAAATAACCCATGCTGCCGAAGCAATGTTCCAGGTATGTCGTCTAGCGCCATCCGTGAACCCAAAAAAGATAGGAAAGGAATACGTCATCTGCGCATGAAAACACAAGCACAGTCATGAGTGGCGACGGTAAAGACTCGAGCATGCGAAATTAATAGACGCACCAAACTAAAATACAATAATGTACAAAGTACAAATGCTAGGTGATCTAGGCATAATACTTTTTAAGGTAAATCCCATTTCAGGGCTCTCCTAAGGAAATTCCATCATGATCAACTAATTCGTAGGCACCTCTATGTAGAAAATGCTTCACTATGTAAGGACCATGCCACAGAGGTTCTAACTTTCCTATCCCCAATTTGTCATGAGCTTGGTCATAAATGAGGACTAAGTATCCTTCTGCAAAAGTCCAAGGGTGAATGGATTTTCCATATTGACTCTTAATTCATTTCTGATGTGCCTCATTGGTGAGAGCAGCATCGCGACGTGTTTCGTCCAATTTGGATAGATACAAGAATCGTTCTTCTTCAGCAGAAGTATGGGGTAGGAGTTCTACTTTCAATTTGAGTGATGGAATCTCACACTCGATTGGTAGGACAACTTCAATGCCATAGACCAACTGGAAAGGAGTGAATCCAGTTGAATTTTTCACAGAGGTGCGATAAGCCCAGAGAGAGGAAAAAAGTTGTAAATGCCACGATGTTTTGTTCACCCCTACCATGCGTTGGATCATGGTTTTTAGGACTTTGTTGATAGCTTCAACTTTTCCGTTCACTTGAGGGTAGTAGGGGGATGAGTTTTCATGGAGAAAACCCAATTTGACATGTAACTCGCTCATCATCTAGTTTTTGAAGTGTGCACCATGATCAGTGACAATGGCACATGGTACCTCAAAACGAGTTATGATATGGTTGAAAAGGAACAGAGCTGCAGTACAACCATCAGTTAGGAAGGTAGGCATAGCCTCAACCCATTTGGTGAAGTAGTCGACGGCGACGATGATGTAACCGTGCCCCCCGGTTGAGGTAGGCTTACACTGCATGAAATCGATGCCCCATTTGGCAAAGGGGTCGATGGCGATAATGGGGTGCAGTGCAGTAGGGTGGGTGCATGCCTTCTTGTTAAAGAGTTGGCAGGGTGGGCATTTTTTGACGACCTCGATGCAATCTTTGAAAATTGAGGGCCAAAAGTATCCGACACGTAGGATTTTTTGGGCTGTGGCCATCCCAGAGAGGTGACCGCCACAGGCGCCAAGGTGACAATCATTCAAAACCCGTTCATCTTCCTCGTGAATTAGACATCGTCGAAGGATGGTGTCAATACCATAGAGATACAAGGTTTCATCGATGATGAGAGTGGTGATGAATGCGTCGACACTCTTTGCGAGAAATGTTGGGCTGAAAATGTTGGGTTTGAATTTAGAGGAGAATGTCTCCGTACCAAGGATCAAAGATGTTGATGAGGAAGAGAGATTCATCAGGGAGAGAATCTTTGGGTTCAATGTTTTCATCGGCATGAGGGAGAGAACAGATAAGCTCTGCAAACACCAAGGAATTTTTGGCTTTAGGCTTCGTAAACTCAAGATCGAATTCTTGGCTTTAGGCTTCGTAAACTCAAGATCGAATTCTTGAAGAATAATGATCCATTTTGAATATTTTCCCCCAAGCACTTGACGTGTCAAGACGTGGTACATGGGGTTGGAGTCTGTGATTACCGTGGTGGTGTGTCATAAGATGTAATGGTGGAACCTCTGGACAGTGATGACGGCTGCCAGAGCCAGTTTATCGACATGAAAATATCTGAGTTTGGGTCCAGATAGACTCTTGCCCAGATAATAAATCACATGTTCTTCGTCGTTGGGATCTTCTTGAACTAACACCATCACAATGGTGGAAGTAGAGGCGGCCAAGTAAAGGATATAATCCTTTGTATATTCGGGGGGATGTAACAAAGGTGCATGGGTCAAAGCATTCTTGAGAGCATCGAATGATCGTTGGGCAGTGTCATCCCAGATGAAAGGGATGTTTTTCTGTAGTAACCACATAAATCCTTTAGTGATCTCAGCATAATTGCAGATGAAACAACGAAGAAAGTTTGCTTTGCCTTGCAAACTTTGGAGTTGGGTTAAGTTGGTAGGTGGGGGTAAGGCTAGGATGGACTTAATATTTAAGGGATCCACCTTGATCTCATCTTTGGAGACAATGAAACCGAGGAGTCGACCGGATTCGACACCGAAAATGCACTTGTGTGGGTTCAAGCGAATACAATAGAACCTGCATCGAAGAAAAATCACCCGTAAGTGATCAATGTGATCGGATCGATTGGATGAATGGGTGGGTAAATCATCGAGGTAAGGCTCCGTGATATGCTTGATGTCATGGAAAGCATATGACATGGCCCACTGGAAAGTAGCACCAGCATTTTTAAGGCCAAAAGGTAGCTTTTGGTAGGCGAAATTTCCCCATGGGAAGATAAAGGTTGTCTTATGTTGATTAGTAGGCAAGATTTCAATCTGTTTATACCCAGAAAAGCCATCCATGAAAGAGAAGATTACACTCCCTATGCAATTATCGATGATTTGGTCGATGAAGGGCGTAGGGTAGTTGTCCTTGGGACAAGCTTTGTTGAGATCTTGATAGTCAACACAAACACGGATGGTCCCTTGTTTTTTGGCAACTAGAACAAGGTTGGAGACCCATTCGGTTAAAGGGACGGGGTAGATAAAGCCAGATTTGAGAAATTTTTCAACTTTTGCCTTTATAGCTGCGATTTTCTTGGGATGAACCGGGCGAAGTTTTTGTCGAACGGGTTTTGCGTCAAGGTAAGTTTTGATTTCATGTACGATGATTGAAGGGTCAATCCCTGAAATTTCCTCATAGCTCCATGCGAAGACATCGCGGAATTCCTTGAACAAAGAGGTGTAAGAAACCACTTCGTCGGGTGTGCAATTAGCACCAAGGTGAATGTTTTCCATGACACCTTATTTGATCGAGATGTCAATAACGATCGTAGGAGAGATGTTACCCATGTTCCCCTCAGAGAGAGTATCTTGTGTGAGGATGGGAGATTGTGGAGCATTGACAACATCGGGAGGGAAGAAAGAGTGTATGTCTTGGTGAATTTCTTCCAACGGCGTAAGAAAAGAGGATCGATGATGGTTATCATCCCAAGGCAGATCATCGATGCTAAGCATTTTCATAATCGATTCGTTAGAAGGAAAAATGTGGGAAATGTAATCGACGACAGATGACAGGGAATCCAACCATGAGGGCATCGAGTAGGCATCGGGTGCCAACGAATGTGAATTGTTGGAAGAGGGAGAGGCAGATTAGATAGCTACGTATGTGGCCTCGGCTGGGTTAAGTGGCATAGTGTCACTGAGCACATCAAATTCCAGGGGACTAGGTACAATCCAAGGGTCAGATGATTCCAAGGATTGATAAGGCATAGTCGAGATCATATTGACGGTGGAAATATGATGTGCGGTAGGTGGAAGTGTTGTAGGGAAAGTACCCATGAGGCTAGAATATTTCAATAAGACAACACCAACACTTTCATACGTAACTAGATGGTCTCCCAAAAAGGGAATGTTGTTGGTAGCAGGGATGCGAGTGTTGGGTGTGCAGAAATCAAGCTGATCGATGGTAACAATTTTACCTTGATGGGGGAATTGCACACACCGAAACACCGACAAGGCGACGACAGTCATAGCGTAGAACCAACCTCTTCCGAGTAATAGGTTGTAATTGAGGGGAGCATCAACCACCTCGACGTCAAAGGTAACAGTTTTTCCTCCCAACTGAAAGGCTAAGGATTGTAATAATCCATGAGGATGAAAACCTCGTCCATCGAAAGTGCATAACATCGTAGCGGATTTGTTAAGGGTAGGCGATTTTAAGCCTTTCCAACAAGCTAAAAACATGACACAATTAAAGGCTCCCTCATCCAGGATAGTTCGGTGGATTTGTTGATTATGAACAACAACATCGATTTGGAAGGCTAGATGGTGGGAGAGTTGTGGTTGATGATCATCCATATTAAACGTGAGGTTGTTTGATGACTCAGTATCAAAAGCGCCGATAGCGGCTAAGAGAGTTCTACGTTGGATGGGACAGTGTTGTAGAACTTCCAAGGCGGACATAGCGCACGGTGCTTGGGCCAAATCTTTTACAATATTGTAATTTTGGGCAGCCCATGAATTAGGATTGAAAGTAGATTTCCAGATGGTGCTCTTAGGAGGGCGTAAGATGGAGTCAAAAGAAGGTTTCTCAATCTGGAGTGGCCCGGATGGAGGGCTAACAGATGGAGGATTGACAGAGGATGGTAACAGGTCTGGTGGAGAACCATTAGCAATCTTTGGCTTATCAGGTTTAACTGGCGTGTCATATGTCATAGAGCGAGTGGTTAGATTAACCCCGTTAAACATGTAAATGTGGGCCCTTGTCGAGGCCTCATCATGGGGTTGTTTGGAACTGCCCCTCGGCGTGGGGGTTTGGGCAACCAAAGATTGTTGTTGTGAAAACAGCTGAGTAAGCACAACGGGTTGTGAATTTCCCTTGAAAATTTTGGCCACTTCATCACTATGTGGGTAGTCTCGAGTGTAGTGATCATCTCCACAAATGAGACATGGGAATTTCGGTTTTCGTTGTGGTTGTTTTCCGGCAGCAGGGGTTTGCGGTTGGGTTTTGGGTTGTTCGTTGTTATTGTTTTTCTTTGTTTTGTTTCTCTCTTTCTTCTTGCCCCCAGGTTGTTGTGAAGGGGTTAATTGGACCTCATTCACCTCAGAGACCTGAGTTTGAGGGGGAGTGGAAGAGGGTGCAGTCGAGCTGGGAGCAACGGTCGAAGCGGGTCGTTGAATCGTTTCGGCCGACTGGGTAGTAGATTGAGTCTTGATGGAGCCAATAACTCCATCCATGTGGGAAGCAGATCATGATTTGGATGGATCGTTAGTGGCCTGGGTAGCATTGGGTATCATCTCGTACAGAGTACCAGATTGTGAATAGACTAAGTCTAAGTACTGAGCATGGGCAATGGCTTCTTCCTCGGTGACTACACCACCCATGGAAACGTCACGAGCAATCTAGGGTAGCACTGATTTAGTGAACCATTCCACTAACAACTGGTCAGGAATGACTGCTTTGATTAGCCTTCATCATCGTCTCCATTCATGGATATGATCGGAGATATGTACAGACGTTGTCTGATGAAATGAGGTTAATAGTTCAGTACTCGTTTCGTATCGGATAGGTAGTTGGAAGTGTGTGAGGAAGGACATGGAAAGGGATTTGAAATCGTGAAAAGATGCGTGTGGTAGTTCAATATATCATTTCGCTGTGGAACCTGTAAGTGTTCATTGAAAAAGACGCAAACGGATAGAATCGTCCATGAGGGAGTTGGATGAACACCAAAAATGGAAAGTCATCACGTGGTTGTTTGGGTCTTCTCCGGACTTTCCGTCAAATTTTTGGATGTCGGAAGGAAGTTTAGCTGGAATAGCTGGCCAAACTGGAGAATGATAAATAGGATCATTCGTTAACCAAGACAAGTCTGGAAGGTCCAGGGTAGCTAGAAAAGGTAGTTGTCGGTTAATCTGTGGGTAATGCTGGTGTGGCATGGGGACACCAGTGGGGCCAATCATTGGGTTATGTGGATAATTGTAACTAGTGGGCCCTCTTGTATGAGGTTGGTTTTGACCAAGGTACACATGATTTGAGGTGTTCTGAGAAGCATGTGTGAGCGGAGGATAACCGGATGGGTTTTGAGGGTTGTAGGTTGGGTTTGGCACTTTTCCATAAGGAGGTTGTTGCGGAGTCTGAGAATTGTGTCCTGTTGAGAATTGTGGGTTTCTTTGAAAAATGACATTCCACAGATTAGGTGTGGCAGACACATTTTTTCCGTGTGGTTGATGGTAGACTCTGGATTGAGGCTTTCCCCCAGCATGAGGGTGCCCCGAATGGAATTTGTCCTTCGGTGGGAGGGTGCCCCCCAACTTGAGGTAGAGTTCCTAGAATTTGAGAGCCAAACGTAAATGACTAACCGGTGTCGCCGAGCGGATTAGGACCACCAAGACCAGTCCCTCTGTGTTGTTGGATAGGTATGGAACTTCTCGGCATAACTTGGGTAGTAGTGGTTTGGGTAGTAGTGGCAGTGGAAGCATTCAGTGCCCTGAACCCAAAAGGAAGTGTAGGTCTTGGTGTTATAGGTGTTCCAATCGCAGCTTGGTTGACCACCGCATTACCGGCAGGAATAGTCGGAATGTGAGGGACCATTGTAGAATGGATCGTATGGAGGGGAAGAGTAGGCCTTGGACCAATGAACGATATGTTCGGACCAACGAGCGGCATGGCTGTAAAAGTGGTGGTACCGGTAAAATGGTTTAGGGGTACAGTGTAGGAGATGGGCGCATCAACACCTTCCCATGTTCCATAAATATCTCTCACCAGGCGTGGTGGACTTTGAACAATGTCTGCAGTCTAAAAAAGGTCATCGGATAAAGGGTTTTGATGAGACCCAGTCAGAATGTTAGAAGGATTGACGACGACAAATTCACCAGCAGAATTGAGTTGGAGGACACGTCATTCATATCCCTCCGGAATGCAGAAAGCTTCCGGAGACTCTGAAGCAATCCAAAAATTCTCCAAAGGAGTGGGAACTTCTTCTTTGGAAGTTGTAGTGTTTTGAACCTCGCTCTATTGAGGATATTCCTCCATAGAATGAAGGGGTAAAGGGGTGTTTCCTTCCATATCTTCTGGAGGAAGTCCCTGCAGCCTCCGCGAACGGCGTGGAGGGTCGATGTTGGCGAAAAAGAGTCGGCGAAAGAGATCTATGGACAACTACTGAAAAGAAACAACACATGCTAATAGAAATATAAGAATCACAACCAAGCAAATAGGACCTTCTTTTGATGACCGTACTAGTTGGTGATGAAATCCAACGTCGTGTGATCAAGTCCAGAAGGGGCGGGGATAGGGTGGAACAGTTACAATGGCGACCTTCTTGACGGACTTACGCCTTGGTGCAAGATTCCACACAGTAATTGTGGATTTACCCTCCAAGGAGCCCGAGTGAGTTTGACCAATGTCTTCTCCAGGTACAGTGAGACTTCCCATTACCGTCACCTTGTGTAATACCCTAAATATTATGGCTACTAAGGTTACCAATTCGCAGTCATCCCCTGGGCGGGAACAGTCGACAGTCCAAACCGAACGTATGGGCAGGGTATCGAGCCTGAAATCAACTAAAAGGCTTCCACGTAGTAATTGTGGATTTACCTTGAAGAGATCCCCATAATACGATATGACCACCACAATCAGTTAAACCACGGAGGGTTAGTCCCCGTAGCTCACCCGAATGCGACCTCGTGCGTAACCCCTGTGTTAGAGGGGGATCCCAGGCAGACTTATACAATGATTGGATTTGACTCTCCCTAACTCAAGATGCTAATGTTTTTTTTGGAAACTTTGGAGAGTTATTCTCATAGCCTAATCCAAAGTACTAAGCCTAATCTACTGTTGGTGGAGGATCCTAGAAAAGAAAAAATTTCTAGATAATTTTTAATTAACGTTCATTTTAGAGATGTTCTTTACTCAAAAGGGGTGCATGGAAGTGAAACGAATGGAATTGTGACTCAGTATCAACAATGCATCAAATATGATAAGCATTCATTTGTTTTCGATGAACATCTATTTGAGGGAGAGAAAGAGTTATTTTCACTAACAAGCACAAATAAGGAATGTCCTCGAACAAATTTTCTTCAGTCAAATCCTGATGTGATGCTAAAACTTTTGATATGCCTTCTAACATGCACAATCAATCACGAAGATGCTTTTTATTGTTTGCAGATGAATAATGATTAATTCAAATCAATGCTCATCTTTCTAATTATCTTCTTGGATGAATGAAAATCAGACCAACAAAAGCATGAATCATACAAATAATACACCCTCTCATTGTGATCAAAACAAGAAGTGAAAGAAAAGAAAAAAATAAAGAAAATCAAACTTCACGCCCAAAAGAAAAAGTCGAAGAACAATGATCTTGACTAAAACCAAATGAAAATATATGTAGACCTTTGATGACCTTCACCGACGTTTTTCGTTTAGTTGACGAGGAGAGAAAGACAATGCATGGGTTTCAGACTCCAAATGGTAGAAAAAATCAACAACAGTAGTGAAGAAGGCTATGAAATCCAAACAGCAAGATGTTTGTTCTTCAAGAAAAAGACGGATGTCAAAGCTGGAAAGAAGAAAGATTGACTCACAAGGTTACCCAACAAGAGAGACACAGAGAAAAAACCCTGAAACAACAATTTTGGAAGGTTTATTGGCCAAAGGAGGGCTGGCGCTCTATTTCCAAATGCAAGGAGTGTTATAGAGCTCTGTGTAAGGCTGTTAGGGAGTGTTGGCACTCTATTAACACAGAGACAGGGGCGCCAGGTTCAAAAACTCCCAAAAATGTCCAAAATTCCAAAAATTGCAATTCAATCTCGACAATTAGGCTGGGTATGATGGGGTAGGGATCTAATCATCTCATGAAACCAATAAAAAGAGGAGTGAACCAGGTTAGAAACAATAAAGGGGTAGAACAAGGTCAATGAGGAGAAATCAAAACAAGAAATTTTGATTTGAGGCTATCTCCCCAGTGGAGTCGCCAATTTCTGTTGTAGGAAAATTTCCCTGCAGACAAGTAGATTGCCTCAAAGAGCTAGACCCTACTCTAAGACAGAAAGTGCTTAACGTGGACACTAACTTCCTTTCAAATCCATATAAACTAGCACATGAGAAGGAAGGAGAACAACAATACCTTTTTATCGTTGTTTGTCCCTGAACGCTCCAAATCGAGCTCTGAACTCTCGCTCCTCGTTGAGTCCTGTAGACAAACAAGGTACGACCGCTTCCTACTCTATTGATGTTATCTTGAAAACAGATCTATCTATCAATGATAGGTTCATTTGAAATCAGACACGAACTAGAAAGAAACAGGCCAAGCATGTCATATTGATGAGAATAACGACAACAATACTTACAATCGTAGATGCGAATGCGACAGCTTCATCAAGTCCCCTTTGTCTAACCCTTGCTCGAAAGATCCACAACCTGGATGATAGCAGCTTCATTGATCACTCTCATTTGGCTGACTGTGTGTTTCCTATGAGATTATAGGTTTCATTCTAGCAATTCTTCCCCAGCACCACTTACGAGATCATAAGTTTGGTGTGATTCTCCTTTTCCAATCCCCTTTCACCATTAGAAAGCTTTCTTATATAGCCTTGGAGAGGCTCAACAACTTGAGATATCCTTGGGGTAGGTGAGGATTTTCCTCCTTCAGTTGAGGATCTGCCCTAAGATCATGGCTGGACTAGGGATTCGAATCCAGCTACCTTCCAAGAATGAAAGGATCCTTCCCCCATTCATCTCAACAACTTAACTACTGCCCAGAATAGGTAGCGCTCCCTCAAAAGGACCATCAGAGCGTTTTAGCGCTCCCTAGTAGGCTTTAGGGGGGCGCCAACACTCTCAAAATCTATAGCGCTTCCTCAAAAGGGCCAGAGGAGCTTTATAACACTCCCTAACAGTGTAAGGGGGAGCGTCGGTGCTCCGAGAAGAGGTATAGGGGAGCACTCTCCTTCAAAAGATCAGTTTTTGAGGTGCTTTCAGATGGAAAAAGGTTTGCAAGCCTACTAACTCATTTCTCCTCTTCCAAATCAAATGTTTGAGGTGTTTCAAGTGTCATTCTCATGTCGTTATAATCATGACATAGGCATCATGGCAGCATGCTTACTTTGACACTTGCGACATTTGTGAGCAACATGTGACACTTGCGACCTTGTGAGAAAAATGCGACACTTGCGACCTTTGTAATGACAACACTTGCGACACTATCAAAGTGAGTATTTTTTATGTGTAACACCCTTGGAGCACATAGTGCATCCTGAAGGGCACGTCGCGTTGTTAATTAATAAATGAACAAACCTAAATGGCCTTAGAAAGAATAACGCGATAAGAAATATTCAAAACATTTCCCCTAATAAAATGTCGCCCAACCTAGGAAAATAAAGTGTAGGTCTAAGTGATGCTTGTGATAAAATTTTTATCTATTTATATAAAAATAAATAAATAATAATGATAATCATCATTAATAATGTGACAAGAAGTGTGTAGGTAATTCATTTAACTTATAAAATTCTTTTGGGGGATAAAATTTAAAAAGGGGAAAAAGGGGAAATAATTGTTTTGTCACTTTTCCTTATTAAAATTTATTAATTAAAAAGGAAAAAGGGAAAAAGTTAATTTTCTACACCTGTCAATTTGAGTTTCAAATGAAAAGGGAAAGAGGAAAATTTAAAAGAATTAGGAAACTAGCAAAAAGCGGGAAACATAAAAAGAAAGGGGAAACACAAGGAAAACACAGAAAGTCTAAATTAGTAAGGTATCTAGCATTTAAGAACTTTCTAAATTAAACTCAACTAGTAAATTAGTAAGGGAGAAAGTCGTCAAAACTTGTAAGGGAATATGGGGATACCTAGGAGCGATTCTAGGAATACTTTTAGGTGGGTGAGGGAAATAGGAGTAATTGATTAATCAATGAAATTAATTTATGGTGAAATGAAGGGGATGGGTGACACATGTACAGGGAAGATTATTTTGAATTAAATTATTGAACAATAGATTAAACGGAATTTTAGGAAAGTAAATGACTGAGAAAATATATATAAAGGAGGGAGGAGGAGGATGGTGCATCTCTTATGTTATGCGTAACGTTACGCTGCAGAATTTTAGACTTGACTGACTTAGCTTGTAGGAGTTGGTATACCCAACTTGGTGAGGAGTGGTAGCTTGGCCTTGCGAGGCAAGCTGGGAGATAGTTGCTCTCTCTTTTAGTGCACATGGCCCATTTGTGGCTCAGGGGGCTAAGGGGGAAGAAGAGTACCCCTAGAATTGGCTGGGAGGTACCAGGGAAGTCTCATTGGTCAGTAAGCGGGAGTTGCACGAAGTGCATGGGACAAAAACTCAAAGCGGGCGACTTGGGCTATGATACGCTTCCTTTATTTTTGCATGGTATATTATTAGTATACTTACGGTTTTAGTTCTGTATTTTTAATTGGGTAAAGAAAATGATTGACTTAGCGTTTTAGTTGATAACTGAATTCCCCCCATATCCTTAAGCGCGTTGTTGATTGATTCCCTTGGCTTCGATCCCTGCATGTTGAGACTTTCCTTTGGTTGTTGATTGTTGTGAATTTTTTCACTTTTTGTCTTCATCCCTATCTCTTTAGTCCACGCTTGAGCAGTCAGCTAGGATTCGAATCGACGGTCGTCACTTCAGTGCACAACGACCTATAGATTCAAACACCCTTCTTTTTTGTGCGTGGATGATGAGAAAATGATGGTTCTACCCAGCCGTCTACACCTGTTGATTGTTCTTAGTTCATCGATGGTCACTGCACCTTCTCTGTGATTTTAATGATGACATTTCTTATTAATTGGGACCACATTTTATATTATCTTATTTCCCCTCAAACATCGGCATTTGATTTGGATCTGCCTGTGTTTTTTTTTTGTGCGGCATGTACTGGGCATTCTTTGGTTTAGGATTGTCACCCTTGATGGTGATTTGACACTGTGTTTTTTTAATTATACATTGTTGGCCCTTGACCGAGTTTTGGAGCTACTTGGTCATGTTTGACTATTTTTGGGACTTCGATAGCCTATCGAAGTTGGAGCACCGGATGAAGCAAAGATCACAGGATCTCAGTCCACTTTTGGGCCCATTTTTGGTTTTGGGAATATGTAATGGGAAAGGGATGTCAGCATGTGGATTCACCCACACTTAGGCCCACTTTTGTAAATGTATAAATAGATGTCTACGCATCTCATAGAATATTTATTGTATCTATGTGATATAGGCTATGTGCCAAGTGGGATCTGTGTGATCAAGGTGTTGTACATTGTATAGGCTTGCAGAGCTTAGTGCAAGTCCCTGGGTGAAGGTATAGAAGGATTTGTGTTGAAGGGAAAGGAAGAAGGATCTAGCGAGCTACGCAGATATTTTGTCCTATGCGCAATAGATTTTGATGGCTCTGTGCTTGTATCTGTGTGTTATTCTCTATGCTTTGACTTGATGTGCTTATCTCTGCTTTTGCTAAGTGATTTGATATATTTAGATAGATCTACTTATTCTTTGTGCTTCATTAGATGTGTATGAATAGTAGATATGATATGTATGAATATGATTAGTACTGATCTACTGGATCTGATCTGTTTTAATGTTGCTAAGTACTGAAATACCTTAGATCTAAGTGAATGTTGCAATGCTCTATGCTATCTGCGAAGTATAATAAGGGTTGAATATTGATGAATGGTCAATGCTAAGTGATCTGTAAATTATATAATCACATATCTGTGTCCCAGATAAGGTTGTAGACACCTGAGTCTCACAACCACCCCTTCTTCTACCTCGGGTGAGACCTCATTTGATTCGCAGGTGTTGCCGAAAGGGCCAATAGTTAGGGTTTTGTTGGTGCATTGTTGTAGCGTTGAAACCTAGGTCTGCCTCTGTGCCAACAAATGGTTTCATTGCCGGGACTTGAAGTTGTGATTGCTAGGAACCGAGGAAGAAGAAGCTTTGTGAAAAGATTCATCCTGAAACTGTGGAAGATCTGTGCATGGATCTGTTTCCTAGTGAGAAGTATTCCACTTGATTTGAAAATATCTATGTTAAAGAAGGAAGTCCAGATATGAACAAAAGAAGTGAGATATGAATGCTTTGTGCTCTAAGAAAAGTAAAAGTGGAAGTTTCTAAATAAAAGAGGTCACATCTGCAGAAAAGAGGTTAGATCTGTAAGCTTTGTGCTCTGATAAAGGTAAGACTAGTTAAAAGTTTTAGATCTCGAGGCTTTGTGCTCTATAGAAGTAAGATAAGAGAAAAATTTTGTTTCTAAGGTATGGATCTAGGTATGTTTAATAGAGTTTATCCTAGTTTGAAAACTAGGGCACTGATAGATGAAAGAAGGTTTGATATGAGTAGATCTGATAAGAATAGTGATAGATCTGTTATACCTATGCATAGAAAAAATGTTTGGACTAACAAATGGATGCAGGATCCTAGAAATAATATTTTGCAGATTAGCTACCATGATCCTAATGCGCAGTATAGAAGAAGTTAGGGATAGTTTAAAATATGGAGAGGAGTGACCCTCTGTTACAGTTGCAGAAGACCTAGACATCTTGCTAAGGAATGCCCCGACAGAGGATCTAGTTGTCTTTGTTTCAAAGCTATGGAGCATGAGGTATTGGATTGCCCTAGAATGATCACTAGGCTGGAAGAAATGAATTTGAATGAAGAAAACCCTAAGGCAGATCCAGAAGAGGAAGAACCCCAACAAGAATCAGAGAAGGTATTGATACAAATGAAAGAGACCCTGAATGAACACCGATATGTTAGGCTATCAGATATTTTCAAAGAAAAAGAATGCATTTAAGCAAGAATAGGAGACTTCGACATTAACTATGTCCTTGATGAAGAGACACAAGTGAACATTATGCCAGAAAGAAATTGGGAATCTATATAGAAGCTCGCTATGATCCCTTCATTAGGAGGAATATGACTATTCAGACGAAAATTGATGATGTTATGTGGAAAGCTCACTCAGATACCTATGATAGTCAATGGAACTTCGACAAAGGAAGACTTTGAGATTATTAAATTCATTGAAGACAACGCCCTGTTTATCATGTTGCTAGGAAAATATTGGATTGATAGAGATCAAGCTAGAAAGAAGGAAGAAGAAGAAGTCTTAGAACAAAAGAGACAAGAGTTAAAATATTTCATGACCCGAAAGATTGCAAAGTTGATTCAAGAACAGGAGAACAAATCGAAGCTACCTGACACTAGAAGCCTAGATATTGAAGCTTCAAGAACATCAGAAGACATACCGAAGGCTGACATTTCTGCCCCAGATAAAGAAGAAGTGATACACCTGAATCCTAGGAAAGGATTTCAGCAGCGCGAAGTGACTATGCCTAAGGAAAATAAGAATTAGAATGGGAAAAGAACCACCGAGATGAAGCTCATGGCGAAAAAGGCTAGGAAGCTACATAAGAAGAAGACCAAGATTGAGAAGTTACAATAGGTTCCAGAGGGTACCCTGCGGAAAAAAGCTTTACAAAATTGGAGCTTCGTTGGGATATCAGAACAACGACATATGAAACTTCGCTATGGCGAAGTAATATAGCCATTGGAAGCTGATATATCCATTCAACTGCTACTCTGAATGTCTGGGAAAGCATTTATGCTTCACCACTAGACCATTGTACCATGCAATAATGGACAAAAGAAGAGTTAATGAGGCTCATAAGCATTGCAAGTAAACCGTTGCCAATATTTCCTATTTATCTCATTGTGCCACGAACAAAGAACACTTTTTCCAACAGAGAAATTGAAGCCCGCAAACTAGCAATTGCATAAAGTGCTCATTACACTCTTTCTGTTCACTCTAGTGGAGTTTCTAAGACCATCGTGAACACGATTATTTTATCTTGAGAATGTATGTCCAACGAGATTACCGCTACCAAAGAATCTATAACAGAAGTTCTCCTTGAACTAAGAACTGAGAGAGTCATGTCGGAGTGAGGGTTATCCACAAGATTACAGAAACCATCCACGAGAGGACTAGCAACCTCTCCATCCACTGCTCATGTCTCGGACAACCGATGAGAAATGTATTAAGAACAGATATGACCTCACCAATGCCAAGATGATTCAAATCATTCTACCTGCATATCTACCCCCTCTGAGCAGTGTCATCAACCATGACAGTGTACCCTGAGAGTTCGAATATGTTGTGATCACTACGTAACTTCCAAAAGGGGTGCGTGAAGTTCCTGCTAACCAAGATATGCTCAAAACAATGAAATTTAGTGACTTCAACCTTGGAGACCGAAAATCTTACAACATATTGGCCTCACATAAGTACTGAACCAAGACCAAAGGCAATAATTCGAAGATGATCTTGTAGCCATGGACCCAGAACCTTGCGCAGTCCACACTACTTAATGTGATGAAGATCCCGCACTTCGAACAACACTAGGAAGTAAATGCATGCATGAAATTGTTGTTGTCCTGCTACCACAGAGGTTACTTATGGTTGAACCATCGCAACACTGTAGATCCGACCTTGATCAATCGGATCACAGGGATGAGCATGCAGGGCCCTAACCCACATGATTTTTACCCTATAAAGACCTCAGACTGAGAATTAGCCCAATGAATCAAAGAAACTTATGGAGATGTAGAGAAGGGTATGCAAGGTTACAAGGTAGCCTCTATCCAGAGCAGTAGAGTGCACCTCACATGTCAGTTGATCACAGACAAGCTAGTTCGCAAGAACCGACCCACCCAAGTAACTGGCTTCATTGTTGACCTAGCCGGGAAGTGCGCAGAAGGACTACAGATGAATTGGGCATAGTACCTCATGAACTAGATAGAGCTTGATTTCATAGGAGCACAGGACCAAGGATATGAGTTCCACTTCAACTATATTCTCATATTGATAACTTTCATCGCATCGGAGATGCTAGAAGGTGTGACCTTTCCGGACATTGAGCCCTTTGAGCATTTAGCTGTGAAGTTCAGTACCTTGTGGTACTTGAGTGATATGAACAAGCAGTGGTAATCCAATTTTGTCTTCCATGACTACTACAATTAATTGAAGATCACAATCCATCCTACACTGCGCATCACTCCGAACACCCTCTACAGGTTTCAGCCCCTGATGAAGTTCAACATAGACAAGGACTTTATATACATCACAACATGCACTGACAAACAAAAGAAGTAGTTACAATCCTATTGCAAGTTGACAGAAGATGACTTGGAGAATATTACCAAGGAGTGGTCGACATACCTCCTCATCTCAGCAGACCCCACGAATATTTCTGAGATAGATAGTCCAAAACTTGTGCATGATACCCCTGGACCAAGAAAGACCAAGGAAGATGAAGAAGTTCAAGATTCCAATAGTACTTCTACAAAGATCGCTTCGATCTCACCTGCGCAGGGAGGTGATGCTTGAGAGCCAAGTAAGACAGAGGTCGAGCAAAATAAAGGTGAAGTTACATCGCCTAGAGAGGAGGAGGATCTCTCCAAGAAAAGGAAGGTTACCCCACCTAAGCCTTCATCCAGGAAGAAAGATAAGGCAACCAGAAACAAGTTTGAGATTTTTCTCACTCTGAAAGACTTCTAATTCATAATCGCTGCACTGAATGACACTTCACTAGAGATAGAAGAAAAACAAGAATCCAAGAAGGACGAAGTGTTCAGTTGCATCAAGGACAAGATTTAGAGAGTACAACAAGAAATACGGTCTAGTTGTGCGGTTTCCACTGTGCCCCTATCATCAGGAACACTAGGCTTAGGTGATGATCTAGCCCAGCTACATCGGATTGCTGATACAGTCCAAGCTCAACTGCGATGAGCTCAAGAAGAAACAACACAAGCCACCCAGGCTTTAGCACAAGTTCACAAAGACCTTGAGGACCACAGAAGTACTACAAAAAAGGAAAATCTCACTCTACAAGAAAAATGGGATGAAGAGAAAGCAGCGCTACAGAAAAACAAGGAACAGTTTGTCATAGAACAACTCAAAGTACTGGAAAGGGTTCACAATGCACTTTTCTCTGTGACAGTATTAGAAGTGACAACTGAGGAACGAGCCCCATAGAAGGTGGAGCAATTTGAAGAAGTAATCCAGCAGTACATCGCAGATATGGAACTTTGTACAGTACCTGAGACTCCTCAAGAAATCAGAGACCTAAGAGAGGAAACTACTCGCAGCATAGTTGGCAGAATGAAAGGCCTTGCCTCGGAGTGCAAGTAGTTGAGCTCTAGGAGCCCTCAAACATATGAAAACCTTACAGAAAATCTAGAGTTACAAGCGCTGGAGTCGCAGCTCTAGGAAGGAAAGAAACACAGAGATATGCTATAGGCAAAGCTAAAGGCATTAACACTAGTTGAAAGAATAAAGAAGTTTTCGGAGCAGCGCATGGCCCGACAACAAATCCACACAATCTAGACCAAAGTGATGGAATTATCTCAATGACTTCAACTAGTGCAAGAGAAGGCATGCCAACTGTTCACCAAAGTTGAAAACCAAGGAGAAGAGCTTGAACAGGTCGTCATCATATCAGAAAAATGCCTAGAAGGGCCAGTCAATGATGCAATCATCCAGGAGTTCACTGAGAAAGAGGTAGTAGAACTACAAGAAGTCGAAGTAGCTCGAGCCAATATTGAGGCATTCGAGGCAGAATTGCTCAGACCGGAGTGACTCGGGACAAGTCACAAGTGAGTGTTGCGGGCCTATTGGCCCTTGACCAAGTTTTGGAGTTACTTGGTCATGTTTGACCATTTTTGGGACTTTGGCAACCTGTCGAAGATGGAGTGCCAGACAAAGCAGAGATCACGGGATCTCAACCCAATTTTGGGCCCATTTTGGGTTTTGGGAATATGTAATGGGAAAGGGATGTCGGCCCGTGGGTTCACCCACTCTTAGGCCCACTTTTGTAAATGTATAAATAGATGTCTAGGCATCTAGTAGAATATCTATTATATCTATGTGATATAGGCTATGTGCCAAGTGTAATCTATGTGATTGAGGTGTTGTGCATTCTATAGGCTTGCAAAAATTAGTGCAAGTCCCTGGGTGAAGGTATAGAAGGATTTGTGCTGAAAGGAAAGGAAGAAGCATCTCGCAAGCTACGCAGATCTTCTTTCCTATGCACAATAGGTTTTGATGTCTCCGTTTTTGTATCTGTGTTATATGCTCTGTGCTTTGACTTGATGTGTTTATCTCTACTTTTCCTAAGCACTTTGATATATTTAGATAGATCTACTTATGCTTTGTGCTTCATTAGATGTGTATGAATAGTAGATATGATATGTATGAAGATGCTTAGTGTTGATCTACTAGATCTAATCTGTTTTACTATTTCTAAGTATTGAAATACCTTAGATCTAAGTGAATGTTGTGATTCTCTATGCTATCTGCGAAGTATAATAAGGGTTGAATATTGATGAATGATCAATGCTAAGTGATCTGTAAACGATATAATCACAGATCTGTGTCCCAACTAAGGTTCCAGACACTTGAGTCTCACAACCACCCGTGCTTGTACCTCAGGTGAGACCTCATATTCTTCGCAAGTGTTTTTGAAAGGGTTGGTAGTTAGGGTTTTGTTGGTGTTTTTTTGTAGCATTGATCCCTGGGTCTACCCCTGTTCCAACATACACATGGTTGCGATTTTCCCCTCTATTGTTATTACTTAGAAGATGATTTTCACTCTTAGTTTTTATCACATTCTCACGGAGAATCTACTCTGTTGTGTTATCACTTAGGGATCTTGGGACAATGACCCCTCTTAACATAATCGTACCTTTGATTTTTATATTTACCCCATAACTTCATGACGTTCACCCAGTCAAATCCGTGCTCCTTTACCTAGTGATGTTTTACACCTCAATTTAATGGGAGAATACCCAACCTCCACCCATTGACTTCCATGGCTTAAAACCATAATCCTCCTGGCAGTGAATTCGTTGGTTAGAAGATGTTTTTTTTTTCCCTCTTAAATCCATGCAAAGAAGTGATTCATTCCCCTTTTTATGACGTTCCATCGTTTCCACTCAGCGAGCCTTTTAATGAGAATACCTTTTACTGTAACTTATTTCACACAACTTTCAGTCAGTTTTACCTCACGTCTTCTTTTCAAGTGAATTAAACTGCTTAAATTCGTGACCTGGCATGTCTTCTTACATAGAAATTATTAAGGGAGATATATGTGACTGTGTTTTACACATTCATTAACTGCTAGATGATTTATCCACTGATATTTAGCTAAGATCGGTCCCATTTTATTAGCCTTAAATTCCACTTTTATTATGCATGTTACCTAGCGGCTTGCTGGATAGAAAATTTAAATTTTGACAACAATTATTATACTCAACAGTCTTGCCTATCTTGTTGTCAGCCACAACATTTAGTGTGACAAATTTTTTTAATTACTTATGACAAAGATTGTTGTCCGACAACGTTTTTGTGTAATAATGGTGTAATGTTTTATCCAACCTTTATGATTTAGATTCGACGATGTAATATTTAGACTTGGACGAATGCCTGTGATAATTCCAGTACCATATGCTTTTGGCATAGCCATAATTGTCCTTGGGTGATAGCATAGAAATAAAAATACATTTCATTTAAAAATTATATGAAGCAATTTTACTTGGAAAAGGTTGCTGCTAGTTTTATTAACAACATTTAGTTGAATAGAACAACCTTTAAACCTCTGTGATTTTGGCCTTAATCCTTGCAAATTATTCTCAACCATTTACCATCTTAATATCTACGATTTTGCTTGTTACCTGGAGAGGTTACCCTCTTGGGAGTGCGTCTGTATTTAACCATCACCTGCATTGAATGCGTTCTTTAATTATATGTTGCTTTAGGTGGTTTATGTGTTTCTGATTGGAGATAACTACTGCGTTGTTTTTATGATGCGTTTTATTTTAATTGATAGTGAATTATATCATTGACATACATGAATTTATAGTTGATTGTGTGCACTTTCATTAGAAATTTAATAGCTGACAGATGTAAAGGGAAGGTGTTACTACACAACACCTTTTAGCATTTATTTTAGACAACCTCTTCCTTAACAGCCTTGATTAGTTCAAAATTTAATTTGATTGGACAACCCTTATTCCGAATAGACAACCTTTAATTTAATTTAGACTAGACTTTCCATTTAGTTTTAATATTGATTTTATCAGACTTGTTAAATTAGAAGGTAATTATTGCTTATAGTGTTAGTGTTGACTTTATTAAGCTTTCTAAATTTGATTTGCAGTTAGAGTTAATTTAGATGGTACATTGATGACCAAATTATAGTTTAGACTTACTCCTTTTGATTTGCATTTAATGTTAAAATTGACGGTACATTAAGGACTAAATTGTAAATTAATATCATTAACAAGTGGGATAATTGCAGCTTGTGCATTAATATTGTTAACGTTGTCTATGAGGTTAATTGATACACTAGATTGTATTTAGTTATAAATTTAGATTTTGCCAATTCAGATTGTAATTAATGTTAAATTAGATTGGAATGTATTGACTAAATTGTGATTTAGACATGCTGATTTAGAGGGTAAGTTATGTTACTTATTGACTGATTTAGACATGATTAAAGGGTTGGGTTGTTGACAAAGTCATACATTGTCTTGTGTCTTCCCTTGTTGTCATCCTCTTGCGTCTCATCGACCTATTGTTGGGGAGTGGGTGAAATATTGTGTCAGTTGTTTCGGTCTCCTAGCACATGGGTTGGTCTTGAGTCTAGGTCCAGATAGAATATGTTTGGGCTAGGGTTATTGTCGCGCCTCTCATCTGGGGAGGGCATGATTCTTGATGAGGGAATCATAGCTCGCCCTATTGGACAGAGGAAAATGATATCATGTCCAGAGTCTGTGCTTCCCGTGGGAGTGTTCTTGATCATTGTAAGTTGATGTTAGAGATTAGGATATAACACCTTCATGAATTTGGTTCATGTTCCTTAAGGTTCTAGTCTTGTTTGCCAAGGCCATTGTGTTGGGTTGGGGATTCTTTCCATTATCTTGTAGGTGTGGTCATGTTTGCGTCGGGCAAGTAGTATTTTATCCTTGTTCCTCTATGCACGTTTCGCCCAGCTGCTCTTATGCCAGTGCATGGAGTCTTAGTTTCCTATTGCGTGGAATGCATGCCTACATTTTTCGTCAGTGGTGTGGTTAAACTGTTGTCGTCATCGCCTTATTTCCTAAAAACAAAAAAAAAAAAATTGCACTTTTTCTTTGTGTGTAGTCATAACGAAGGGGTCATTACATATGGTATCAGAGCAGGTTCAACCTACGACTTGGGTACACTACATATTTCATTGATATGACATTTGATATTAATATTGGTAATTAACTTGACCTGTATTCATGTAGGTAAGCATGGTTAGAGGATGCCACAGAGGTAGACAATGGGTTGCTAGGGGAGGGGGTGTGATGCCTCCAGTAGCATCCATTCCTAAGGGGTCTAACCCCTAGGGAGACGAACATGTTGTCGAGCAAGAGAAGATAGCGGTGGGTGATGTGGTTGGAATGATGAGATCTTTTCAGTGCATGTCTGAGGCACTAATTAGCCTTTTGGATAGAGATGAGTCTAGGGCACCGGCACCCCCTGAGGGTCCACCACGCACTCCAATTGGTACTGGTATCATTCACCGCGAACTCGAGAAGGTCAAATTTCTTGAGTTCTTTGGTGCCCCGGAAGACGCATCTGCCGACGCATGGTTGGAGAATATGGTGATGTGCTTTGCACTTTGCTACTATAGCTCCAACACGAAAGTCTGCATGGAGGTATTTCAACTAAAGGAGAGCGCTCTTCTATGGTGGAAGACGATCCTGCCACAACCAAACATGGTCATCAAAGACATGTCATGGGAATTGTTCGAGGAACTGTTCCAAGAGAGGTACCTATCATAGGAATTCATTGAGCATTAGCTCAATGAGTTCAATGCCTTATGACAAGGCAGTTGTATGGTGCCCGAGTTTGAGGCATGTTTTATGGAGTTGCTTCGGTATGCTCTGCATCTTAATAATGAGAAACTTAAGGTCAAAAGGTTCGTGTTCAGCCTTAATGGTAGCATATGTGCAAAGGTTAAGATTCTGATGCCTCAAACCTTGCATGATGCAATCTAGAAGGCCCTCATAGCAGAGGAGGAGCTTGTTAGCGGGGGTTAGAGCAGGACTCTAGTGAGACCGACATGACAGGTATCATCTAGTGCATAGTAGCATCAGACACCAGCCATACCTATTCCTAGATATCATGGCTTCCAGAGAGGGTCCATTTTCACTACACCTAGACGACCGACACCTCAGTAGCGGACACCTTATCGGGGACCACAACATCAGTAACAACGTTGACCGCAGCAGAAGAAGTTTAGGCCTATTCAGTAGAACAGAGTAGGATTCCAAGCCAGTGGGCCGTCATCTTCTACTTCGGGTACCATGAGTACTAGACCGAAGAAGGGGTGTTGGACATGTGGGGAGCCACCCTACCAGCGCGACTGCATAGTGGAGAAGACTAGAGCGTCTGAATCGGTCAGACCCACTATAGTGGGAGATTTGGGAAAGACCCATTGGATTCATGTAGTGGTGAATAACCACCAGGCATAGCACCAGTCGATTGTGCTCGAGACGTCAGGTACTGTCGTTGACTAGACCCTTAGTATTTTGATAGATCTTGGTGCTACTAAGAGTTTCATTTCTGGTGTAGCACTAAAAAGGATTAATGTAAAGGAAGTCAAACAGGATGAGTTTAGCTTCATAGAGATGGCTTCTAGAGCCAACCAGAAGGTTGGAGGAAGATTTATGGGCTGTACCCTAAACCTGTGAGAGTTCGTCACCATGGCCAACCTGTACGTCACGATCTTAGGATCTTATGACATCATGATTAGTATGGATTGGTTGGAATCGCATGAGGCGATACTCAATTGTAATATGAAACAGTTGAGCTTGGTTGATGATGAGGGAAATAGACATGTGATTGTAGGTCGGAACCAGGGAGTCTCCCTGATGTTCATCTCTTCCTTGCAACTATGGAAGAGCATGCGCAAGGGGTGTAATATTTTTGCAATCCTTGCGTTAAATGAAAAGGGAGTAGCAGAAGGCATAGAACACCTTTCAGTGGTAAGAGAGAGTTTGCAGACGTCTTTCCAGAGGAGTTACCTTGAATGCTGCCAAAGATGGAATTGAAGTTTACCAAAGACCTAAAACCGGGGACTGAACTAATAACAAGAACACCTTATCGGATGTTGACCCTAGAGTTACAAGAGTTGAGAGTGCAGCTGAAGGAGTTGTTGAACCTAGGAATTATACATCCAAGTGTGTCCCCGTGGGGCACACCTGTTATTTTCATACGAAAGAAGGATGGGTCATGGAGGCTCTGCATTGACTACCATCAATTGAACAAGGCAACGATCAAGAATCAATATATGTTTCCAAGGATTGATGATCTATTCGATTAGATGAAGGGTCTGACAGTGTTCTCAAAGATTGATTTGCGATAAGGGTATCACCAGTCATAGTTCAAGGAGGATGATGTCCCTAAGACCGCCTTTAGGATGAGGTTGGGTCATTACGAGTTTACTATTTTACCATTTGGACTGACAAACACCCCAGGGGTATTTATGAGTTTGATGAATGGGGTGTTCCATGAGTACTTGGACAAGTTCATCCAAGTATTCATTGACAATATTTTGATTTACTCCCGGATGATGGAGGAGCATGAGGAGCACTTATGCTCGGTACTGCAGTGTCTTCAAGAGTACAAATTGTATGGGGATTTTTCCAAATGCTCGTTTTATCAATCGAATATTCACTACTTAGGGCATGTCATCTCCGGCAAAGGTATCGTCATGTATCCAACAAAGGTTGAGGCCATTATGGAATGTCCTAGACCGACGAATGTCCTAAAAGTGTGTACCTTCATGGGTTTAGAAGGATACTATCGACGGTTTATCGAGGGATTTTCGAAGATAGAAAATCTGATCACGGAGTTGCAGAAGAAGAACAAGAAGTTTGTTTGGACCAAGAAATGCGTGGAAATTTTTCGGAGGCTCAAGGAGATGTTGACGATGGAACTGATACTAAAGGTCCCTGACATGGATAGGGACTTCTTGGTATGCACTGACACATCCAAGGAATGCCTAGGTGGAGTCTTGATGCAATACGGTCGAGTGATCACTTACATCTCAAGGAAACTAAGAAAGCATGAGGAGAACTATACAACACATGACTTGGATTTGTTAGCCATTGTTTATGCCTTGAAGGTTTGGAGACACTACCTAGTTGGATGAAAATTTGAACTAAATACGAACCACTGTGGACTACAACACATCATTATGCAAAGCGACCTGAACGCGCAACAACGACGTTGGTCGGAATTGATTAACGAGTACGATTTTGAGATTTATTACATAAAAGGAAAAATGAACTGAGTGGTTGATGCATTGAGTTGGATACCACGCATCTTTTCAGTGTTGCCTCTTTAGATGATTCTATGTGAAAATATTCTAACTTTACAATGTGAAGATGACTGGTACAAAGAGGTCAAGGATTTTATCGGACAAAACACAATGATGATACCAAGATTTGAAGGATTTACATTTGACGACAATGGATTAATGAGGTTTAAAAATCGTATTTGTGTACCATTGAATGACAAGTTGAGGAGCTTGATCCTAAATGAGGCTCATAGAGCAGTATACATGGCTCACCTAGGAGTCACGAAGATGAGGGAGGACTTTAAACCCTTATTCTTCTAGAAAGGTATGAAGGCAAACATAGTCAAATATGTGGCCAGATGTCTAGAATGTCAGCAGGTAAAGGATGAACATAGACATTCACTAGGATTACTATAACCACACATTATTCCATAATCGAAATAGGAGGTTATTTCAATGGATTTTATTGTTGGATTTCCACTGATGGCAAGGAGACACGACTCGATTTTCGTAGTAGTCAACACTTTGTTGAAGATGGTTCATTTTATTCCTATGCATACAACGTATCAAGCACCTAACATAGCTAGAGTTTACATCAGTGAGATTGTGAGGCTGCATGGCATTCCTAAGAGGATTAAGAGGATTGGTGTTTACTAGACGATTTTGGACTAGTTTCCAAGAGGCCTTGGGAACCCATATTAACTTTAGTATTGCGTATCACCCGGAGACTTACGGATAAATCGAAAAAGCGAAACAGACCTTGGAGGACATATTGCGCATGTACATGATGGGCCAACAAAAGTGTTGGGAAGAATTCTTGCCACTGGTAGAATTCGCTTATAACAATAGTTACCAAAGCAACATTAAGATGGCACCTTTTGAGTTTCTTTATGCGTGACCATGTTCGACGCCTTTGAGTAGGGATCAACTTAAGGATAGGGTCTTGGTGGGACTAGAAGTGATCCAATAAATGGAAGAGAAAATGAAAACAATAAGATAAAGGATTAAAGAAGTGTGGGATCGACGGAAGAGTTATGTCGATGCGAACCGTGTTGACTGTAGTTACAAAGTTGGCGATCGAGTCTTCTTGCGGGTAAAACTGCATAAGAGGTTGATCAATTTTGTAAAGGGAGATAAAATCTCACCTAGGTTCATGGGACCTTTCGATATTGTGGAGAGGAAGGGGCTTGTGGAATATCGACTAACCTTGCCTGATTCTTTGAGGACTATGCACGATGTTTTTCATGTTTCTATTTTGAGACATTATATTGGTAATCCTACACATGTTATTGACATGAGTTCCTTGAAGGTATCAGACGAGGGGGATCTCATGGATGAGTCGATCCACATCCTAGATCACCGCATTCGATAGCTATGGCATCGAATAGTATAGAAGGTCAAGGTTCATTGGGACAACTATAGTCCGCACTCGGCGACCTAGGAGGATGCATGTGATATGGACCAGTAGTTTCCATTTTTCTTTGATAGATAGAATTATGATACTCTCATACACATTATTTCGACACTTATATACTGTGAAAATTTAGGACAAAGTTTAGACCAAGAGGGGGTGTATGTAACATCCTTCTCTTGCGCACTCTAAGAGAACTTATTCTTTGAGGACACTTGTTCACAAGTGATCCAAATTATTATAATTTTGGGAATTTGGTTTATGATTATGAGGCAATATGAATTGACAACATGTTATTTTGTTGCATTGACATAGACATGTTATATTGACTCAGTTTTACTGAGTGTGCAGGATTTTGGACCTCGAGGATGTAGAGGCATCGATGGAAACCCTTGGACTTCGAATCGAGTCAGGGAGTCGACTATTGGGGGTTTGATTGTTGTATATATGACATTTGTGCATATCATTGGATGATATGATTATGGATACTATATCTGACATGATTCGTTGATGATGTAGGCTGACAATAGCTTGTCGACCAGATTCACATGTGGAGTAGAGGGGTCACGGACGACTACCATAGACATTGAGGGAGATGTGTGGACAACAACCCTGCCACATCCTACTAGCACTTTCATCGTGGCTCGAACTATAGGTTAACAATTAACTAGTTCGAGAACACGCACGATGATGTGAGGGACAACTACAACAGTTGCTCATGATGATTCTAAGGGGAATGCAATAAAGCAGGGGCCTAATGCCTTAGAGGCTGTTAGTCTCCCACAAAATCACCTAGCGGAGTATTGACTCTAGAGTTTTTTTATGTTTACCAAGTCAATCAAGAGGCGAGTGGCACCCTTGGAGCATGGAGTGTGTCCTGAAGGGAACATTGCGTAAGAAAAACAAAAAGAAATGAGTGGCACCCTTGGAGCACGTAGTGCGTCCTAAAGGGCATGTCGCGCAGGGGAAACAGAATGAGGCGACTGGCACCCTTGAAGCACCTAGTGCGTCCTGAAGGGCATGTTGTGATGTTAATTAGTAAATGAATAAACCTATATGGACTTAGAATGAATAACACGATAAGAAAGATTCAAAACATTTCCCCTAATAAAATGTCGCCCAACCTAGGAAAATAAATTCTAGGTCTAAGTGATGTTTGTGATAATTTTTTTATCTATTTATATAAAAAAAAAAAAAAAAAAAATAATAATAATCATAATCATAATTAATCATGTGATGAGAAGGGGGTAAGTAACTCATTTAATTTATAAAAATATTTTGGGGGATAAAATTTAAAAAGGGGAAAAGGGGAAATAATTGTTTTGTCACTTTTGCTAATTAAAATTTATTAATTAAAAAGGAAAAAGGGAAAATGTTAATTTTCTACACCTGCCAATTTGAGTTTCAAATGAAAAGGGAAAGAGGGAAATTTAAAAGAATTAGGAAACTAGGAAAAAGAGGGAAACATAAAAAGAAAGGGGAAACACAAGGAAAAAGTAGAAAGTCTAACTTAGTAAGGTATCTAGCATTTAAGAACTTTCGAAATTAAACTCAACTAGTAAATTAGTAAGGGGGGAAGTCATTAAAAATTGTAAGGGAATATGGGGACACCTAGGAGGGATTCTAGGAATAATTTTAGGTGGGTGAGGGAAATAGGAGTAATTGATTAATTAATGAAATTAATTTATGGTGCAATGAAGGGGATGGGTGACACATGTATAGGGAAGATTATTATGAATTTAATTATTGAACAATAAATTAAAAGAGATTTTGGGAAAGTAAATGATTGAGAAATTCTATATAACGGAGGGAGGAGGAGGATGATGCATCTCTTATGTTATGTGTAACCTTACACTATAGAATTTTAGACTTGAATGACTTAGCCTGTGGGAGTTGGGATACCCAGCTCGGTGAGGAGTGGTAGCTCAACCTTGCGAGGCAAGCTGGGAGCTAACTGCTCTCTGTTTTAGTGTGTGTGGCTCCTTTGCAGCTTGGGGGAATAAGGGGGAAGAAGAGTACCCCTAGCGTTGGCTGGGATGTACCGGTGAAGTCTCATTGATCGACAAGTGGGAGATGCAAGGAGCACGCGCTACAACAACTTAGAGTGGACAACTTGGGATATGATACACTTCCTTTATTTTTGCATGGTAGATTATTAGTATACTTATGCCTTTAGTTCTATATTTTTAATTTGGTAAATAAAATGATTGACTTAGCATTTTAGTTGATAACTGAATTCCCCCCATAGCCTTAATATCATTGTCAATTGATTCCCTTGGCCTCGATCCTTGCATGTTGAGACTTCCCTTTGGTTGTTGATTGTTGTGAAGTTTTGCGCTTTTCTTCTTCGTCCCTAGCTCTTTAGTCCATGCCTGAGCAGTCGACTAAGAGTCGAATCGATGATCGTCACTTCGGTGCACAACGACAAATAGATTCAAAAGCCCTACTTTTCTATGTGTGGATGATGAGTGAAGGATGGTTCTACCCAACCAACTACCGATGTTGATTGTTCTTGGTTGATTTATGGTCACTCCACCTTCTCTGTGATTTTAATGACGACGTTTCTTATTTATTGGGACTATGTTTTATTTTATCTTATTTCCCCTCAAATGTCAGCATCTGATTTGGATCTACCTGCGTTTGTTTTTTTGTACGACATGTACCAGACATTCTTCTATCCGTGATTGTCACCCTTGATGGTGATTTGACATTGCATTTTTTTTATTATACACATGGTTGTAAGTTTCCCCTCTGCTGTTATTACTTCGAAGATGATTTCCACTCTGTGTTTTTATCACTTTTTCACGACGAATTTAATCTGCCATGTTATTACCTAGGGATATTGGGACAATGACCCCTCTTAACATAATCATACCTATCATTTTTATATTTACCTCGTAACTCTGTGACGTTCACGTAGCCAAATCCGTGCTCCCTTACCTAGTGATCTTTTACACCTCAATTTCGTGGGCGAATACCCAGCCTCCACCCATTGACTTCCATGGCTTAAAAATGAAATCCGCCTGGCAGTGAATTCATTGGTTAGAAGACGTTTTTTTCCCCTCTTAAATCCATACAAAGCAACGATTCATTTCCATTTTTATGATGTTCCATTGTTTCTACTGAGTGAACATTTTAATGAGAATACTTTTTACTGTGAGTTATTTCACACACCTTTCAGTCAGTTTTACCTCACATCTTCCTTTTAGGCGAATTAAACTTCTTAAATCCGCGACTTGGCACGTCTTCTTACAGTGAAATTATTAAGGGAGATATCCTTGACTTTGTTTTACAAATTCATTGACTGCTAGATGATTTAGCCACTGATCTTTAGCTGAGCTTGATCCCATTTTCTTAGCCTTAAATTCCACTTTTATTATGCCTGTTACCTAGCAGCTTGCTGGATAGAAAATTTACATTTTGACAACAATTATTGTACTCAACAGTCTTTGTTATCTTGTTGTCAGCCACAACATTTAGTGTGACAACATTTTTTAATTACTTATGACAAAGATTGTTGTCTGATAGCATTTTTGTGTAATAATGGTGTAATGTTTTATCCAACCTTTATGATTTAGAATGATAAGGGTGAATAGTGAGGAATGAACGATGCTTAGTGCTTTGTAAAGGATATAATCACGGATCTGTGTCCCATCTAAGGTTGCAGACACCTGAGTCTTGCAACCACCCCTACCTCTACCTCGTGTGAGACTTCATCTGCTTTGTAGGTGTTGCCAAAAGGGTCGGTAGTTAGGGATTTGTTGGTGCGCTCTTGAGCATTAAACCCTGGGTTTTCCCCCATGCCAACAAATGGTTCCATTGTTGGGACCTGAAACTGTGATTTTTGGGAACTGAGGAAGAAGAAACTTTGTGCAAAAGAAATCTCTATGCATAGATCTATTTCCCTAGTGCGCAAATTTTTACTCAACCTCTGAAGCTTTGTGCCAGGAATAATATCAGATCTGAAGAAAAGAAGCGATATCTAAACACTCTGTGTTCTTAGAAAAGTAAAAGTGGGAATTTCTTAAAGAAAGAAGTCAGATCTACAAAAAAGAGGTAAGATCTGTAAGATCTATGCTCTAATAAAGGTAAGAATAGTAAAAAAAAATTAGATCTGAAAGATTTGTTCTCTGTAGAAGTAAGATAAGTGATTTTTTTTTGTTTCTAAAGCATGGATCTAGGTATGTTTGATAGATTCTGTCCTAGCTTCGAAACTAGGGCATTAATAGATGAAAGAAAGTTTGATATGAATAGATTTGATAAGTATAATGATAGATATGTTATACCTATGCATAGAAAGAATGTTTGGACTAACAAGTGGATGCAGGATCCTAGAAAGAGTTTTTTACAGGCTAGCTACCATGACCCTAGTGCGCAGTACAGAAGAAGTTGGGGAACATTTAAACGAAAGAGAGGGTTAACCCTCTGTTACAGTTGTAGAATACAGAGACATCTTGCTAGGGAATGCCCTGGTGGAAGACCTAGTTGTCTCTGTTGCAAAGCTTTGGACCATGAAGTATTGGATTTCCCTAGAATGATTGCTAAGCTTGAAAGAATGAATCTTAATGAAGAAAACCTTAAGGAAGTCTAGAAATAGTAGAAACTTAGAAGGAATTAGAAATATATTGCTATATATGAAAGACACCTTAAATGATCACCGACATGTGAGGTTATCAGAGATCTTCAAAGAAAAGGAGCAAGTCGAAGCAAGAATAGGGAACTTCGACATTGACTACATTCTTGATGAAGAAACACAAGTGAACATTATGCCAAATAGAACTTGGGAAGCTATAGGAAAGCCTACCATGATCCCTTCCCTAGGAGGAACAAGTTTATTCCGAGGAAAGATAGTAAGCCTATGTGTAAGGCTCGCTCGAATACCTATGACTGTCAATGGAACTTCGACAAAGGAAGACTTTGAGATTATTAAATTTTTTGAAGACAACGCCTCGTTTACCATGCTCATAAGAAAACCTTGGATTGATAGAGAACAAGCCAGACGAGAAGAGGAAGAAGAAGTTTTGGAACATAAGAAGCAAGAGTTAAAAGACTTTATAACCAGAAGGATCGTGCACTTGATTGAGGAACAAAAGAGCAGATCATAGATATTTAATACTAGCAACTCTGATGTTGAGGCTAATAGAACAATAGAAGATTCCCAGAAGATTGAGTTACCTATTTTTGATATAGAAAAAGTATTATCTAGGAACCCTAGGAAAGACTTTCAACATCGCGAAGTAACTAAGACCACAGAAGATAAGAATCAGAATGGTAAAAGCATTACTGAGATGAAGCTCACTGGGAAGAAGGCTAGAAGGTTAAGAAATAAAAGGGCTAATACTGTAAGGTTACAAGAGGTTCTAGAGGATACTTTGCAGACAAACAAATTGCAGAATTGGAACTTCGTCGAGATATCATAACAACGACATAAAGTACTTCGTCATGACGAAGAAATATAGTCGTTGGGGCTGATATATCCATTCGACTTCTTCTCTAAATGGGAAGAAAAGAAATAAAATTTCTTCATCCAACCATTGAAAAGTGCCATAACGGGTCAAATAAGAGTTAATGAAGGATCATAACCATTTCCAGCAAACCGTTACTAAGTTTCCCTACTTAGTCCATCGCGCCATGCACCGAGAATACTTTTTGCTAAGTGAGAATTTGAGAACGAAACATAAAATTAAATCACCCTGAGATCATTGCCTTGTCCCCATACTATTCATTGTAGTCTCTGAATTCCTTTCACGCTTGAGCTAGCTGACCCAATCTTGTATGTCGGACGAGATCAACGTTGCTGAGAAAATCATTGAAGAAGTTTTAATTGACAGAATGACTGAGAGAGTCATGTTGAAGCGAGGAATGTCTACAGGTGTACAGGCATCGTCCTCAGGAGCATTCCCAGCTTCCCCCTCCATTGCTCAAGCAGGACCATCCCAACTGCCTTCGGAAAGACGATCTAAGCTCAGAAATGACTTTTCCACTGTAAAGATGATCCCAAGTATCTTTCCTAAGTTTATCCCACCACTAAGTAGCACAGTGAATGGAGACACTATACCCAGAGACTTCGACTATGCTGTGGTCACTACGTACCTCCTGAAAGGGGTGCGTGCATTTTGTACTGACCAGGATAAGCTCACAACGCTGAGATTTAGTGATTTTAACCTTGGAGATCACAAGGTTTACAGTATGCTAGTGTAACATCCAACTCTGGCACACTGAGAGAACTTATTCTTTGAGGACACTTACTTGCAAGTGATCTAGATTGTTATGCTATTAAAACTTTTTATTTGATTATGAGGCATTATGGGATGATGACATGTTGTTTTACCGCATTGACATAGACAGGTGCTATTGACTCGATTTACTGAGTGTGCAGGATTTTGGACCTCGAGAATGTAGAGGCATCGATGGAACCCCTTGTACTTCGGATCGAGTCAAGGAGTGTACCATTGGGGTTTGATTGTTTTATTTTGATATTAGTGCATCTAATTAGATGATATGATACAGATATATTCTAACATGATTTGTTGATGATGCAGGCTGACGATAGCCTGCCAACTAGACTCACATGTGGAGTAAAGGGGTCACGCACGACTACCAGAGATGTTGAGGGAGAGGTGTGGACAATATCCTTGCCATAGCCTACTAGCACTCCCGCCGTGGCTTGAATTGTAGGTTAACATTTACCTAGTCCGAGAGGACCCACGATGTTGTGTAGGAAGACTGGGACATTTGCTCACAATGATTCTAAGGGGCACGCAATAAGGCAGGGGCCTTATTCCTTAGAGGCCCTTAGTCTCCCACAAGTTCACCTAGCGGAGTATTGACTTCAGGGGTTATTGATGTCTACCAAGTCATTCAAGAGACAAGTGGCAGTCTTGGAGCACGTAGTGCGCCCTGAAGGGCATGTCATGCAAGGGAACAGATGAGGCGAGTGGCACCCTTGGAGCACCTAGTGAGTCCTGAAGGGCACGTCGCATTGTTGATGATGGATGAATGAACCTAGACGGCCTTAGCATGATCATTGTGATAAGAATTAAAAAAAAAAAAAAACATTTTCCCTAATAGAATGTTTCCCATCACGAAAATTTAAGGTTTAAGTCTAAACTATGCTAGTGGTAAAATTTTATCTCTATATAAAAAAAAATTAATAATAATAAAAAATAAAAACCACATAAATAATAATTATGATCTTCGTTAAATCTTGTAACATGAAGAGAGTAAGAAATTAATTGTTTCAAAAAAATATCTTGGATTTAAATTTAAAAAGGGAATTAATTGTTTTATTACTTTGATAATTTAAAATATACTAATTAGATGAGAAAAGGGAAAAAGGGTTAATTTCCACACCTGCCTTTTTGAGTTCTAAGTAAAAAGGGGAAAGAGGGAAAACCTAAAATAATAGGAATCTAGGAAAAGAGGTAAACATAAAAGGGGAAAAAGGGGAACATAAGGGAAAAAGGGGAACATAAGGGAAAAAGTGGAAATTCAAACTTAGTAAAGATTCTACCATTTAAGAGCTTTCTAATTTAAACTGAATTAGCAATTTAATAATAGGGAAAGCCATTAGAACCTGTAAGAGAATTTGGAGACACCTAGGAGTGATTCTAGGAGTAACTCTAGGTGCGTGAGGGAAATAAAGATAATTAATTAAGAAATTAAATTATGGAGGAATGTAGGGGATGGGGGACACTTGTACGAAGAAGAATTTTTAGGAATTTATTTTTAAAACTTTAATTAAATGATATTTTAGGAAAGAAAGTAAGTTCGAAACTCTATATAATGAAGGAAGGAGAAGGATGAAGGGATCTTCCTGTTGCATAACGTTACGCTGTAGAAATATATACTTGAATGATTTAACTTCTGGGAGTTGGGATACCAAGCTCGGTGAGGAGTGGTAGCTCGGCCTTGCGAGGTGAGTTGGGAGCTAGTCGAAATCTCTAGATAGTGAGTGTGTGGCCCCTTTGCGGCTCGGGGGGCTAAGGGGGAAGAAGAGTACCCCTAGCATTGGATGAGAGGTACCGGTGAAGTCTCGTCGGTTAGCAAGTAGAAGTGGCATGGCGCGCGCGGGACGTCATTCAAAGAAGGCGATCAGGAAACGATATGCTCTCTTCATTTTGTATGGTAGATTGTATTAGGACTTATGCTTGGATCTGCTTATTTAATGGAGAAGTAAACAGATGTTTTTTTCTAAATCGATGACTAAAACCTTTCTTAGCCTAGCTTGATGGTTCTTTTGTCCCATGGCCTTTGTTTTCCCACATGTCTTGACCACCTAGTTGTGTGTGATTGTGACCTTCGTGGTTGTTAGCCTTCGTCCCTATCTCACCAGTCCTCACCTGAGCAGTCGACCAGGAGCCTGAGCCTGATCTACGTTCGTCACCTTAGCATTAAAATACCTATGGATCTCAACACCCTACTTTTCTGTGTGAGGATGATGAAGCGATGGATAAACCTATCAGTTGTTTACCTCTATTGTTTCCCTGGGTTGAGGGTTCGTCTTGCGCCTTGATGTGTTTAATTAACTCAACAATTTTGATGGATGGCGAAGTTTTTTTTAACTCTACATTTTTATATAGTGTTAGACAACTTAACTCTATGTTGATTTATTAATGGCCTTATTCTCTGTGTTTTGTGTTTGCACCTTAATTTATTTGAAGAAAACTTTTGTCTACGTTTTTTTGTTTTTTGTCGAAATCCTGACATTTTTTACTGCGATCTCGTTCTTCTTTTTCTTGCTGCGATCTCCTTTACTTGACTGAAATTTTACATTGGGGACTATGAGTCACTTGTCATCTCCAATCTACATAGTGACTACGACTTACCTTCTTGTCAGCAATTTTTATACATCAACGTTCTTCTTTTGAGCTTTCCACACCGGATTTAGTTGGCCTTTTCACCCAACAGCGTTATCGATATGTTCTTTGTGAGTTTGACGTTCGTTGGTGGAAATTTTATGCTAACCCTATGGATTTAACCTGTGTTGGGTTGTTGGGTCATTGGATGTAAGCTGAGCGACTTCCTCTGATGTTTGAACTGTGTTTTAAATTAAATTGATAGCACTGCGTGTCCATTTAGAGAGATGCACAACGCTTCCACTTGATAACATTGTATTTTTATATAAAATTGACAGCCTACTCGAAAATCTCTTGTCACGATCACGGTTCTGGTATCACTACTTTTTTCTAAATTTCAGAAAATGATTTTGTCTGTGAGTTCATTTCAATCATGTTGGCTTGGTCGCTGTGAGTAAAATTTATTTAATTTTCACCTATCAGGAGTATGGAATAACTGTTTCATAGAACCTTTGTCTTGTTTGTTTTTCCCAATACAAACATCAACTCCGATTTTTCGTTACCTACCTCTGACTGAGTTTTATGGCTGAGGGCGTGTTAAAGGTGGGCCAGCTGTTGTATCCTCCTGGTAGAATTCTTTTATACAGACACACAATGTGATTTTCCATGCACGAAGTGGAGGGACAACGTGATTTTTTTGAGTTGAAAAAAGCAATGATTCCACCGGTAAAATGTGTTTCGTTCCCTGGTTTTCCTGCATTTTTTTGCCAAAAACAACTGACATCTGTTACCTTTGCTGCATGGCGAATTCTTTCCATTCTGAGGCTGTGATTTCACCTTTTTGAAGATTGTGATTTTCCTTTTAAAAAATGCAATTGGTTACCCTCACTGCATAGCAGTTTTCCCCTTTTCGAAGACTGCAGTACCATTATAATTAATTGGCGAGTGTTTCGGGCGAGTTTTACCATGATACCTGGCGATTGGAATTTAGTTAAAATTGTCATTTACCTTTTATTCAGGACTTCCAATCGTTGCTTGAAGACCTGCATTTTCACTGTCATTTATTTTCTGCATTTTCATTTACTGATGGTGTTAATTATGGGCAATTCACCTTGTAATTGGTAAATGCATGTACCAATTTATAGCTGCCTAGATGCACATTTAATAGCAATTAATAGATGGTATAGATTTGGTGGTTGTGGTGGATGGCTACATTGATTATTAATTTATTGACGATAACATTTGATTATTAAATAATTGCAATCATTATTGATGATTATTAATGAGTTCCTATTGCAATCGTTTGCAAGAATGAGCTCTATAAAATCATTCTCTTTACCTAAGTCATAATAATACCCCACCCCACTTCTAATCACCACCATTCCTTGTGGCGTAATCCCTTGTTTTAGTGATATATATACACTTAGAAATTCTCTAAGTTTTGGTTCCCAACTTGATTTGAATTCAATCTCTGTGTATTGTTGTTTTATGGTGTTGATGGTTATGGAGTTATTTTATTTATTTATTAACACACCTTGCATGGTTGATTATATTTTTCAATTCACATATTAATTAGCATAATATTTTTATTTATTTTGTTCTTGATCTTACTCAATCTAAACTTCTACTATGATATTATTGATCTTTTACTCATAGTATCCTTGCCATTCCTACTAGTAGTAGTGGTGTAGTTTTGTAGATTGGGAACTCAACATGCATAATGTGATATCACTATCTAAGGCATGCTTATAATTCTATGAAAGTAGTTAGGGTAATTTAAATAATAATTACTTGGTTGAGATCCAACCCATTTAATGATGACCCTTTTTCCAACATTCACCTAATGAATCAATTAAACTTGAATAGGTAATGTGAATAATAACCTTAGATTAAGTCCATGTGTTCTCAAAGATTTAAGGGATATTTTATCTTCACTCATGCTTATTATTTAGGACTCATCATTTAGGACAACTTGTCATTTAGATATGAATCAACGTATGATTGCTTTTAAAGGATGACTAGGGCACTTACTTTGATAGACACGTATCGTGCGAGCAAGCATGTTCATCATTGAGTTCTATTTTAGTTAACCCTTGATAACGTTTATGTCTTTGGTTACCTTGCAATAGTTTATCCTTCATGGCTAGACCTCTTACTTAACCTTAGGGCTTCTTCGATGTCTTCGAGTCATTTATTGGATTGTGCCTCTGTTGAGTGATGTCTTAATGCAGCTTGTCTACACATTGCTTGGGGACATAGGCGTAGTCTTCCTGTCAGTTATTTCGGCCCTTAGCGTATTGATTTCATCTTGAATCCTTGGTCTAGATAGGTTACTTAGCTCCAGGTTTATCATCGTGCCTATCACCTGGGGACGACCTATTTTTTGACGAGGGGATATTTGCGTGCCCTATTGGAAGGGGCCAATGCAAACTTGGTTGGGGCTTGTACTTCCCGTAGTGAGTATTATTGATCTTGTAGGTTCGTTGATTATGCTTGGGTTGCAATGCCTTCATGCATTGGGTTCGCATGCCTTGGGGTTCAAGTCTTGGTTCGTCAAGGTTGTTGTGTCAGGATCGGGATGTTGTTCCTTAGCTAGTAGGTAAGGCCGTGTTTTCATCGGGCAGGTAGTCTTTTCCTCCTTGTTTTTCTACGCAAGTTTCACCCCATTGCTCTTGTGCCAGTGCGTGGAGTCATAGTTTCCTGTTGCATGGACTGTGTGCTTGCATTTGTCATCAGTTGTGTGGTTAAATTTTTTTGTCGTCGCCCCCTTTCCTTTAAAAAAATAAAATTATGCACTTATGTTTCACTTGTAGTCGTAACGAAGGGGTCGTGACATATGGTATCGGAGTGGGTTCAACTCTGTGGTTGTGGATCGCCAAGCTTTACACTACACTAAAACTGGAGTACTAGACTATAGAAAGGGTGTTGGACTATGGGGAGCCACATTACTAGCATTACTGCTCAGAGGAAAGGGTCATAGCATCTAGATCAACTGGACCCACTATCGAAAAGGATTAAGGTTAACACAATCGAACAGGATGAGTTTATCTTTGTAGAGATGGCTTCGAGAGCCAAATAAAATGTTGGAGGGAAGGTTACGGATTGTACCCTTAACCTAGGAGAGTTTGTCACTAGGGACAACTTGCACGTCACGATCTTAGGATCTTAGGACATTGTGACTGGTATGGACTAGTTGGAATCACATGAGGTGATACTCAACTGTAAGATGAACGATTGAGCTTGGTTGATGATGAGGGATAGAGACGCGTGATTGTAGGATAGAACCAGGGAGTTTACCTGAGGTTCATCTCTTCCTTGTAGCTATGGAAGATCATGCACAAGGGATGTAAGCTTTATGCGACCCTTGCATTAAATGAGAAGGGAGTAGCGGAATGTCTACAACACCTTCCTGTGGTGAGAGAGTTTGCGGACGTCTTCCCAGAGGAGCTACCTGGGATGCCACCAGAGAGGGAATTGGAGTTTACCATAGACCTAAAGCCGAGGACTGAACCGATAGAAAGAATGCCTTATCGGATGTCGACCCCAGAGTTACAAGAGTTGAAAATGCAACTGAAGGAGTTGTTGGACCTGGGACTGATACATCGAAGCATGTCACCATGGGGTGCGCCTGTTATTTTCATATGAAGGAAGGATGGGTCATGGAGGCTCTACATTGACTACCGTCAATTGAACAAGGCAACGATCAAAAATCAATATCTATTGCTGAGAATTGATGATCTATTCGATCAAATGAAGGGTGCGATGGTGTTCTCAAAGATCGATTTGCGATCAGGGTATCACCAGTTACGGATTAAGGATGATGAAGTCCCTAAGACTGCCTTTAAGATGAGGTTTGTACATTACAAGTTTACTATTCTACCGTTCGTACTGACAAACACCCCAGGGGTATTTATGATTTTGATGAACGAGGTGTTCTGCGAGTACTTGGACAAGTTTGTCAAAGTATTCATTGACGATATTTTGATTTACTCTCAGACAATGGAGTAGCATGATGAGAACTTGCGCTTAGTACTACAGTGTCTGCGAGAGAAAAAATTGTATGGGAAGTTGTCCAAATGCTCATTTTATCAATCGAAGATTCACTACTTAGGGCATGTCATCTCTGGCGAAGGCATCACCATGAATCCAGCAAAGGTCGAGATCATTATGGAATGGCCTGCGCCGATGAATGTCTCATAAGTACGTAGCTTCATGGGTTTATCAGGATACTATCGATGGTTCGTTGAAGGATTTTAAAAGATAGCAAATCCGATCATGGAATTGCAGAAAAAAAAAACAAGAAATTTGTTTGGACCAAGAAATGCGCGGGAGCATTTCGGAGGCTCAAGGAGTTGTTGAAAATAACATCGATACTAAAGGTCTCAGACATAAACGTTGACTTCTTGGTATGCACTGATGCCTCCAAGGAAGTCTTAGGTGGATACTTGACGCAAGACAGACGAGTGATCGCTTACATTTCGAGGAAACTTAGAAAGGCATGAGGAGAACTATGCGATGCACAATTTGGAGTTGTTAGACATCATATATGCCTTGAAGATTTGGAGACACTATCTTGTTGGACAAAAATTTGAACTAAAAACTGTCATTGTGGACTCCAACACATCTTTACGCAAAGCGACCTGAACACGTGACAACGATGTTGGTCAGAATTGCTTAGCGAGTACGACTTCAAGATTACTTACATAAAAGGAACAATGAACCGAGTGGCAGATGCTTTGAGTCAGAGACCACGCATCTTTTCGGTGCTGCCTCTTCAGACGAATCTACATGAAAAGATTCTAACTTTACAGTGTGACGATGACTAGTACAAAGAGGTCAAGGGTTTTATCGAATGAAACATAATGATGGTACCACGATTTGAAGGATTTTCATTTTATAGCTATGGTTTATTGAGGTTTAAAAATGGGATCTACGTACCGCTGAACGACGAGTTGAGGATGTTGATCCTGAGCGAGGCTAATAGAGTAGTTTACATGGCTCACCTGGGAGTCATGAAGATGAGGGCAGACCTTAAACCCTTATTCTTATGGAAGGGAATGAAGGCAGACATAGTCAACTATGTGGCCAGGTGTCTAGAATGTCAACAGGTAAAGGCTGAACATAGACACCCAGTAGGATTACTACAACTGCACGCTATTCTATAATCAAAAGGGGAGGTTATTTCAATAGACTTTATTGTTGGATTGCCACTGGACTTTATTGTTGGATTTCCACTGACGGCAGGGAGACATGACTCGATTTTTGTAGTAATAGATACTCTAACGAAGAGTTCTCACTTTATTCTTGTGCATATGACGTATCAGGCACCTGACATAGCTAGAGTTTTCATCAGTGATATTTTGAGGCTGCATGGAGTGCCTAAGAGGATTATATCTGATCGAGGATCGATGTTTACTGGATGATTTTGGACGAGTTTCCAAGAGGCCTTAAGAACCCAACTTAACTTTAGTACTGCGTCTCACCCGAAGACTGACGGGTAGATCAAACGAACGAACCAGACCTTGGAGGACATGTTGCACATGTATGTGATGGACCAACAAAAGCATTGGGAAGAATTCTTGCCACTAATGGAGTTCGCTTACAACAACAGTTACCAGAGCACCATTAAGATGGTGAATTTCGAGTTTCTTTATGGGCGACTATGTCGGACGCCTTTGAGTTGGGATCGGATTGAGGATAGGGTCCCGGTGGGAACATAAGTGATCCAAGAAATGGAAGAGAAAATGAAAACAATAAGATAAAGAATTAAAGAAGTGCATGATCGACATAAGAGTAATGTCGATGCACACCATGTCGACCGTAGTTACAAGGTCGGCGATTGAGTCTTCTGGCGGGTTAAACTGCATAAGAGTTATCTCAAGTTTGGGAAGGGAGATAAAAATCTCTCATAGGTTTGTGGGACCTTTCAAGATTGTGGAAAGAAAGGGGCATGTGGCCTATCAAATAGCCTTGCCTGATTCTTTGAGGCAATTGCACGATGTTTTCATGTATCTGTTTTGAGACATTATATTAGTGATCCTACACATGTTATTGACATGAGTTCCTTGCAGGTGTCATATGAGGGGGTGCTCGCAGCTAAGTTTATCTACATCTTGGATCATCGCATTCGAAATCTATGGCATCGAACGATAGAGCAGGTCAAGGTCCAGTGGGACAATTATAGTCTACACTCGGCGACCTGGGAGGATGCATATGATATGCGCCAGCAGTTTCCATTTTTGTTTTATATATAGACTTATGATACTGTGATACACTTTATTTCGACATATATACTGTGAAACTTCGGGAGAAAGTTTGGACCAAGAGGGGGTGTATGTAACATACTTCTCTGGGGCATTGAGCGAACTTATTCTTTGACACTTACTCGCAAGTGATCCATATTATTATTCTATTAAAACTTTTGATTTGATTATGAGGCATTATGGGATGATGACATGTTGTTTTATCACATTGATATAGACAAGTGCTATTGACTCAGTTTACTAAGTGTGCAAGATTTTGGACCTCGAGGATGTAGAGGCATCGATGGAACCCCTTGGACTCCAGATCAAGTCAGGGAGTGTACAATTGGGGTTTGATTGTTTTACTGTGATATTAGTGCATCTGATTATATGATATGATATGGATATATTCTGAAATGATTTGTTGATGATGCAGGCTGATGATAGCTTGCTGACCAGACTCACATGTGGAGTAAAGGGGTCATGCACGACTACCAGAGATGTTGAGGGAGAGGTGTGGACAACAACCCTACCACAACCTACTAGCACTCCCACCGTGGCTCGAGCTATACGTTAATGTTTACCTAGTTCGAGAGGACCCATGATGCCGTGAGGGCACACTGCGACAATGGTTCACGATGATTCTAAGGGGAACATAATAAGGTTGGGGAGTTATTCCTTAGAGGCCCCTAGTCTCTCACAAGTTCACCTGGTGGAGTATTGACTCGAGGGGTTATTGATGTCTACCAAGTCAGTCAAGAGGCAAGTGGCACTCTTGGAGCACATAGCGCAAGGGAACAAATGAGGCGAGTGACACCCTTGAAGCACCTAGTGCATCCTGAAAGGCATGTCGTGTTGTTGATGATAGATGAATGAAACTAGACGGACTTAGGATGATCATTGTGATAAGAATTAAAAAAAAAAAATACCATTTTCCCTAATAGAATGTCGTCCATCACAAAAATTTAAGGTTTAAGTCTAAACTATGCTAGTGGTAAAATTTTATCTCTCTATAAAAAAAATATAATAATAATAAAAAATTAAAACCACATAAATAATAATTATGATCTTCGTTAAATCTTGTAACATGAAGGGAGTAAGAAATTAATTGTTTCAAAAACATCTATTGGATTAAAATTTAAAAAGGGAATTAATTGTTTTATTTCTTTGATAATTTAAAATATACTAATTAAATGAGAAAAGGGAAAACGGGTTAGTTTCCACACCTGCCTTTTTGAGTTCTAAGTAAAAAGGGGAAAGAGGGAAAACCTAAAATATTAGGAAACTAGGAAAATAGGTAAACATAAAAGGGGAAAAAGGGGAACATAAGGGAAAAAGAGGAAAGTGAAACTTAGTAAAGAATCTACCATTTAAGAGCTTTCTAATTTAAACTGAATAAGCAATTTAATAATAGGGAAAGCCATTAAAACCTGTAAGAGAATTTGGGGACACCTAGGAGTGATTCTAGGAGTAACTCTAGGTGGGTGAGGGAAATAAAGATAATTAATTAATTAAAGAAATTCAATTATGGAGGAATGTAGGGGATGGGGGACACTTGTATGGAGAAGAATTTTTAGGAATTTATTTTTAAAACTTTAATTAAATGAGATTTTAGGAAAGAAAGGAAGTTCAAAAGTCTATATAATGAAGGAAGGAGAAGAATGAAGGGATCTTCTGGTTTTGTAATGTTACGCTACAAAAATATCTACTTGACTTATTTAACTTGTGGGAGTTGGGATACCCATCTCGGTGAGGAGTGGTAGCTTGGCCTTGCAAGGCGAGCTGTGAGCTATTCAAAATCTCTGTATAGTGAGTGTGTGGCCCGTTTATGGATTGGGGGGCTAAGGGGGAAGAAGAGTACCCCCAGCATTGGTTGGGAGGTACTGGTGAAGTCTCATCGGTCAGAATGCGGAAGTGGCACGGAGTGCGCGGGACATCATTCAGAGTGAGTGATTAGGCAATGATATTCTCTCTTCATTTTTTATGGTAGATTGTATTAGGAATTATGATTGGATATGCTTATTTAATGGAGAAGTAAACTGATGTTTTTTTCTAAATCGATGACTGAAACCTTTCTTAGCCTAGCTCGATGGTTGTTGTCTCCCATGGCCTTCATTTTCCCACATGTCTTGACCACCTAGCTATGTATGATTGTGACCTTCGTGGATGTTATCCTTCATCCCTATCTCACCAGTCCTCGCCTGAGCAGTCGACCAGGAGCCTGATCTATGGTCGTCGCCTTAGAATTAAAATACCTATGGATCTCAACACCCTGCTTTTTTGTGCAAGGATAATGAAGCGATGGAATATCCTATCATTCATTTACCTCTATTGTTGCCTTGGGTTGAGGGTTCATCTTGTGCCTTAATGTGTTTAATTAACCCTGCAATTTTGATGGATGGCGAAGTTTTCTTTAACCCTGCGTTTTTATATAGTGCTGGAAAACTTAACTCTGTGTTGATTTATTAATGGCCTTATTGTCTGCGTTTTGTGTATGAACCTTGATTTATTTGAAGAAAATATTTGTCTGCATTTTTTTGTTTTGTGTCGAAATCCTGACATTTTTTACTGTGATTTCGTTCTTCTTTTTCTTACTGCGATCTCCTCTACTTGAATGAAATTTTACATTCGGGACTGTGAGTCACTTTTCATCTTCAATCTGCATAGTGACTGCGACTTACCTTCTTGTCAACGATTTTTATACATCTGCATTCTTCTTTTAAGCTTTCCACAACAAATTTAGTTGGCCATTTCACTCAGCAGCGTTATCAAGCTGTTCTCTGCGCGTTTGATGTCCGTTGGTGGAAATTTTATGCTAACCCTGTGGTTTTAACCTGTGTTGGGTTGTTGGGTCATTGAATGTAAGTTGAGCGACTGCCTCCGATGTTTTACCTATGTTTTAAATTAAATTGACAACACTGTGTTTCCATTTACAGGGATGGGCAGCGCTTCCACTTGATAACAGTGTAATTTTATATAAAATTGATAGCCTACTCGAAAATCTCTTGTCACAATCACGGTCCTGGTATCACTTCTTTTTTTTAAATTTCGGACAATAATTTTGGGTGTGAGTGCATTTCGATCATGTTGGCTTGGTCGCTGTGAGTAAAATTTACTTAATTTTCCTCTGTCAGGAGTATGGAATAGTTGTTTCACAGAACCTTTGTGTTTTCTATTTTTCCCAATACAAACATCAACTCTGATTTTATGTTACCTACCTCTGACTGAGTTTTATGGCTGAGGGCGTGTTAAAGGTGGGCCAGCTGTTGTATCCTCCTAGTAGAATTCTTTTATACAGACACACAATGTGATTTTTCATGCACGAAGTGCAGGGACAACGTGATTTTTCTGAGTTGAAAAAAGCAACGATTCCACCGGTAAAATGCGTTTCGTTCCCTAGTTTGCCTGCATTTTTTTGCCAAAAACAACTGACATCTGTTACCTTGGCTGCATCATGAATTATTTCCATTCTGAGGTGATTTTTCCTTTTTGAAGATTGTGATTTTCCTTTTAAAAACTGTAATTGGTTATCCTCACTGCATAAGAGTTTTCCCCTTTCCAAAGACTGCAGTTCCATTATAATTCGTTGGCGAGTGTACCGGGCGAGTTTTACCATGATACCTAGCAATTGGCATTTAGTTAAAACCATCATTTATCTTTTATTCAGGACTTCCAATCGTTGCTTGAAGACCTGTGTTTTCACTTTCATTTAATTTTTGTGTTTTCATTTACTGATGGCATTAATTTTGGGCAATTCACCTTGTAATTGGTAAGTGCATGTACCAATTTATAGCTGCCTACATGCACATTTAATAACAATTAATAGATGGTAGAGATTTGGTGCTTGTGGTGGATGGCTGCGTTGATTATTAATTTATTGACGACGGCATTTGATTATTAAATAATTGCAATCGTTATTGATGATTATTAATGAGTTCCTATTGCAATTGTTTGCAAGAATGAGCTCTATAAAATCATTCTCTTTACCTAAGTCATAATAATAACCCACCCCACTTCTAATCACCACCATTCCTTGTGGCTTAATCCCTTGTTTTAGTGATATATATACACTTAGAAGTTCTCTAAGGTTTGGTTCCCAATTTGATTTGAATTTAGTCTCTGTGTATTGTTGTTTTATGGTGTTGATGGTTATGGAGTTATTTTATTTATTTATTAACACACGATGTATGGTTGATTATATTTTTCAATTCACATATTTATTAGCATAATATTTGTATTTCTTTTGTTCTTGTTCTTATTCAATCTAACCTTCTACTATGATATTATTGATCCTTTACTCATAATATCCTTGCCATTCCTAGTAGTAGTAGTGGTGTAGTTTTGTAGATTGGGAACTCAACATGCATAAAGTGATATCACTATATAAGGCATGCTTATAATTCTATTAAAATAGTTCTAGGGTAATTTAAATAATAATTACTTGGTTGAGATCCAACCCCTTTAATGATGACCCTTTTTCCAACATTCACCTAATGAATGGATCAAACTTGAATAGGTAATGCGAATAATAACCTTAGATTATGTCCATTTGTTCTCAAATATTTAAGGGATATTTTATCTTCACTCATGTTTATTATTTAGGACTTGTCATTTAGGATAGCTTGTCGTTTAGATATGAAGCAGTGTATGATCTCTTTTAAAGGATGACTAAGGCACTTACTTTAATAGACATGTACCATGATGGCAAGCATGTTGATCATTGAGTTCTATTTTAGTTCACCCTTGATAACGTTTATGTCTTTGGTTACCTTGCAATAATTTTCCCTTCACGCCTAGACCTCTTACTTAACCTTAGGGCTTCTTGGATGTCATTGAGTGATTTATTGGATTGCGCCTCTGTTGAGTGATGTCTCCATGCAACTTGTCTACCCGTTGCTTGGGGACATAGGCGTAGTCTTCCTGTTAGTTATTTCGGCGCTTAGTGCATCAGATTCATCTTGAGTCCTTGGTATAGATAGGTTAGTTAGCTCCAAGGTTATCGCCATGCCTATCGCCTCGAGATGACCTGATTTCTAATGAGAGGATATTTGTGTGACCTATTCAAAGGGTTGAATGAAATCTTGGTTGGGGATTGTACTTCCCGTAGTGAGTATTGTTGATCTTGTAGGTTCATTGATGCGGCTTGGGTTGCAACACCTTCATGCTTTGGGATCAAGTGCCTTGGGGTGAAATTCTTGGTTCATCAAGGCCATTGTGTCAGGATCGGTATGTTGTTCCTTAGCTGGTAGGCGAGGTCATGTTAGCGTCGGGTGGGTAGTCTTTTCCTTCTTGTTTTTCTACGCAAGTTTCACTCCGTTGCTCTTGTGCCAATGTGTGGATTCATAGTTTCTTTTTGCCTGGACTGCATGCTTGCATTCGTCGTCATTTGTGTGGTTAACTGTTGTTGTCGTCGCCCTTTTTCCTTTTAAAAAAACCAAATTTTGCACATATGTTTTACTTGTAGTCGTAACGAAGGGGTCATGACATATGGTATCGGAGTGGGTTCAACTCTGCGACTGTGGATCGCCAAGATTTCCACTACAGTAAACCTGGAGTACTGGACCGTAGAAAGGTTGTTGGACTATGGGGTGCCACATTACTAGGATTACTGCCCAGAGGAAAGGGTCAGAGCATTTGGATCAGCTGGACCCACTACTGTGGGAGTTTGGGGCAAGGCCCATCTAATTCATGCAGCAATGAATGACCGCCAGGCAGAGTACCAATCGACTTTGCTCGAGATGTTAGGTACCGTCGTTAACCAGACCCTTAGATTTGATAGATCCCAGTGCTACTGAGATTTTCTTCTTTTGTGCAGTGCTAAAAAGGATTAGCATTAAGACAATCGAACATGATGAGTTTAGCTTTGTAGAGATGGCTTCAGAAGAAAAATAGAATGTTGGATGGAAGGTTATGGACTGTACCCTTAACTTGGGAGAGTTTGTCATTAGGGACAACCTACACATCATGATCTTAGGATCTTAGGATGTCGTGACCAATATCGACTGGTTGGAATCGCATTAGGCAATACTCAACTATAAGACAAACAATTGAGCTTGGTCGATGATGAGGGACAGAGATGCGTGATTGTAGGATGAAACCAGGGAGTTTACTTGAGTTTCATCTCTTCCTTGTAGCTATGGAAGAGCATGCGCAAGGGATGTAAGCTTTATGCGATCCATGCGTTAAATGAGAAGGGAGTAGCAGAAGGTCTAGAAAACCTTCCTATGTTGAGAGAGTTTGTGGACATCTTCCCGAAGGAGTTACCTAGGATGTCGTCGGAGAGGGAATTGGAGTTTACCATATACCTAAAACCATGGACTGAACCGATAGCAAGAATGCATTATCATATGTCGACCCTGAAGTTACAAGAGTTGAAAATGCAACTGAAGGAGTTGTTGGACTTGGGACTGATACGTCCAAGCGTGTCACTGTGGGGTGCACCTATTATTTTCATATGAAGGAAGGATGGGTCATGGAGGCTCTGCATTGAGTACAGTCAATTGAACAAGGAAACGATAAAAAATCAGTAGCCATCGATGAGGATTGATGATCCATTTGATCAAATGAAGGGTGCGACAATGTTCTCAAAGATTGATTTGTGATCAGGGTATCACCAGTTACAGATTAAGGATGATGACATCCCTAAGACCACCTTTAAGATGAATTTTGGACATTACGAGTTTACTGTTCTATCATTCGGATTGACAAACGCCCCAGGGGTATTTATGAGTTTGATGAACAGGGTGTTCCACAAGTACTTGGACAAGTTTGTCCAAGTATTCATTGACGATATTTTGATTTACTCTCGGATGACGGAGGAGCATGATGGGCACTTGTGCTTGGTACTAGAGTTTCTACGGGAGCACAAATTGTATGGGAAGTTTTCCAAATTCTCATTGTATCAATCGAAGATTCACTACTTAGGGCATGTCATCTTCGGTGAAGGCATCACCGTGGATCCAACAAAGGTTGAGGCCATTATGGAATGGCCTGCGCTGACGAATGTCTCGGAAGTACATAGCTTCATGGTTTTAGTAGGATACTATCGATGGTTCATCAAAGGACTTTTGAAGATAGCAAATCCGATCATGGAATTGGATAAAACAAAAACAAGAAATTTGTTTGGACCAAGAAATGCACGGGATCATTTCGGAGGCTCAAGGATTTGTTGACAACAACACCGATACTTAAGGTTCCATACATGGATGCAGACTTCTTGGTATGCACTGACACCTCCAAGGAAGGCTTAGGCGGAGTCTTGATGAAAGATGAACGAGTGATCACTTACATTTCAAGGAAACATAAAAGGCATGAGGAGAAGTACGAGATGCATGATTTGGATTTGTTAGCCATCATATATGCCTTGAAGGTTTGGAGACACTACGTTGTTGGATGAAAATTTGAACTAAATACTGACCATTGTGGACTCCAACACATCTTTACGCAAAGCGACCTGAACACACGACAACGACGTTGGTTAGAATTGATTAGCAAGTACAACTTTGAGATTACTTACATAAAAGGAACAGTGAACTGAGTGGCAGACGCTTTGAGTTGGAGAGCACGCATCTTTTTGGTGTTGCCTCTTTAGATGAATCTATGTGAAAATATTCTAACTTTACAGTGTGACGATGACTGGTACAAAAAGGTCGAGGGTTTTATCGGATGAAACACAATGATGGTACCACGATTTGAAGGATTTTTGTTTTATAGCGATGGTTTATTGAGGATTAAAAATCAGATCTATGTACCGCCAAACAACGAGTTGAGGATGTTGATCCTGAGCGAGGCTCATAGAGAAGTTTACATGGCTCACTCGGGAGTCACAAAGATGAGGGCAGACCTTAAACCCTTATTCTTCTGGAAGGGAATGAAGGTAGACATAGTCAACTATGTGGCCACGTGTCTAGAATGTCATCAGGTCAAGGCTGAACATATACACCTAGCAGGATTACTACAACTGCACGCTATTTCAGAATCAAAATGGGAGGTTATTTCGATGGACTTTATTGTTGAATTTCCATTGATGGCAGGGAGACATGACTCGGTTTTCATAGTAGTAGACACTCTAGCAAAGAGTTCTAACTTTATTCCTGTGTGTACGATGTATCAGGCACCTAACATAGCTAGATTTTTCATCACTGAGATTGTGAAGTTGCATGGCATGCCTAAGAGGATTATATCCGATCGAGGATCGGTGTTTACTGGACAATTTTGGATGAGTTTCCAAGAGGCCTTGGGAACCCAACTTAACTTTAGTACTGCGTCTCACTTGGAGACTGACTGGAAAACCGAACGAATGAACCAGACCTTGGAGGACATGTTGCGCATGTATGTGATGAACCAACAAAAGCGTTGGGAAGAATTCTTTCCACTAGTGGAGTTCGCTTACAACAACAATTACCAGAGCACCATTAAGATGGTGCATTTCCAGTTTCTTTACGGAAGACCATGTCAGACACCTTTGAGTTGGGATCTGCTCGAGGATAGGGTCCTAGTGGGTCCAATACAGATCCAGGAAATGGAAGAGAAAATGAAAACAATAAGACAAAGGATTAAAGAAGCGTAGGATCAACAAAAGAGTTATGTCGATGCACACAGTGTCGACTGTAGTTACAAGGTCGGCGATCGAGTCTTCTTGCGGGTTAAACCTCATAAGAGTTTTCTCAAGTTTGGGAAGGGAGATAAAAATCTCTCCTAGGTTCGTGGGACCTTTCTAGATTGTGGAAATAAAGGGGACCGTGGCCTATCGACTAGCCTTTCCTGATTCTTTGAGGCGCATGCACGATGTTTTCATGTATCTGTTTTGAGACATTATATTAGTGATCCTACACATGTTATTGACATGAGTTCCTTGAAGGTGTCGGATGAGGGGGAACTCACATCTGAGCCAATCCGCATCTTGGATCATCGAGTTCAACAACTACGGCATCAAACGACAAAGCAGGTCAAGGTCTAGTGGGACAATTATATTCCGTACTCAGTGACCTAGGAGGACGCATATGATATGCGCGAGTTGTTTCCATTTTTGTTTGATAGATAGACTTATGATACTTTGATACACTTTATTTTGGCATATATATTATGAAACTTCGTGATGAAGTTTGGACAAAGAGGCGGTGTATGTAACATCCCACTCTAGCGCACTGAGCGAACTTATTCTTTGAGGACACTTACTCGGAAGTGATCCAGATTATTATGCTATTAAAAATTTTGATTTGATTATGAGGCGTTATGGGATGATGACATGTTGTTTTACCACATTGACATAGACAGGTGCTATTGACTCAGTTTACTGAGTGTGCAGGATTTTGGACCTTGAGGATGCAAAGGCATCGATGGAACCCCTTGGACTCTGGATTGAGTCAGGGAGTGTACCATTGGGGTTTGATTGTTTTACTATGATATTAGTGCATATGATTAGATGATATGATATGGATATATTATGACATGATTTGTTGATGATGTAGGCTGAGGATAGCTCTCCGACCAGACTCACATGTGGAGTAAAGGGGTCACGCATGACTACCAGAGATGTTGAGGGAGAGGTGTGGATAGTAGCCCTGCCACAGCCTACTAGCACTCCCATCGTGGCTCGAACTATGGGTTAACATTTACCTAGTTCGAGAGGACCCACGATGTCGTGAGGGAAGACTACGACAGTCGTTCACGATGATTCTAAGGGGTGTGCAATAAGGCGGGGGCCTTATTTCTTAGAGGCCCTTAATCTCCCATAGGTTCACCTGGTAGAGAATTGACTCCAGAGATTATTGATGTCTACCAAGTCAGTCAAGAGGCGAGTGGCACCCTTGGAGCAGGTAGCGCAAGGGAACATATGAGGCGAGTGGCACCCTTGGAGCACCTAGTGCATCCTGAAGGGCACATCGCATTGTTGAAGATAGATGAATGAACCTAGACGGCCTTAGGATGATCATTGTGATAAGAATTAAAAATAAAAAAAAAAACATTTTCCCTAAGAGAATGTCTCCCATCACGCAAATTTAAGGTTTAAGTCTAAACTATGCTAGTGGTAAAATTTTATCTCTCTATAAAAAAGTTATAATAATAATAAAAAATAAAAACCACATAAATAATAATTATGATCTTCGTTAAATCTTGTAACATGAAGGGAGTAGGAAATTAATTGTTTCAAAAAAATATGTTGGATTAAAATTTAAAAATGGAATTAATTGTTTTATTACTTTCATAATTTAAAATATACTAATTAAATGAGAAAAGGGAAAAAGGGTTAATTTCCACACCTGCCTTTTTGAGTTCTAAGTAAAAAGGGGAAAGAGGGAAAACCTAAAATATTAGGAAGCTAGGAAAAGAGGTAAACATAAAAGGGTAAAAAGGGGAACATAAGGGAAAAAGCGGAAAGTCAAACTTAGTAAAGAATCTACCATTTAAGAGATTTCTAATTTAAACTGAATTAGCAATTTAATAATAGGGAAAACCATTAAAACTTGTAAGAGAATTTGGGGACACCTAGGAGTCATTCTAGGAGTAACTCTACGTGGGTGAGGGAAATAAATATAATTAATTAATTAAAGAAATTAAATTATGGAGGAATGTAGGAGATGGGGGCCACTTGTAAGGAGAAGAATTTTTAGGAATTTATTTTTAAAACTTTAATTAAATGATATTTTAGGAAAGAAAGGAAGTTCGAAACTCTATATAGTGAAGGGATCTTCTGGTTGCATACCGTTACGCTGCATAAATATCTAATTGACTGATTTAACTTGTGGGAGTTGGGATACCCAGGTTGGTGAGGAGTGGTAGCTTGGCCTTGCGAGGTGAGCTGGGAGCTAGTCGAAATCTCTAGATAGTGAATGTGTGGTCCCTTGGCGGCTCGGGGGCCTAAGGGGGAAGAAGAGTACCCCTAGCATTGGTTGGGAGGTACCGTTGATGTCTTGTCGGTCAGCAAGCGGAAGTGGCAAGGAGCATGAAGTATGTCATTCAGAGCTGGCGATCAGGCAATGGTACACTCTCATCATTTTGTATGGTAGATTGTATTAGGACTTATGCTTGGATCTGCTTATTTAATGGAGAAGTAAACTGATGTTTTTTTATAAATCTATGATTGAAACCTTTCTTATCCTAGCTCGATGGTTGTTGTATCCCATGGCCTTTGTTTTTCTGCATGTCTTGACCACCTAGCTATGTGTGATTGTGACCTTCATGGCTGTTAGCCTTCGTCCCTAGCTCACTAGTCCTTGCCTGAGCAGTCAACCAGGAGCCTGATCTATGGTCATCGCCTTAGCATTAAAATACCTATGGATCTCAACACCCTGCTTTTCTGTGTGAGGATGATGAAGAAACGGACGAACCTATCAGTCGTTTACCTCTAATGTTTCCCTGGGCTAAGGGTTCGTCTTGCACCTTGATGTGTTTAATTAACCCTGCAATTTTGATGGATGGTGAAGTTTTCTTTAACTTTGTGTTTTTATATAGTGTTGGACAACTTAACTCTGTGTTGATTTATTAATGGCCTTATTCTCTACATTTTTTTTCTGCACCTTAATTTATTTGACGAAAACTTTTGTCTGCGTTTTTTTGTTTTGTGTCGAAATCCTGACATTTTTTACTACGATCTCATTCTTCTTTTTCTTGCTGCGATCTCCTTTACTTGAATGAAATTTTACATTGGGGACTGTAAGTCACTTGTCATCTCCAATATGCATAGTGACTATGACTTACCTTCTTGTCAGTGATTTTTATACATCAACATTCTTCTTTTAATCTTTCCACACCAGATTTAGTTGGCCTTTTCACCCAGAAGCGTTATCAAGCTATTCTCTGCGAGTTTGATGTCCATTGGTGGAAATTTTATGCTAACCCTATGGATTTAACCTATGTTGGGTTGTTGGGTCATTGGATGTAAGATGAGCAACTTCCTCCGATGTTTTACCTGTGTTTTAAATTAAATTGACATCACTGTGTTTTCCTTTAGAGGGATGGGAAACGCTTCCACTTGATAACACTATAATTTTATATAAAATTGATAGCCGACTCAAAAATATGTTGTCACGATCATGGTTCTAGTATCACTACTTTTTTTAAAATTTCGGACAGTGATTTTGGGTGTGAGTGCATTTTGATCATGTTGTCTTAGTCGCTGTGAGTAAAATTTACTTAATTTTCACCTGTCAGGAGTATGGAATAGTTGTTTCATAGAACCTTTGTGTTGTCTTTTTTTCCCAATACAAACATCAACTCTAATTTTTCGTTACCTACCACTGACTGATTTTTATGGCTAAGGGTGTGTTAAAGGTGGGCCAGTGGTTGTATCCTCCTGGTAGAATACTTTTACACAGACACACAATGTGATTTTCCATGCACGAAGTGGATGGACAACGTGATTTTTATGAGTTGACAAGAGCAACGAGTCTACCGGTAAAACGTGTTTCGTTCCCTGGTTTGGCTTTGTTTTTTTTCCAAAAACAAATGACATTTGTTACCTTGGATGCATAGCGAATTCTTTCCATTTTGAGGCTGTGATTTCTCCTTTTTGAAGATTATGATTTTCCTTTTAAAAACTGCAATTGGTTACCCTCATTGTATAGCAGTTTTCCCCTTTCTGAAGATTGGAGTTCCATTATAGTTGACTGGCGAGTGTACCGGGCGAGTTTTACAATGATACTTGGTGATTGGACTTTAGTTAAAACTGTCATTTAGCTTTTATTTAGGACTGGCAATCGTTGCTTGAAGACCTGCGTTTTCACTGTCATTTATTTTCTGCGTTTTCATTTATTGATGGCATTAATTTTGGGCAATTCACCTTGTAATTGGTAAGTGTGTGTACCAATTTATAGATGCCTACATGCACATTTAATAGCAATTAATAGATGGCAGAGATTTGGTGGTTGTGGTGGATGGCTGCATTGATTATTAATTTATTGACGATGACATTTGATTATTAAATAATTGCAATCATTATTGATGATTATTAATGAGTTCCTATTGCAATCGTTTGCAAGAATGAGCTCTATAAAATCATTCTCTTTACCTAATTCATAATAATACCCCACCCCACTTCTAATCACCACCATTCCTTGTGGCTTAATCCCTTGTTTTAGTGATATATATACACTTAGAAGTTCTCTAAGGTCCGGTTCCCAATTTGATTTGAATTTAGTCTATGTGTATTGTTGTTTTATGGTGTTGATGGTTATGGAGTTATTTTATTTATTTATTAACACACCTTGTATGGTTGATTATATTTTTCAATTCACATATTAATTAGCATAATATTTTTATTTCTTTTGTTCTTGATCTTACTCAATCTAAACTTCTACTAAGATATTATTGATCCTTTACTCATAACATCCTTGCCATTCCTACTAGTAGCAGTGGTGTAGTTTTGTAGATTGGGAACTCAACATGCATAATGTGATATCACTATCTAAGGCATGCTTATAATTCTATTAAAGTGGTTAGGGTAATTTAAATAATAATTACTTGGTTGAGATCCAACCCCTTTAATGATGACCCTTTTTCCAACATTCACCTAATGAATGGATCAAACTTGAATAGGTAATGTCAATAATAACCTTAGATTAATTCCATGTGTTCTCAAAGATTTAAGGGATATTTTATCTTCACTCATGTTTAATATTTAGGAATCGTCATTTAGGACAGATTTTCATTTAGATATGAAGCAATGTTAGATCACTTTTAAAGGATGACTAGGGCACTTACTTTAATAGACACGTACCGCGCGAGCAAGCATGTTGATCATTGAGTTCTATTTTAGTTCACCCTTGATAACGTTTATGTCTTTGGTTACCTTGCAGTAGTTTATCCTTCATGCCTAGACCTCTTACTTAACCTTAGGGATTCTTGGATGTCGTCGAGTCATTTATTGGATTGCGCCTCTATTGAGCGATGTCTCCATGCAGCTTGTCTACCCGTTGCTTAGGGATGTAGGAGTAGTCTTCTTGTCAGTTATTTCAGCCCTTAGCGCACCAGATTCATATTGAGTCCTTGGTCTAGATAGGTTAGTTAGCACCAGGGTTATCACCGTGCCTATCGCCTAGGAACGACCTGATTTCTGATGAGGGGATATTTGTGTGCCCTATTGGAAGGGGCAAATGAAAACTTGGTTGGGGCTTATACATCCCGTAGTGAGTATTTTTTATCTTGTAGGTTCGTTGATGACACTTGGGTTGCATCGCCTTCATGTGTTGGGTTTGCATGCCTTGGGTTTCAAGTCTTGGTTCGTCAAGGTCATTGTGTCAGGATCAAGATATTGCTCCTTAGTTGGTAGGTGAGGTCGTGTTTGCATCGGGCAAGTAGTCTTTTCCTCCTTGTTTTTCTATGTAAGTTTCACCCCATTGCTCTTGTGCTAGTGTGTGGAGTCATATTTGTTTGTTTCCTAGACTGTGTGCTTGCGTTCGTCATCAGTTGTGTGGTTAAATGTTGTTGTCATCACCCTCTTTCCTTTTAAAAAAATAAAATTTTGCACTTATGTTTCAGTTGTAGTTGTAACGAAGGGCTTTAACTATCACAAAAGGGAGGAACTCAAAGATTGTCCCTTAGCAATGGACCCATAACCTCACGTAGTCAACCCTCCTCAATGTAATGAATATTCCTCATTTCGGGAGGTATCAAAAAGTGAATGCATGCGTCAGATTGTTGTTGTCCTGCTACCACAGAGGACACTTATTGTTGGACCACCACATCACTAAGGATCTGATTCTGATCAATCAGATCATAGGGCTAAGCATGCAGGTCCCTGACCTGCATGAATTTTACCCTGGAAAGACCGTAGATCGTGCTCATGCCCATAGAATAAAAGACACATATGGTGATCTAGAGAAGGGCAGGCGAGGTTACAAGGTAGCCTCCATTGAGAATGCAGTAGTGTGCCTCAGTTTCCAACCGATCGCAGGAAATTTGGTTCGTGAAAACAAACCTACACAGGTGACTGGATTTGTAGTTGACCTTGCAGGGAAGTGCACGGGGGGACTACAAATGAACTAGGCAAAGTACCTTGTAAATCAGCTAGAGCTTGACTGAATACAAGAGCAATACCAAGGGTATGAGTTCCACTTTAGTTGGTTTCTCATAGTCATCGATTTCATCGCTTGGGAGCTACCAGAAGGAGCCACTTTTCTAGATATCAAACCCTTCGAACCACTGGCCGCAAAGTTCTGTATGTTGTGGTACTCCAATGACATGAACAAGCAGTGGCAGTCCAATGTTGTCTTCCACGCTTATTACAACCAATTAAAGAATGCAATTCAATCTACACCACCTCACACCAAACACACTTCATAGGTTTAAACCTTTGATCAAATTCAGTGCAGACCACCACTTCACCTATATCACAGTGCGCACGGATGAGAAAAAACAACAACTCCTGTCATACTATAAGTTGATAGAAGAATATTTGGATCAAATTACCAAGGAATGGTCGACGAACCTCCTTGTTGCAGTGGACCCCGCAGAGATGTCTGACATGGATAGCCCTAAAGCTATGCCGGATACACCTGGACCACGCAAAACTAATAAGTATGTTGAATTTCAAGATATCCATAGCACATCCACGAAGACTACTTCGATCTCACTGATGAAGGGAGGTGATGGTGAAGAACTAGGTGGCATAGAAGTTGAGAAAAAAAAAGGAGAGGTTACTCTGCCTGGAGAGGAGGAGGTTCCCTCTAAGAAAAGGAAGACTACCCCACCAAAGCCCTCATCTCGAAAGAAATATAAAGCCACCTGGACTACGTTCAAGACTACCCTTACACAAGATGACTTTGACTTCTTGATCGCTGCGCTGAATGATGCCTCACTAGAGATCACAAAAAATAAAGAAGCAAAGCAGGAGGAGATATTCAACCAAATCAAGGGTGAACTTCAAGAAGTGCAGCAGGAACTCTAATCTAGTAGATTAGTTTCTACGGTGCCCTTGAGAATTGAAACAACAAGAACAGGTGATGAGCCCACCCAATTACACCAGATCATCGAGAAAGTCAAAGCTTGCCTTCAACAAGCTCATGAAGACACAACACAAGCCACCCAGGCTTTGGTACAAGTACAGAGCACACATATATTACAATAGAGGAAGGCAGAACAAGAAAATATTGCCCTGGAAGTGAAGTGGGAGGAGGAAAAAGCACGGTTATAGCAGAGCAAGGACTAGTTGCTAGCGGAGCAACTTGAAGTACCGAAAATAGTTCATAGAGAACTTCACTCTGTGATTGTCATTGAAGTAAATATTGAAGAACGTATCCCACAACAGGCAACACAACTTGAATAAGTAATCCAACAACTTCAACAGCGCATCACAGATCTGGAACTTCATACCATGCCTGAGACTCCATAAGAAGTAAGAGATCTAAGGGAGGCAATTTCCCATAGCTTAGTTGATAGGTTAAAAACCTTGGCTTTGGAATGTAAGAAGTTGAGCGCTAGAAGCATCCAGACTTATGAGAACCTCACAGAGAACCCATAATTGTAGAAATTAGAGGCACAACTCCAAGAAGCAAAGCAGGATGCGGATACCCTACAGGCTTAGCTAAAGGCCTCGACCCCAGTCGAGAGAATGAAGCGATTTCCAGAACAACGTACAACCCAACAACAAGTACACATGTTGCAAAGTAAAGTGAGGAAGTCTCTCAACGAATTCAACCACTCCAAGACAAAGCATGCCAACTGTTCATTGAAGTTGAGAGCCAGGAAAATGAGCTTGAACAGGTTTTCATCACTGCAGAACAACACATGGAAGGACCAGTAAATGACGCAGTGATCCAGGAGTTCACTAAGTAAGAGGCTATCGCACTGCAGTAGGTCGAAGTAGCTCGGGCCAAGATCGAGACATTGGAAGTGGAGATGATCATACCAGAGTGACTTGGGACAAGTCACAGGTGAGTGTTGGGGGTTTGTTGGCCCTTGACCAAGTTTTGAGGAGCACTTGGTCATATTTGAACATTTTTGGACATTGACACAATGTCAAATATGGAGTGCCAGGCAAAGCAGAGATCACGGAATCTCAGCCCTCTTTTAGGGCCCTTTTAGTGTTTTGGGTTAATGTAATGGGAAAGGGATGTCGACCCATGGGTTTACCCATGTTTATTCCTATGTTGTAAAGTATAAATACGTAGCTAGGCAATGTAATAAGTGTCGATGGCTTAGTGCTAGTAACTAGATCTGTGTGATCGAATGTAAATGCTCTGTGCATGATTGTAAGAGGCTTGCTAAGATGAGTGCAAGTGCTATAAGTGCTGAGTGCATGGATTGTAAGAAGGTTCTGTGCTATATCTACTCAGGGAAGGAGGATCTGGCAAGGTGCACGCAAATCTCCCGTCCTATGCGAAGTACAAGTTAAGCTTTGTGCTATAATCAGATTGACCAAAGCTAATAAATAAGAATAAGACTTTGTGGACGTAGCCCCAGGGTGGGGGTGAACCATGTAAATTTGTGTGTCATGATCTGTGTTGTTGCTTCCTTATGTTTTCATAATCTTGCTAAATGCTATGTCATGATTAGATAGATTTTCTTACGCTTTGATTCACTAGTGTATATGAATAGTATATCTGATGTGTATGAGGAAGCTTAGTGTTGATCTACATGATCTAATATGTTTTGCTAAGCACTAAAATACCTTATATCTAAGAAAGTACTGAGATGTTCATTCTTATCTGCAAAGTACAATAAGGGTGAACAGTGAGGAATGAACGATGCTAAGTGATCTGTAAAGGATATAATCACAGATCTGTGTCCTAGCTAAGGTTGCAGACACCTGAGTCTTGCAACCACCCCTGCCTCTACCTCAGGTGAGACTTCATCTGCTTCGTAGGTGTTGCCGAAAGGGAAGGTAGTTAGGGCTTTTTTGTTGTGCTCTTGAGCGTTGAACCCTAGGTCTACCCCTATGCCAACAATAGGGTAAGTTATGTTACTTATTGACTTATTTAGACATGATTAAAGGGTTGGGTTGTTGACAAAGTCATGCATTGGATTTCATATTCCTTTGTTGTCATCCTCTTACGTCTCGTCAACCTATTGTTGGGGAGTGGGTGCAGTCTTGTGTCACCTATTTCGATCTCCTAGCGTATGGGTTGGTCTTGAGTCTATGGTCTCGATAGAATATGTTTGCGCCAGGGTTATTGTCACGCCTCTCATCTAGGGATGGCATGATTCCTGATGAGGGAATTATGGCGTGCCCTATTGGACAGAGGTAAATGATATCGTGGATGGAGTATGTGCTTCCCGTGGGAGTGTTGTTGATCATTGTAAGTTGATGTTAGCGCTTAGGATATAATGCCTTCATGTGTTTGGCTCATATGCCTTGAGGTTCTAGTCTTGTTCGTCAAGGTCGTTGTGTCAGGTTAGGTATATTGTCACTTAGCTTGCAGGCATGGTCATGTTTGCATCAGGTAGGTAGTCTATTCTCCTTGTTTCTCTACGCACGTTTTGCCTAGTTTCTCTTGCGCCGGTGCGTGGATTCTTAGTTTCCTATTTCTTAGACTGCATGCTTGCATTCATCGTCAGTGGTGTGGTTAAATTGTTGTCGTCGTCGCCTTCTTGCCTAAAAACAAAAAAAATAAAATTCACTTATGCTTCATATGTAGTCGTAACAAATGAGTCATTACATAATTAATGATGGGATATTTTCTAGTCTATGTAATTATAGAGATTAAGGATAATAATCTACAAGAAACATATATCTCACTATAATTTTAAATATTTTCATCTAATATTGAGATATATTAGATTATATTTCAATATTGAGATATCTCATCATTTACCTCTTAAAAAACTTACAACTAACATCATGATTACATATCTAATATTATAAAAATATATGTCCCAAAGTGAAAATTAATATATCATAGTGAATGAAAAATGATGGTATGTCAACAATTATACTAAAGCATTTTAAAATTATAGAAATTTTACAAACATTTAATTAACCAATCAACTCTATCTTGCTATGTTCTACCCTACTTTCTAAAATTCCTGAAACAAAAAATAATCATGAAAACATAAAATATTTACTTTTAAAACTTCCTTGAAGGATATTATACCCTTCATACAAAAGTTTATGAACTATCATTTCATGCATTGGATTGAACTCTTTTTCCTTAAAGCTTGTTCATAAGAATCTTAAAAACCATAAATTTAATTGCCTTTAGATTTGTGCCCAATCACAATACTTTCTTATCTTTCTAGGTAATATTTTGTGTGTATATTTACCCTCTCTCTTTAGTAGAGCCCATAGACATTTTTTGAGTTCAGATTTACATCTTAACCTTTTAAAATACTTTCTTCAAATTTACATCTTAACTTTTAAAGTTAAAATATATTCTTTAGAGGAATTTTTCAAGTTTAGGGTTGTTGTTACCCTAGTCCCATTGGGGAGTTTGTCACACTGGTAGCATTCACCAACATAGGATGAGGTTCATTTAAAAAATAGTATTAAATATTTTAAATAAAAAAAAACTATAAATAGATTTCTACAATACATACATGTGTTTGTTCATTTGCTAGCATTCAACACCATAGGATGCTATTCACTTCAAACATAATATTAAATATTTTAAATCAAATAATTACGAATAAATGTTTACAATACATGTGTTGTTCATTTTCCCTTCTTTTGCTCTTTTTGAAGACTAGGTTTTTTTGTGAGTATTCAACAAAACTTCACTTATAGTCTACTTGTGTTAGCATTTCAATCCCTAAAATGGAAAGTGAGAAATCCCTAAAATGAAAAGTTCTCACCCAAATTAGTCGAGAATAAAACAGGTAGAGACAAGTCACATGATGCGAGTATAATCATTCTACTTTTAATATTCATTGACAACTGAATCATTCAACTCTGTATCATTCATGAATAAAAGATGCATCCATTCTAATAAAAAAGAATAGTAGGAGTGCCAACAGACTCATCATATTATTGAAAAAGAAAAACCAACCGTTACAATCATGTTCATACTTCAATCTATACTTTTTAAGAAATTCTAAGGTTTAATGGTGGAATGCATTCTGCTTCGTTCGATATCCATAACGTACTTCCCTCCTTTGCCCGCCACCAGTATTATTCTCTGTGTCCCCATTGTCTCCCTTGACGGGATAATTTGTATTCAAATTCACATTCCTGTTCCCACCAGAATGCTTCTGCCTGGATTGATTATTATTCATGTTATTATTGTTGTAATATGCATCACGATCATCCCCAAAATGCGTCCCTCTATTATGTTCGTGCAGTGGTAGTATGGTAGATCGCTCGTCGTCATCCCAATCCCGAATCTCCCGAGGCGGCGATGGCCTGCGGGGAGGAATATAAGTCGGAATAGCTCCTAATTCGCCCTCAATCTTTGCAGCAGATCGCTCGTCGTCATCCCGAGGCGGAATAGCTCTT
>ML778545.1:1088716-1122574 GCA_009831015.1 Picea engelmannii
AAAGGTAGAACAACAAGGGGGCTCCGGAATGAAACCTTAGTCATAGATCTCCGCGGGTGGACTCTAGCCGTCCAGATCTTCTCGTTACTTAACTTAATGCACATTTGCGCCCCAGCTTAAAGACGACATCTCTTCCTCACATATAACGATCGTCACAGGCTCTGAGATCCTCCGAGAGAATCTCGTTCGTTCATCAAGTTTATCATCACGAGAGTCTGAACTCTCGATCACGGAACTCCCAAAATCTCGATCCCTGGTTTCCCGATGCAGTTAATCTTCCGAAACGTAACCTCCGTCCATCGGATGGTTCAGATCTATCTCGGGGTTTTCACCATGAAAAATCCTGGGCCTTCATCATCAAGATTCTCGATTCCACGATTCTTGATTTCCTGAAATCGATAATCTCACGACACGTGGCCTCCGTCACTCCGACGGTTCAGATCTATTTCGGGATTTCCACCATGGAAAGTCCCGATCTCTTGTCATCCGGACTCCCGATTTCCCGAAATGGGAAATCTCACGACACGTGGCCTCAGTCGTTTGGACGGTCTTGATCTATTTGGGGGATTTCGCCCCTATTCACTTGGGTTTTAACCCTCAGATATCTCCTGACAGATCCAACGAATGTCGGGTTTTCTAGCCGAGATCTGATAGCTCAGACGATTCCTAACTAATTCAGAATTTCGCGTATCGCAATTTCCACACTCTTGTGCAATTCCAAAGGGCTTTAAACCCCATTCACACTTTTCAGATATAATGGTCACAAGGGTTCACCTTGCCTCCTGAACAGATCCTAAAGCTCCTGCTCTTCTGGTATGGATTCCTCTCTCCCTGTGGACTTATACCACACTGGCTGCGGTTTCATAACGTCGCTATAACTCCCGAGATTAAAACTCGTCAAGTAACTCCTTGACACTTTGGAGTAAACTAGGGTCCTAAATTAACCTTCCAGAACCAATTTCCCTTCACATTTTTGGTCTAAAGACCGCTCCACTGGCCCATCTAGGCTCAGTGTCGAAACCTTGGCTCTGATACCAAACTGTAGTGCACCCTTTTCCTAGCTACCAAGGTTTAACCGCTATTAAGAGAAGGTTATAACACCACTCTATACATAACTCATTTAAGCACAGAGTAAAGCATATTATTTACAGCTATAATTAACAATCCATAGCATTCCATATTAATTCGTATACATAGCGGAAATCATGATAACATAAACAATAGATTCATGCAAAACGTGATAAAGGCATAATCAAATACTTATCTTTTAACAGTGGTAGAATCAGCCAACCAAGTGCAGGCCTTCCAGGAACCTCCCAGCCTTAGACCACACTGCTCATCATCTGAGAAATGGGTCACCCCCGAGCTGGGACTAAGCTCCACCCCAAGGAAAGGAAATCTAGGCTAGGTTGAGGTTACAGGGAAAACATCACACAACCACAAGGAAGGGATTCTCTCCAAGGAACCTCCCACGCTCACTGCCCACAGACCCTCATTTCCCACATGCTTGTTCCACCCTATGAGTATACACCTTCTCTGTCACCTGGATAGTCCTTCGGCTGCTAATATCCCTTACCTTGGGTTACAGGAACAGGCCAAACCAGAAGTCTCTGGGCTCTGTGGTAGCTACAGGGTTCCTTCCAGGAGTTCTCTCCTTCCTTTGCATACTCTCTCACCTAGAGGGAGTCGCTCATAGGTCCAACAACCTGTTCTTCCAATTCTTCAACCACCTCTCTCACCTAGAGAGAGTGTTGTACAAACTGGCCAACAAGCCACACATGATCAAACAATACATGTCCACCACAATCCACGGGATCCAGACATGAACACCCAAGGCAACTCCAGACAGGTGCAACAGTATAACCAGGCTTAGCAGGGACGCGACACTTCTGTTTTCTCAATTTGGTAACGCGGAATAGACTCACATTCTGGATTCTCAAGGATGCATGATGAGTCATCCACGTAGGGGTCGGTTTAGACTCCCCAGTTTAGAATAGAGAAGGGGTGTACCAACTTTCCGGAACAAACATAGACTCTTTCCCCCAAATCCACACAGGTTTCTCGTTCAGGGAATATACACACCGGTTTTCTCAAAGATAGACACATGCTTTCGAATCACAGAGACACACCAAGGTTATCTATAGGAGTCAGGTTGGTAGTATTATCCCGGGCTCTGTACTGTTCAGACAATCAGGTAGAATGGGGAAGGAACCTTCTCATGGTTCATCCTATCCGTTTTATTTGCATGCGCCAGGGTTGACACTTGTCACCCATGAAACTGCATGCATTCCACCATCACGCATCTCCCTTGCATGTTCTCTCCTTGCCAGAAACTTAGGACAAACATAAAATGCACATGTCTTTTGGGGATAATATTAAAATATTATTCCCAGGCTTAAGCCCCCTAGGCTCAAAACTTAGCCCCTTTTCCCACCTTCCAGCCTCTAATTCCTTTCCCATCCTATGGATGCTCAGTCCCCCTTCACTCATTCATCATGGTCGGTCTGCACATGGCGGTGTTTATGTTTTATTAATTGTTCTGCATGATTACATATACAATAGCAGGCTCCTGGTCTTCAACACTCAGGCTTCCTGGCCTATAAACACATAAGCCTCCAGCTTATACAAACTTGGCTCACCAGCCTATAAAACATAATTACAAGTCCTTTCAAAACATGGTTTACAATGGGGCTCGACCTTGGGGACACTACAGGAACCATTGGGGGTTTGGATCATAATGCCATTTTCCTGGAACTCACAAAAGTGGACAAGCCACCTTCTCCATTTAAATTTAATCTAATCTAGTTGGAGGATGCAACTTTTGTCAACTTAGTCAAGAGGGAGTGGATTCCTTACAATATAGACTCAAGGCTTATAGAAAGAAGAAAATTTACATATTATCTATTAGAACTCACGAGGAAGTGGTGGAGTGGTCGGTGATAATACTATAAAGCATAGAAAGGAATATGAAATATGAGGAGGAAAGAATCGCCAATATTTTTAGTAGCAACACATTGGGGGCATTCTTTGCAAATGAACTTTCAACTCTTGCAGAGCTAGATAAAAAAAAGGAAAGGCTTATTAGAGATAGAGAGGACTAGTGGATGAAAAGTACAATGGCGTGGTTGGATTTAGGAGATGATAATATTAAATTCATTCATCACTTCACCAACCATAAAAATTGCATCAATACAATTTGGGAGATGAAATATTATGAAGACCACAATGTAAGAGGATTTAGAATTTTGGTATACCTAGGGGTTCAACACATTTCCAAAATCGACAAGGAGATAGAGGTCACTAATATTGCAAATATTGTGAAGGTGTTCTATTATTTTCCTTTCTTGGTTTCTCACGAGGATGGATTCATAAAGAAATTTATAGCTTTCAAACACTAAACTTCAATTATGGGTTTAAGTATTTGGGATACAAACTGAAAAAAAAATATTATGGAAAGCAATATTGGGTTAGTTGATAGTACACATTGAGAAAAGAATTCATCTTTGGTGTAATTGTTGGATGTCCATAGGAGGGAGGCTAATGCTTGTGAAGTTAGTTATTGAATCTATTTCAATTTTTTGGAAGCCATTGGTTGATATACCCAAAGGTGTATTAGAAAATATATGTAAAATCAATATCAATTTTCTATGGAGTGGAAAGGACAGTTAGGAAGGAGTTCACTGGGACAATTGGTGTTCTATATCCAAGATGAAAAATAGGGTAGTCGGGGCCTATAAAATATCCATGCTTTAGACTCTCCTTGGTAGCCAAGTCACTTTGGACCTAATAACCAAGGATATATATAGAACAGGATGATAAAACAAAAGTTTATGGCCCTAGACAATATTCTATCTTGTATTCAAAAGAAGGCCAAGTCTTGGAAAAATGGATCACTCCATTGGAAGGCTCTAGTGTCGTCCTTTAACTTAATTCAAATTATATTAGCTTAGAAATTTGGAGATGTAACAAATTTTAGGGTGGGGTTGGATGAGATTATGGGATGTGGAAACATGTTTTTCCTATCTCATGGCCTAATCCAACATTTACAACAACAACATGTAATGTTCCTCTCACAACAAGGGGATCCAGATCAGAGAGACTCATGGCCACAAAGGTGAAAAAAATATAGATATTTAGGTCTCCAAGGGAATTTGGAAATAATTTGGGATGAGTATGTTGAAGAGTTGAAAAAATACCATATTCATCTTTGGGAGGAAGAAGATAGTCTCATATGGATTTCTAATAAGATAGGAGGAACTTATGAGGAAAATATAGGTACTAAATCTTGATGTCAATGGAAAATCTACCTTCCATATGGGGATGGGAAAATTTTTTGAAGTTTAGGGCCTCAAAAAAGAACAATTTTTTTTTTTTTGTCCTTACAAAACAAAGTATTTACCTAGAAGGCCATGCAAAAAGGAGCAGTCCAAGGTCCTAAGATCTGTGCGCTTTTCTTTAGAGCAGAATAAACCACAACACACATTTTTCCCCACTATGTATTTTCAAAACATGTGTGGAAAGGTATAAGCCATTGGTTGAGTCTAATAAATCTTTGGAATGAGGACTCTATTGAACTTTGTCTACACGAATAGTATCGATGCTCAAAATATAAACAATATAGCGCCATTTCGTATCTAATATTGTGGGGTTTGTGGCTAGCCCGAAATGGTATAAGTTTTTTAGGTACACAAATACCTACTTTTCAAGTATCCTCACAAGTAGTGGTTCTCTTCATCTTCTATAGGATTGGGGCCATTCCTACCCTATTTAATGGAACACGAACCAAGGATGTGCACACATTACAATTCAAAGTATGTTTAGGTGTCTCAAAGTACATGCCCAAGCATATTAAGACTTTGAGGTAACATCATAAAGCATGTCAAGAGGTCGCTTGATGGAATTTTAAGAACTTTATACTCATTTTTCACGATTTTTTCTAAGGAATCCAATGTTACACTCTGGTTTTGGGTTTGATAAGAACAAAAGAAGGTCACTATAAAAAAAATCATTTTAGCATAAAAAAAGAGGCCTTTGTAAGTTTTAAACCTGTGAAGTAAAACAATGCATAAAGATTCTTAAGAAAAATAAAATTTAATCAATGGCTCATACACAGAGGACACAAAGATTTTATACCGGAAACCCTCAACCAGGAAAACCTTTCTTATATTCATTATCTTGAATTTCACCATTCACCATACAATATATACAGTGTTTTTAGGTATTCTGTATATACCAAAACTCTAATCCCTTAATCCAGGATTAATTTAGAAAACTGCTAAAAATAGAAAAATCCGCTAAAAAAAACAAAAACTGCCAAAAACAAATTTGTGGTGCTTCCCCGAACACTTCACGTAACCAGGGGGGGAATACCTTTCCCCCTCTAAGATACCCCTAGGAAATAACCTGGCATACACAACACAAAGACCACTACTAGAGGGATCGTGAGACGCAGTTGTCGAATCTGACGCGCCCACACACACACATGCAAAGAATATAACACATACCCAACATTCTCCCACTTGTTGTTTTCTTTGCATCCAGGGGTCCAGGGGATTATATAGTCAACAAACCATGGCAGCAATGCCCATTTTTACTCTGCACCAAGAGAACATTTTTGTGCTCATAGACTTTGTCAATGAATCCGCAACATTCTTAAAAGTGTCAACCTTTTCTAGCAACACCTTCTTTTCCTCAACCATGTACCTCAAAAAGTGATACTGAACATCAACATGATTTTTCTCCGAATGATAAGATGGGTTCTTTTCTAGTAATATTTCACTATGACTGTCACAATATAATCTCATTGCTTGTTTTACCAAACCAATACCTGAACACAATCTTTGTAACCATACTACTTCCTTGCTTGCATGAGTGGCTACCATGTATTCAGCTTTTGTAGTTGAGAGTGCCACTATAGACTGTCTTTTGCTCATACAACTTATTTCTCTTCCAAATAGGTTAAACACATACCATATTTGATCAGAAGACCTAATCAACGTGGAGCCAAAAAAACTTACTCCCACATGGCGGAATGAAAAAACCTAGGATTATTGGGGTCTCTAAGAGTTTAGATCACTTTCTAATTACAGAGAAGATGTTAATAGGAATATACATGCATAAAATATAGGTGGGAACCATAGGGGGTTTGGATCATAATACCATTTTCCTTGAACTCACAAAAGTGGAGGACAAGCCACCTTCTCCATTTAAATTTAATCTAGTCTGGTTGGAAGATGCAACTTTTGTCAACTTAGTTAAGAGAGAGTGGATTCCTTACAATATAGACTCAAGGCTTATAGAAAGAAGAAAATTTCCATATTATCTATTAAAACTCAAGAAGAAGTGGTGGAGTGGTCAGTGACAATACTATAAAGCATGGAAAAGAATATGAAATATGTGAAGGAAAAAATTGCCAATATTTTTAGTAGAAACACATTTGGGGCATTCTTTGCAAATGAAATTTCGACTCTTGTAGAGCTAGATACAAAAAAGGAAAGGATTATTAGAGATAGAGAGGCAAACTAGTGGATGAAAAGTACAATGGTGTGGTTGGATTTAGGAGATGATAATATTAAATTCTTTCATCGCTTAACCAACCATAAAAATTGCAACAATACAAATTGGGAGATGAAATATTATGAAGACCACAATGTAAGAGGATTTAAGATTTCGTATACCTAGGGGTTCAACACATTTCCAAAATCTACAAGGAGCTAGAGGTCACTAATGATGAAAATATTGTGAAGGTGTTCTATTATTTTCCTTTCCTGGTTTCTTAGGAGGATGGATTTATAAAGAAATTTATACCTTTCAAACACTAAACTTCACATATGGATTTAAGTATTTGGGATACAAACTGAAGAAAAAATATTATGGAAAACAAGATTGGGTTGGTTGATAATACATATTGAGAAAAGAATTCATCTTTGATGTAATTGTTGGATGTCCATAGGAGAGAGGCTAACACTTGTGAAGTTAGTTATTGAATCTATTTCGATGTTTTGGAAGCCATTGGTTGATATACCCAAAGGTGTATTAGAAAATATATGTAAAATCAATATCAATTTTCTATGGAGTGACAAGGATAGTTAGGAAGGAGTTCATTGGGTCAATTGGCGTTCTATATCCAAGATGAAAAATAGGGCAGTTGGGGCCTAAAAATATCCATCCTTTAGACTCTCCTTGGTAGCCAAGTCACTTTGGACCTAATAACCAAGGATATATATGGAACAAGATGATAAAAGAAAAGTGTATGGCCTTGGACAATATTCTATCTTGGATTCAAAAGGAGGCCAAGTCTTGGACAAATGGATCACTCCATTGTAAGGCTCAAGTGTCATCCTTTAACTTAATTCAAATTATATTAGCTTAGAAATTTGGATATGTAACAAAGTTTAGGGTGGGGATGGATGCTATTATGGGGTAAAATCATGAAGATGGGTAACACTTCCGTGACGATCGGATCTCCAAGATTCCTAGAGGCAATTTTTCGGCCGAAAAAATTTTGCTAGGATTTTTTCGGCCAAAAATTTGCACGTCAAATTTAACGGTGCCCTCGAAATTCATGTACAATTTTTTTCAGGTGAATTATTTTCCTGTGGTAAGCATATTTCGGCCGAGATGTTTATTTTTAACAAATTCCATTAAAAAGTAGATTTCAGCCAAAAGAATATTTCGGCTAAAAACTTGAAAATGGTCATCTTACTTCATCATTGGAGGTAGCAGACTCCTACAAATACTCAGAATTTAGTTTTAGAATTGATACCAATATTTTTTAAATTGAATCTACTTTCATTGGGTATAATGTGTTTTCATTTTCATTGTTTTTATCTAATTTTATTTAATTTTATAAAAAAATCACTCAATAATATTTTTTGGTTAGATTATGATTCGATGAAATGAAAAATCCATATCTCTAAAAATACACACTAGAAAATTATGGAAAAATTATATTCATAATCCTTAAATTGTTCTCTTCAAAAGGGTATTTTTAGATTTTACTTTAAGTAAAAATTAAGATATATACATGGTGGAGGAAAACATGTGTTTAAAATCTGTAACTTATTGGTCAACTTAAAAAACTCTAGAAATTATAATATTCATCCGTTAGATTTAAAACTATAGTCATCACAAAATAGAGTCTTTGTAGATTACTGCAGTATATTTCATTTGTCAAAAATAAAACTTTAATAATGGATACATTGTTGTGGGAAAAAATAACTCATTATCTTTCCCGTCATTTTTAAGCAACATATTGTCAAACAATTGCCAAATTGACATATCAAATCTCATTAAAATAAAATTTGAAAAATAGTGAGTCAAAAGATATCAAAATTCTTCACAAGTTTTGTTTTTACAGTAAAGTAAAATTCTAAATAAAAAAAATACTTGTGTTTATTGGAAGTTGAAGAACCTGTTAAAATTAAAAAAAAAAATGTCATAAAACAAGCAAAAGTGTTACCCATCTTCATGATTTTACCCAATGACCTAATCCAACATTTACATCAACAACATGTAATGTTCCTTTCACAATAAGGGGATTGATATCGGAGAGACTCATGGCCACAAAGGTGAAACAAAATATCGATATTTAGGTCTCCAAGGGGATTGGGAAATAATTTTGGACGAGTATGTTGAAGAGTTGAAAAAATACCATATTCTTCTTTAGTAGGAAGAAGATAGTCTTTTATGGATTTCTAATAAGATATGAGGAAATTATGTGGCAAATATAGGGTACATAATCTTGATGTCAACAGAAAATCGTCCTTCCATATGGGGGTGGGACAAAATTTTGACGGTTAGGGCCTTAAAAAAGAACAAACTTTTTATTTTTTGGCCTTACAAAACAAAGTATTTATCTAGAAGGCCATGCAAAAAGGAGCAGTCCAAGGTCCTAAGATCTGTGCACTTTTCTTTAGAGAAGAAGAAACCACAACACACCTTTTTGCCCACTATATATTTTGAAAACATCTTTGGAAAGGTATAAGCCATTGGTTGAGTCTAATAAATCCTTGGAATGAGGACTCTATTGAACTTTGTCTACACAACTAGTATCGATGCTGAAAATATAAAGAATATAAATCTATTTCCTATCTAGTATTGTGGGGTATGTGGCTAGCCTGAAATGGTAGAATTTTTTTAGATACACAAATACCTACTTTTCATGTATCCTCACAAGTAGTGGTTCTCTTCATCTTCTATAGGATTGGGGCCATCCATACCCTATTTAATGAAACATGGACTGAGGATGTGCACACATTACAATGCAAAGTATGTTTAGGTGTCTCAAAGTACGTGCCCAAGCGTATTAAGACGATGAGGTAACATCATAAAGCGTGTCAAGATATCCCTTGATGGAATTTTAAGAACTTTATACTCATTTTTCACGATTTTTTGCAAGGAATCCAATGATACACTCTGTTTTTGGGTTCAATAAAAACAACAGAAGGTCACTGTAAATAAATCATTTGAGCATAAAAAAAGAGGTCTTTATTGGAAGCAGACCCAAAGATGTAACCAAAATTGGATGAAATCCGTTATCAAACTTGTGTATGTGATATTATCATTGTTATTCATTTTGTGCTCAGTTATTTGTAAATATTTTATCATGAAAGTTTATTTGGTTAGATACGTGTTTCACATGTAAATTGCAAACAATCAAGCAATCATTATTATTTCTAAGATCAAGTAGATGTTTATATGTATTTAAAAACTAATATCTAGGGATGTTTCAGATCAAGTTGGTATCAGAGCGAGGTTTGACAAGTTTTTGTGAGTGAATTCTTACAAGAGAAAAACTCCAACTTGGTAAAGTAAAGCTTGAAAGTTATAAGTCTAAGATCGAAAGAATATTTCGTAAACATAAGATGGATTTCGGAGGAAAGGAAGGAGAAGACCCTCCCATGAGTCCAAAATAAATTATGTATATACTTCTCTCGATGAGAGAGAATTAAATATACCGTAAATGGAGAATATTCATTTAAAGGAAAAGTAGGAGACGAAGGTGGTAGAACTTTAGAAACCCCTTCACCATCTTCATCGTCATCTTCTTCTAAGATAAAAATAAAACTTGAAACAAAAATAATCATGAAAACATAAAATATTTACTTTTGCATCTTCCTTGTTTGAATAATATTATACCCTTCATACCCAAGTTTATGAACTATCATTTCATGCATTGGATTGAACTCTTTTTTCTTAAAGCTTGTTCATAGGAATCTTAGGAACCATAAATTTAATTTCCTTTAGATTTGTGCCCAATCACAATACCTTGATTTTTCAAAGAGATGTTATGTAATACTTTTTCTAAATTTACATCTTAACTTTTAAAGTATATTCTTTGGAGGAATTTTTTAAGTGTAGGGTTATTGTCACCTAGTAGCATTCGGGAGTTTGTGACACTATAGCATTCACCAAAATAGGATGATGTTCATTTAAAAAATAGTGTTTGTTCATTTGCTCTCATTCACCATCATAGGATGCTATTCACTTCAAACAAAATATTAAATATTTTAAATCAAATAATTACGAATAAATGTTTACAATACATGTGTTGTTCACTTTTGCTCGTTTTGAAGACTAGGTTTTTTGTGAGTATTCAACAAAACTTCACTCTAGTTGTGCTAGCATTTTCAAGTCCTAAAATGCAAAGTTCTCACCCAAATTAGTCGATAATAAAACAGGTAGAGGCAAGTCACAGTATAATCATTCTACTTCTAATATTCATTTAGAATAAATGAATCAATCAACTCTGTATCATCCATTCATGAATCAAGATGCATCCATTCTAATAAAAAAAATATTAAGAGTGCCAACAGACCAATCATATTATTGAAAAAGAAAAACCAACCGTTACAATTATGTTCATATTTTAATTACGTCAAAAGGCGTACATCTATTGACAATGTGAACAATTAATGATCTTTTAATCTTATTTAACCTTATTACTCGAAAGACGTACATCTATTGAAAATGTGCACAATTAATGATCTTTTAACCTTATTTAACCTTAAACCCTAATCTGATGGCTATGCATTGAAGATGCTAGAATATTCTTAGTCGTCCTCCAAAATTAATGGGTCAGATTTATTATTCATAACTTCCTTGCATTTATCAAGGCATCCGATTAACATGTTTACTTTTTAACATTTACTTAATCACATTAAAAAATTACTGTAAGGATATGTAAATGCCACGTTTAAATAATTAAATAGAATTAAACCGTGCAGCCAAACGTTTCATATTACCACAGACTGATCACGGGTTTTCAACCAATACCTTTCGTCGTTTTCAACAGCAAGTTAACGGCTGTGATAGTATATACTTTTGAAGAAATTCTAAGGTTTAATGGTGGAATGCATTCTGCTTCGTTCTATATCCATAACGTACTTCCCCGTTGTCTCCCTTGACGGGACGGGATAATTTGTATTCAAATTCACATTCCTGTTCCCACCAGAATGCTTCTGCCTGGATTGATGATTATTCATGTTATTATTGTAGTAATATGCATCACGATCATCGCCAAAATACGTCCCTCTATTCTGTTGGTGCAGTGGTAGTATGGTAGATCGCTCGTCGTCATCCCAATCGCGAATCTCCCGAGGCGGCGATGGCCTGCGGGGAGGAATATAAGTCGGAATAGCTCCTAATTCGCCCTCAATCTTTGCAGCAGATCGCTCGTCGTCATCTCGAGGTGGAATAGCTCCTAATTCGCCCTCAATCTTTGCAGCACCAGGCTGAGGGATGCCAAGACCGGGTTTGGACCAAATTAATGATTCACCTTTGGATTTTKTTTTTCCATGCACATGCTCTTCTGCGTTCTTCTTCTCATTCTCATGATCCTCCTTACAAACATCCACTGGGTTGATTGCCCATGGATTATTAACTCTCTCCTCTTGCAAGGGCGAGGGGGTGGAGATGGATCCCACTGAAATAGTTTTGTCTTCGTCGTCTTTGGCTACAAGGGACGGCTGCTTCTGTCGTGTGAGAACAAGCATATACCCCGGGGGATGGTTTCCACCAGTGTTTCCGTTTGTTGTCGCGGTAGGAGGCTTGGGCTTCGGCTCCTTCTTCCCATAAATGTCGTTGAGGTTCAGAGCGGCGAACTTATTATTCCCTCTTCCCATTCAAATTSTCACAACCACCCAGATCGAACTCGAGATCAATATCCCCTCCGGAAATCAGTGAGGGATCGCGCGCCTTTCAGATTCTCGCGTCCAAGTGATCTCGAACGCTTCCTGAAAAATATGAAGAAATGATAGAAATATAGTCGAAAAAGCCCAAACCCTTCCGAACAATAAGCTGTGATATTGATGATCCAGGAAGGAGAAAGTTGAAGGTGTAGAATTACGAATCTATACTTGTAAATTAATAATAATAATAATAATTTATTTTTAAGGTTATGGTTAAGTCATATCAAATTGGTGTACGAGAGCTTTTTATTTGTAAGACAAGGGAACCCCTTCGAAACGATTTGACTAGTAAAGTTTAACAATTTGACATACTATTTACTCATTTCATTCCTTTAACTATTTTGGGAAGTTCGTTTGACAACCTCCAACATTAAAGAGAAAAATTTAAAGATTATAGTGGAAACAATTCTTTTAGTGAAAAATATTATTATAGTAATTTCAACCAATAGGGTTGAGAAACTTAATGGTTTTGGTTAGAAACTTAAAGATGTAAATGGAAGGGCCTATGGGGTTGTGCTGTTTACTACTATCCATTGTTTCTAAGTTGGATATCTTGATACAACAAACAAATAATAAAGTTTTAATAGAAAACAAAACAAATAAATAATAAAGTTTTAATAAAAAAACATTATTTATATATCTTTTTAAGATCTATATAATATATAAATGATAGATTTATTATTAATGTTTTTTAGAGTTTTTAAAATGGGTAATGAAGTATATAGTTATAATAGTAGTAATTTATTTATGTAGTAATCTTCCCTTTTCAACAAGTTAGTTGATAGGGTTTGATATGGGGTTGGTGGGTTTTTAGAGGAGATCTGAATGGATTATGATGAGGGCCAGGGGTTGGGGAACAAGCTAGACTACTGTGAGGTAGTTTGTGAACTGTTGCACTACGAGTCAGATCTATTAGACTATGTGGAAAATTTTGTCCGAGGGATCCTGAAAGTTTTGAAGGACACTGGAGTGAAAGGGATAAGTTATGACATAAGGAATGCCAAGGCGGAGGCTCCTAAGGGTTACTCAAAAGATGTATCATCACAAGGAAAAGATGGAGATGACATTATCATTTACGCCTACCGGACAAACAAGTCGTAAATGCAAGGAGACCAGACGACCATGCTAGTGGAATAATCCCCCAAAAAATTGGATTTTATCACACATTCAATTCAAGATCATCGTATGGATCTTTCCCTACTAGAAACTTCTCAATCAATCGCCACTTCACCATTGGGTGGACCATATTCATAGGTAAGAAGAAACCCTTCAAACTTTCCTTGTTTTGAAGAACAAATCCGTGGCTACAATCTCTATAGGGTGGAAACTATATAGACCTTAGGGTTTATTGGTTGCCTCCTAGAACTTCCAGAGTTTACTGGCATTGTTCTCTGGTCTCTGAGGATGTGGAAACAAAGGCACCAAAGAGCCCAAAACAAAGGGAAAAGTGATCAAGAGGAAGGAAGGGCGAGTAAAAATGAATGTGGGAGAGGATTTGACGGTGGATAAGGTTTTGTACTTTATGAGGAAAAGTCTTATGGGATGATTCTTTGGAGTTTCTCTCTTGGAGGTCACCCTTCGGGGTTGGATAAACTGTAACTAGGAAGCTACGTTAGGCTATCATCTGACTTTCCAAATTTTGAGGAAGGGATGGTTAGGTTTCATTTTCAATTCAGAGGAGGATGCAATAAGGATACTAGGTGCTAGGTGGTTTGGGCTCATGTCTTTTAAGCTCACAAATATGGAATCCATGTTTCAACCCTCATCAAGAGGTGACCAAGATGACCCTCATCTGAGAAAATCTTTTAGGATCCCCCCTAGAGATATGGAATGAAAAAATTATGTGGGATCTAGAGAATTATATCGGTAGAACACTTTTGATAGATCTATCATACAAATATAGTGTGCATTGATCAGTGGTTATGATTTTGGTGAATCTGGACCTATCAAAGGGGTTAACAGAAAGCATGGATGTAGAGGTGGGTGATTGAGAGTATACTCAACTCGTGGACTATGTGAATGTTCCCTTCTGGTGCATTATATGCCATGGGGTTGGTCATGTCATTGAAAACTTCACTAATAAATTTGTCAATAATGTTTGGTAGAAGAACGAGGGGGGCCACTCCATCCCTATCGATCTAAAAGGAAGGACTCACTTGGTTAGTAACCATATTTTAAGGAATGTAGGGTTTTCAAACTTGGAACAAAGGTTGGAGACTGCTAATATTTTGGATCCCTTGCTGTTGTGGACAAGTCTAAGAGGGTTCTTAAGGGTTTACACACTCACCCTATGTCACAAAATACTCATTTACAGGAGGTATTTCTCTCACATCACCACACAATGCTTCTTGAAAAAAATGGAATTCCCCCATACGAATGGTAAAATATGGGGTCGAGAATGTTTGGTGTTATCGAGGACTCTCATACCTATGGACATGATACCTGAAAGGGTGATGGAAAAGGAGTTGGTAAATACTTTTGACAGTATAACTTAGCCAAAGGTAGCAACAACTTATGAGAACCTACAAAAATCTCTGGACTCGAGAGAAGCGAAACAATGGAAGGATATGTGTCCCATATGTAGTTTGGGAAATGTATTTCTTAAAGGTTTGGCACCAAGAAATATCATTTGGGTAATAATTATTTTTATACTTCACTTCTTGTTGCTACTTTTTGTGTTGATGGTGGTTTTGTTTTGAATAGCCAATCAAACAAGGAAGGCTATGAGAAGTTTGACAACCCTCTTTTAGCTAACCCATATGCCACTAGAATTCACCCTATAGTTGGGTCTAAGGAATTCTATAAACCCCTAGTTCATCTTGGAAAGGGGGGCCCTTCCCTCTCTAGTAACCAAGTCTCCACTTCACAGGCAAATTGTTCAGGGAATTCCTATATTCTAAGGTCAAAAGATTTGGTAGGAACCCATGAAAAAATATTATTGAGGGGCCTACATTTTGATACTAAGAAGATAATGTGGATTGGAGGTGCAAGAATAAAATCCCTAATGCACCATGCCTAGAACAAGGCAGCAACAAAAACTTTGCAAGGAAAACAAAATTCAATGGTTTGGTCTCTTAGATATTCACAGCCTAAGTCGAGGACTCAATGATGAAAATCCTCTCACTAAACATAAAGGGTTTGGGCAGCCATGTAAAGAAATTATCCCTTCATAGGTTAGTTGAAAAATAACAACCAACATTTCCTTATCGAACAAACAATGAGTAAGGGGGATTGAATTGTGGGAAGTCTCAGAAATCTACTCAATAAATAGGACTTTCATTGGGTATATGTCAATGGCATTTCGGGTGCACTCTTTATGGGTTGGCGCATGGAAATTTGTTTAAAAAAATATTTTTGTGTGTAATAAGGTTTATGCATGGTGTTCAAGTGTGAGGTCTTGGACACTACACTTACAATATTGAAGGTATATGGGAATTATGACATGAATCATAACTATTGGGATCGGTTCTTCAACTAGTCTGTAATAAGGGATAACAATTTGATCATAGGTGGGGATATTAATTTTACTGTAAGATGATTGGAGATATGGGGGGCCATGGCTCGACCTAAAATATTCCATGACTATTTTATATACCATATTCAATCAACAAACCTTATCAATGTGGAGCCAAAAAAAATTAATCCCACATGGTCGAATAAAAAAACCTAGGATTATTAGGGTCGCTAAGAGTTTAGATCACTTTCTAATTACATAGCAGATGTTAATAGCACTATACATGCATAAAATATAGGTGGGAACCATAGTTGGTTTGTATCATAATACCATTTTATTTGAACTCACAAAAGTGGAGGACAAGCCACCTTCTCCATTTAAATTCAATCTAGTCTTGTTGGAGGATGCAACTTTTGTCAACTTAGTTAAGAGGGAGTGGATTCCTTACAATATAGACTCGGGGCTTATAGAAAGAAGAAATTTTCCATATTATCTATTAGAACTCAAGAAGAAGTGGTGGAGTGGTCAGTGATAATACTATAAAGCATGTACAAGATTATGAAATATGTGGAGGAAACAATTGCTAATATTTTTAGTAGCAACACTTTTGGGGCATTCTTTGCAAATGAACTTTCAACTCTTGTAGAGCTAGATACAAAAAAGGAAAGTCTTGTTAGAGATAGAGAGGCGGGCTAGTGGATGAAAAGAACAATGGCGTGGTTGGATCTAGGAGATGAGAATATTAAATTCTTTCATCGCTTCACCAACCATAAAAGTTGCATCAATACAATTTGGAAGATGAAGTATTATGAAGACCACAATGTAAGAGGATTTAAAATTTTGGAATGCCTAGGGGTTCAACACATTTCCAAAATCTACAAGGAGCTAGAGGTCACTAGCACAACACAGCCAATTACATGGCTGATTAATGCCGAAAGGCATATTAAAACGACGACTTTCTTTCCTTTACATTCCTCTGATAGATACATACCAACAAGGCTTCATAAAGAGCTAGAGCATTAAATTAAGGTCACTCATGATACCCCCCAATCGAGTAGCACAACGTTCAGGAACATGATTTGATCCAAAGGTATTCTGCTCCTATTGATTCTTCTTTAGACTCACAAAGCACCCTGGTCTATTAGTCAGTAGAATATGACCCCGCCGTCATAGCTTCAGTTTATTAAAAGGATGTCGGTATCTTCGTTGATAAAAGCTCAGTGGCTTTCTTGTGATTTTTTTCAACAGCCGCCGCTTATGAAAAATATGAATCAATTTGTGGTCTTCGTTGATGGGGGGAAGCAGAGGATCTTTAGGGAGATGAGAGGGTTGGTGTTCTGCAATGCAATAGGTGAAATGAAACAGAAATCCGCCAACACAAAAACGCGGCCACCACTTTGTGTGAATATCTTAATATTTTTTAATCAGGTAGATGTGGCAATAAGTTAGTGAACACAATAATTTTTAAACGCGAATAGGTAAATGTTAAAAAGTAAACATATAAACAGATGTCTTTATAACATCTCGGAAGTTAATGGATGAAATCAGAGCCATTCATTTATTGTGACGACTAAGAATATTCTAGGCATATTTAATCTCGTCCATTAAAAATGTATTAAGAACTAAAAACCTATTAAAAGTGCCCATTGTCAATAGGTGTATGCCTTTCGGCGTAACTAGGATTCACCCTATAGTTGGGTCTAAATAATTCTATAAACCCCTAGTTCATCTTGGAAGGGGGGGCCCTTCCCTCTCTAGTAACCAAGTCTCCACTTCACAGGCAAATTGTTCAGGGAATTCCTATCTTCTAAGAAGGTTTGGTAGGAACCCATGAAAAAATATTATTGAGGGGCCTACATTTTGATACTATGAAGATAATGTGGATGGGAGGTGCAAGAAGAAAAACCCTAATGCACCATGCCTAGAACAAGGTAGCAACAAAAACTTTGCAAGTAAAAGAAAATTCAATGGTTTGGTCTCTTAGAGATTCACAGCCTAAGTCGAGGGCTCGATGATGAAAATCCTCTCACTAAGCATAAAGGGTTTGGGCATCCATGTAAAGAAATTATCCCTTCATAGGTTACTTGAAAAATAAAGACCAAACATTTCCTTATCGAACAAACAATGAGTAAGGGGGATTGAATTGTGGGAAGTCTCAGAAATCTACTCAATAAATAGGACTTTCATTGGGTAGATGCCAATGGCAATTCGGGTGCACTCTTTATGGGTTGGCACATGGAAATTTGTTTAAAAAAATATTTTTGTGTCTAATAAGGTTTATGCATGGTTTTCAAGTGTGAGGTCTTGGACACTACACTTACAATATTAAAGGTATATGGGAATTATGACATGAATAATAACTATTGGGATCGGTTCTTCAACTAGTCTGTAATAAGGGATAACAATTTGATCATAGGTGGGGATATCAATTTTACTGTAAGAAGATTGGAGATATGGGGGGCCATGGCTCGACCTAAAATATTCCATGACTATTTTATATACCATATTCGATCAACAAACCTTATCAATGTGGAGCCAGAAAAAATTAATCCCACATGGCTGAATAAAAAAACCTAGGATTATTGGGGTCGCTAAGAGTTTAGATCACTTTCTAATTACATAGCAGATGTTAGTAGCACTATACATGCATAAAATATAGGTGGGAACCATAGGGGGTTTGTATCATAATACCATTTTCTTTGAACTCACAAAAGTGGAGGACAAGCCACCTTCTCCATTTAAATTCAATCTAGTCTTGTTGGAGGATGCAACTTTTGTCAACTTAGTTAAGAGGGAGTGGATTCCTTACAATATAGACTCAGAGCTTATAGAAAGAATAAAATTTCCATATTATCTATTAGAACTCAAGAAGAAGTGGTGGAGTGGTCAATGATAATACTATAAAGCATGTACAAGATTATGAAATATGTGGAGGAAACAATTGCCAATATTTTTAGTAGCAACACTTTTGGGGCATTCTTTGCAAATGAACTTTCAACTCTTGAAGAGCTAGATACAAAAAAGGAAATTCTTGTTAGAGATAGAGAGGCGGGATAGTGGATGAAAAGAATAATGGCATGGTTGGATTTAGGAGATGAGAATATTAAATTATTTCATCGCTTCACCAACCATAAAAATTGCATCAATACAATTTGGAAGATGAAGTATTATGAAGACCACAATGTAAGAGGATTTAAAATTTTGGAATGCCTAGGGGTTGAACACATTTCCAAAATCTACAAGGAGCTAGAGGTCACTAATATTGCAAATATTGTGAAGGTGTTATATTATTTTCCTTTCTTGGTTTCTCAAGAGGATGGATTTATAAAGAAATTTATACTTTTCAAACACTAAACTTCAATTATGTATTTAATTATTTGGGATACAAACTAAGGAAAAAATATTATCGAAAGCAAGATTGGGTTGGTTGATTGTACACATTGAGAAAATAATTCATCTTTGTTGTAATTGGTGGATGTCCATAGGAGGGAGGCTAACACTTGTGAAGTTAGTTATTGAATCTATTTCAATGTTTTGGAAGCCAATGGTTGATATAACCAAAGGTTTATTAGAAAATATATGTAAAATCAATATCAATTTTCTTTGGAGTGGCAAGGACTGTTAGGAAGGAGTTCACTGGGACAATTGGTGTTCTATATCCAATATGAAAAATAGGGCAGTTGGGGCCTAAGAAATATCCATGATTTAGACTTTCCTTGGTATCCAAGTCACTTTTGACCTAATAACCAAGGATATATATGGAACAGGATGATAAAACAAAAGTTTATGGACCTAGACAATATTCTATCTTAGATTGAAAAGAAGGCCAAGTCTTGGACAAATGATCACTCCATTGGAAGTCTCTAGTGTCATCCTTTAACTTAATTCATATTATATTAGCTTAGAAATTTGGATATATAACAAAGTTTAGGGTGGGGTTGAATGCTATTATGCAATGTGGAAACAGTCTTTTCCTATCTCATGACCTAATCAAATATTTACATCAACAACACGTAATGTTCCTCTCACAATAAGGGGATCCAGACCGGAGAGACTCATGGCCACAAAGGTGAAACAAAATATAGATATTTAGGTCTCCAAGGGGATTGGGGAATAATTTGGGATAAGTATGTTGAACAGTTGAAAAAATACCATATTCGTCTTTAGGAGGAAGAAGATAGCCTCGTCTGGATTTCTAATAAGATAGGAGGAACTTATGAGGAAAATATAGGTTACCGAATCTTGATGTCAACATAAAATCATTCTTCCATATGGGGGTGGGACAAAATTTTGAAGGTTAGGGCCTCAAAAAAGAACAAGCGTTTTATTTTTTGGCCTTACAAAACAAAGTATTTACCAGGAAGGCCATGCAAAAAGGAGTAGTCCAAGGTCCTAAGTTCTATGCACTTTTCTTTAGAGAAATAGAAACCACAACACACCATTTTTCACACCATGTATTTTCAAAACTTGTGTGGAAAGGTATAAGCCATTGGTTGAGTCTAATAAATCTTTGGAATGAAGACTCTATTGAACTTTGTCTACATGACTAGTATCAATGCTCAAAATATAAACAATATAGAGCCATTCAATATATAGTATTGTGGGGTTTGTGTCTAGCCCGAAAAGGTAGAATATTCTTAGGTAAACAAATACCTACTTTTCAAGTATCCTCACAAGTAGTGGTTCTCTTCATATTCTATAGGATTGGGGAGATTCATACCCTATTTAATGGAACATGGTGTGCACACATTACAATGCAAAGTATGTTTAGGTGTCTCAAAGTATCTTCCCAAGTGCATTAAGACTTTGAGGTAACATCATAAAGCATGTCAAGAGGTCCCTTGATGGAATTTTAAGAACTTTATACTCATTTTTCACGATTTTTTGTAAGGAATCCAATGTTACACTATGTTTTTGGGTTTGATAAACACAAAAGAAGGTCACTATTTTTCGGAGCTGACTGTTCCCCCGAAGAGATTCAAGTCTACAGATATCTTTTCAAAGAATTATGTGACATTTTTTCCAGGTTTTATGAGGAAATGCCAAGCATCAATCCAAAAATAGTTGAACATGAAATCACAACATATCCTGATGCCAAGCTAGTTTGGCAGAAGATTCGTCCAGTTAATCCTAAGAAAGCAACAACCATTAAGGCTGAGGTTGAGAAATTGCTAAAAGTCGGGTTTATCTATCCTATCCATTTGACCCAATGGGTGTCAAACCACGTGTCGGTCAATAAAAAATAAGGCACAATTCGTGTATGTACAGACTTCCATGATTTGAACAAGGCATGTCCCAAAGATAATTTTCCCACACCTTTCATCGACCAGATCATTGACGAATGTGTGGATTACGAATCCTTTTCTTTCATGGAGAGTTTTTTAGGATATAATCAAATCCAAATCAAACCCAAAGACCAACACAAAATGACATTCATCTGCCCATGGGGTACAGTCACATATCGTAAAATGCCTTTTGGTCTCAAAAATGTTGGAGCCACCTTTTAGTGGGTCATGTCATTTTCTTTCCATGACCTCAAGCATATAATAGATGCCTATCTAGATGATTTAACATCACAATCTCGCAAGAGAATGGATCATCCTACACACCTCTGACTTATCTTCAAACGTTGTCGCTACTTTCAGATTCGCCTGAATCCAAACAAGTGTAGATTCTACGTAACGTCAGGACAATTGTTAGGTTTCATAGTGTCAACAACAGGGATCGTGGTTGATCCTCTCAAAGTTGAGGCAATAATTCAGTTGCCCCCCCACGCACAATCCTTCAACTTCAGAGTCTACAAGGCAAGGCAAACTTTTTATGACGCTTCATCGCCAACTATGCCGGAATCACCAAGGGATTTATGCGCTTACTAAAGAAAGGTGTTCCATTTTACCGGGATGATGTGGCTAAACACTCTTTCAACGCATTGAAACATGCCCTCACAGTTGCCCCTCTGCTCTGGCCACCTAACTATAACAAGGATTTCTTATTATATCTAGCTGCAACAGAATCAACCATTGGCATGGTTTTAGTTCAGGAATATGACTTGTTCTTGGAATACATGATCTATTACCTAATACGAGGCCTCGTAGGACTGAAACTTAATTATTCTCACATTGAAAAAATGGCGTTGGCAGCAGTTCATGCTGTTCAACGGTTCTGTCATTATGTTATGTTTTGCAAGACCACCGTCATTGCTGTCGTGAATCCATTCTATTACATGTTGACATGACGGGTAATAGGCGGAAAAATTAGTAGATGGATAGTCATCCTCCAAGAGTTTGACATAGACTTTGTTTCAGCAAAGTCCAAAAAGTCACTGGTCTCCGCAAAACTTATTTCGAAACTTCCACTTGAGTCAGGTGACGTTGTGCCTGAAGAATTGCCTATCCGAAGAGATATGTTTTTTATCACATCCTCAAATCCATTATATGGAGATATACTTATCTATCTCCATACTTTGAAGTTCCCCACCACTGCTTCTCGCGATGGGCATTGACGCATACGCCATGAGGCTAAGAATGATCTCATAATCGATGATACATTGTATCGAAGAGCTGTAGATTGTATCCTATGCCGATGTCTCACTCATGAGGAAGCAATTATTGTGCTTAACGATTTCCATACTAAATCTTGTGGTGGTCATTTTTCTGGGTTGGAAACAACCCAAAAGATTCTATGAACAGGTTACTTTCGGCCCACACTTATCAAAGATTGTATTGAATCGGTCAATAAGTGCCATCCGTGCCAAATCTTCTCTTGGAAGATGAGGGCACATCCCACTCCCATGTTTCCTATCATCACAGTTGGTCCCTTCACCAAGTGGGGGATTTATTACACTACTTTCAACCCTCCTTCAGCAAGGGGGCACCGCTGTATCATCGTAGTTGTAGACTACTTCACAAAGTGGGTCGAAGCTATGCCAATGTTTAAAGATGATGGAGAGACTGCAACTCTCTTTTTATTCAATCAGATAATAGCAAGGTTTGACATCCCGAGGGATATTGTCACTGATCATGGTAGTCACTTTCAGAACCATATGATGATCAAGTTAACATCAAAGCTTGGGTTACGGCAAGAACATTCATCACCCTACTACCCCCAAGCAAATGGGCAGGTGGAAGTTGTAAACAAAACTCTTAAGAGTATTTTAGAGCGAACTATCAACTGAGCCAAGTCAAATTGGCATTTGATGTTATAATCGGCATTATGGGCTTACCGAACATCTGTTAAGACTGCAACTGGATTCTCACCTTTTCAACTCATTTATGGGTTGGAGGCAGTCTTGCCCATCGAATGTCAGATCATGTCTCTAAAGTTGGTAGTACAATTATTGTCAGACACTTCTCCACTTGAAGAACAGTTAGTATACCTTGAGCAACTCAATGAGCAGCGTTGTGATGCAGCCCTCGCTAACGAGGCTCACAAACATAAGGTCAAGTGTCACTATGATAGGTCCCTTTGTCTTAGGATTTTCTCTGAAGGTGACCTTGTCTTGGTCTATGACCAAAATAAGGACCCCCTCGGGGAAGGAAAATTCAAACCCATGTGCTTTGGACCCTTCATCATAAAAGAGGTTTTAAAAAAGGGTGCTTATGGTCTAGATGATTTTGAAGGGAATGCTTTGGCGTAGCCTAGAAATGGGCTCTACCTCAAGAAGTATTACTCATAGGTAGGTCACTGTCGGTAACTTTTTGTAACATATGTATAGTCTTTGTACTATTACTTTTTAGTTTCTTTTAGTATTATGGACGTGTCATTGATACTATCTTTCGTCACTATGGTAGATGTCAAGTGATTCTGAGGTGTTCGTTGGGTATGAAGACGGTGTTAGTTGACACACTCGGAGGCTTGCCTCCGCAGCTTGGGTAATCTTTACACCTCAAGGCCAATTATTATCTTCCAGAGGTATATGCTTGGGTGACACCACAAATAATGTTGCCGAGTATAACGCAGTTATTGAGTTTCTTCGTGACACTTTTTCATTGGGTATCTCTCATCTCCGGGTCTATCTTGATGCTCAACTAGTTTTGTCTCAGTTAAACAGAGTGTACCGGGTTCATGATCCAAATTTACACCGACGATTCCTTAGGGTGTGTCTCTTAGAACGAAACTTTGATTATATTACATATTTTCATGTTTCTAGGAGATTAAACCAAGTTACAGATACTCTAGCTAATAAAATTTTAGATTGGCATCTTGCACAAATATGAAAGAACATTAACATAATCATGTAAATACTTTTTTGTACACATGATCCATAAGACACAAAAGACCAAAAAACCATATATAATATCATAAAGTAACTAGAGTGCATAGATGGATGTGAGCGCCTAAAAAATTGGACCTATAACGAGTCACAGGACTTATGCTCGTAAACAATATATACAAGTAGTGCTCATGGCACGTCAAAATCTCAAGCTAAAGTTAGGGACTGTGGGCCCTGTTATACTGGTCCAAAGCATTGGCTAAGCGCTGAAACAACCGGACCCACGTCTGTGGTGTCCCCACTACATGAGGTTGCATAGATGGTGGCAGGTCCTTAATCTTTTCCATCGGGACCGTCCGAGTGAGTGCAGTAAAATTACACTCAACCCGTCTCAGTACCCTCTTAGCCTCCCCGGCTGGAAAATCTCCTGCTACTGTTGGTCCCTCGACGACGGCAGGTGCGACCCCTAGTCGAGGACAATGCATGTTCCTCGAATAGTCAACGGATCACACTGGTCCCACATCTGCACACAATGAACACACATCCATCAAATACTCTGGCATAACAAAAAAAATGATATATATAACAAAAACAACATAACAATTACATATACGACAAAAAAAAAAACTACAAAGTTGTAGACTTACCCATCTCCCCTCGCGCCTCACTAGGAGGTACTGGTATCTCCGGGTCTCTCGAAAAATCAATCCTAGCATAGGGGTAGTCCTCTATAACTGGGATCTTTGATGACAACCATGTGAAAAATTCATCATAAAAGGACTCATTGGTCCTTTCACCACCCTGTCACGGTAGTAGTACTACCCATCTACACACAACCGGAAGAGAGGCCTGGTGTTCTCGTACCACTACTTGAGGACTAAAACTTGGAACTCTCCTTGTGATCTTGTCCTTGTCACACTCATTAAAAAATGGCCGAGTGATCTTGTCCTTGTCACACTCGTTAAAATGGTTTTGAATAGACATCTTGTTGGTGCTAGTTTACCCCTTTTTCGAACCAACTAGACCATCTTCGAAAACGATACCCCAATGGAGTCTCCTTTTATGTTTTTTCAGAATCTCTAAATATTAAAAACCACTGAGATTACCTTCTCTTGGCTCATTCAACTTACATTGAAGGACGTTACCATTGTGTCTTTTGTTAACCGCGTTTGCATATCTTATACGCCAGCCTTGTAACAGTTTGCTTCTGCATTTTAACACCCTTGGCCCTAGGAGGATTTTTCCCGAGTATCATTATATTAGAACATCAGTCTTGTCCTTGTGCCTTGAACTTCTATGTTTGCAATACTCATTCCTCCATTGTAACGTAACATTCCTTTATTCTTTTTCCCACAATTGTTGAAAAAGACAAAAAAAATCAAATATACCCGAAAAAGAGGAAGGGAAAAGTATTTTCTTTATTGGCAGCATAATGAGTCGCCCTTGGATAAAGCACATCTGTCCATTTGTTCATAAAACTATGGGATGTAGTACGACCTTAGGAAGTTGTTCTCTCTATATAGAGTTGTGTCCTCCACCCTTTGGTTATCCTTCCAAACATATGGAGAGTTTGTGTTGCCTCCTGCTTCGTAGACTTATGATTAATACCATGCAACTTAAGACTCATCATTTGTTGTGCTATTGTCCAAGGGAAGTTTGTCACCAAGATTGAGTTAGCCCCTCTGTAATTTGTCTCTTTCCCTCGTACCTAGCCATCCTGAATGTCCAATCAAGTCCTTGTTCAAAATCAATGAAGCCTTCAGTCCGATCATCAAGATCATCTAGTCCATGACCGACGAGTCGTCGAAGACCTTTGGGTAGTGAAGTCATACACTCACATTACACTCCTACCTTGAGTTTTGAATATTTTGAAGTTGTTGCTTGAGCTCTGAAGATATCATCTCTAGCCATCAGGTCGTATCATCTTCTAGAAGATGGATACTCTATATGTATATCTTTTTGATTTCGAGATGTAGCTCCACTGTGTATTTTTCATGGATAATATTTATATAGTTATATGACATGGATCTACAATGTATTTGATTGGTACCCATGATTCTATTTTATCCCGAGCATGGGCATGCCCGCCTCGGTGAGACATTTGTTATTTTGCAAATAGAGCCTCCCGGTTCCTGATCCTTGGGTCAATCATTCGGCACATCAGTAAATATTGGTAATGTATTTCAGCCATTAGATTCTCTTCTAACCTCACACATTAGGGGGCATTTGTTATAACCCTAAATTGCAAAATACATGCTTACCTGGCATCAGGCCATCTCAGATCCCTTATTTTCCAAAGCACTGCTGAACAAATCTTTAAAAAACCTCTTTTATAAGGGCCCACACGCCCTACTCTAATACTGCATACGTGTACACGCTAGCTGACCTAAAACAGCCCGTGTGGACCGACAAAAGCACGAAAGAAGGAAAGTTGTCGACAGAAGACACAGCTCTGGGTGAGTTAACTGAAACTCTCGGCCATGCATGGCCGAGGGTTCATCCAAATACCTAGCTTCTTCTAGCCTATAAAAGAAGGGCTAGGGGTCCTATTTGGAAGAGGAAAAATATAGAAAATTAGCTCTTCACATTTTCATATTCCCATTGTCCCAACCCTTTAGCCATCCTTGTGCCAGAAGAGATACTAAGCAAAGAAGTTGGAGGAAAGTTGAAGAGGATCCCATGATCAAGTTCACGGAATGGTGGTTGGTCTCGACCTTTTGTAAGTTGTCTCATTCAAAGTAATAAATAAAATTCTTTTCCCATCCCAATTCATGATTTATTCATAGTTTGTTAAGTGCATATTTGAATCTCTAACCTGTTAGTCTATAGGTAGGATACATGTGTAGTTGTTGTTTGTCTTGTATGCAGGTCAACTTTGAAAGGAGAACTATAGACAAGTAATCAAGTGGGACAAGGGATCGACATCCAACGCTTGGAACAAGGTAGGTTGATCTAGCCATGTATTTACTAAAAGGAAATGGTATTTAAGTCTAGGGACGAAGGTAGAAAGTAGATTTTTTCTTGGTCATATCTGTACGCAAAGAATAACCCTATTTGCTAGTCCGTAAGGAGATTTCCCTCACAACACCCATATGCCACTAGGATTCACCCTATAGTTGGGTCTAAGGAATTCTATAAACCCCTAGTTCATCTTGGAAAGGGGGGCCCGTCCCTCTCTAATAACCAAGTCTCCACTTCACAGGGGAATTGTTTTGGGAATTGGGAATTCCTATCTTCTAAGGTCAAAAGGTTTGGTAGGAACCAATGAAAAATTATTGTTAAGGGGCCTACGTTTTGATAATAAGAAGATAATGGGGATGGGAGGTGCAAGAAGGAAAACCCTAATGCACCATGCCCATAACAAACCAATAGTAGAAACTTTGCAAGGAAAACAAAATTCAATGGTGTGGTGTCTTAGAGATTCACAGCCTAAGTTGAGGGCTCGATGATGAAATTCCTCTCACTAAACATAAAGGGTTTGGGCAGCCATGTATAGAAATTATCCCTCCATAATTTAGTTTAAAAAGAACAACCAAATATTTCCTTATCGAAGAAACAATGAGTAAGGGGGATTTCATTGTGGGAAGTCTCATAAATTTAATGGCATTTCACGTGCACTCTTTATGGGTTGGTGCATGGAAATTTCTTTAATTTTTTTTTTTTGTGTGTAATAAGGTTTATGTATGGTGTTCAAGTGTGAGGACTTGGACACTACACTTACAATATTGAAGGTATATGGGAATTATGACATGAATAATAACTATTGGGATCGGTTCTTCAACTAATTTGTAATATGGGATAACAATTTGATCATAGGTGGGGATATGATTTTTACTGTAAGTAGGTCGGAGATATGCGGGCCCATGGCTGGACCTAAAATCAACGTGGAGTTATAAAAACTTAATCCCACATGGTGGAATAAAAAAACATAGGATTACTGGGGTCTCTAACATTTTAGATCACTTTCTAATTATGAAGGAGATGTTAATAGGACTATAAATGCATAAATTATAGGTGGGAACCATAGGGTGCTTGGATCATAATACCATTTTTCTGGAACTCACAAAAGTGGAGGACAAGCCACCTTCTCCATTTAAATTTAATCTAGTCTAGTTGGAGGATGCAACTTTTGTCAACTTAGTTAAGAGGGAGTGGATTCCTTACAATATAGACTCAAGGCTTATAGAAAGAAGAAAATTTCCATATTATTTATTAGAACTCAAGAAGAAGTGGTGGAGTGGTCAGTGATAATACTATAAATCATAGAAAAGAATATGAAATATGGGGAGGAAACAATTGCCAATATTTTCAGTAGCAACACATTTGGGGCATTCTTTGCAAATGAACTTTTGACTCTTGTAGAGATAGATAAAAAAAGGGAAAGGCTTATTAGAGATAGAGAGGAGGACTGGTGGATGAAAAGTACAGTGGCATGGTTGGATTTAGGAGATGATAATATTAAATTCATTCATCACTTCACCAACCATAAAAATTGCATCAATACAATTTGGGAGATGAAAGATTATGAAGACCACAATGTAAGAGGACTTAGAATTTTGGTATACCTAGGGGTTCAACACATTTCCAAAATTTACAAGGAGCTAGAGGTCAATAATATTGCAAATATTGTGAAGGTGTTCTATTATTTTCCTTTCTTGGTTTCTCAGAGGATGGATTTATAAAGAAATTTATATCTTTCAAACACTAAACTTCAATTATGGATTTAAGTATTCGGGATACAAACTGAAGAAAAAATAATATGGAAAACAATATTGGGTTGGTTGATAGTACACATTGAGAAAAGAATTCATCTTTGGTGTAATAATTTTTTGGATGTCCATAGGAAGGAGGCTAACACTTGTGAAGTTAGATATTGAATCTATTTTGATTTTTTGGAAGCCATTAGTTGATATACCCAAAGGTGTATTAGAAAATATATGTAAAATCAATATCAATTTTCTATGAAGTGGAAAGGACAGTTAGGAAGGAGTTCACTGGGACAATTGGTGTTCTATATCGAATATGAAAAATAAGGCAGTTGGGGCCTAAAAAATATCCATGCTTTAGACTCTCCTTGGTAGCCAAGTCACTTTGGACCTAATAACCAAGGATATATATAGAACAGTATGATAAAACAAAAGTTTATGGCCCTAGACAATATTCTATCTTGTATTCAAAAGAAGGCCAAGTCTTGGAAAAGTGGATCACTCCTTTGGAAGCCTCCAGTGTCGTCCTTTAACTTAATTGAAACTATATTAGCTTAGAAATTTGGAGATGTAACAAAGTTTAGGGTGGGGTTGGATGCGATTATGGGATGTGGAAACAAGTTTTTCCTATCTCATGGCCTAATCCAAGATTTACAACAACAAAAATTAATGTTCCTCTCACAATAAGGGGATCTAGATCGGAGAGACTCATGGCCAAAAAGGTGAAACATAATATAGATATTTTGGTATCCAAGGGTATTTCAAAATAATTTGGGATGAGTATGTTGAAGAGTTGAAAAAATACCATATTCATCTTTAGGAGGAAGAAGATAGTCTCGTCCAGATTTCTAATAAAATAGGAGGAAGTTATGAGGCAAATATAGGGTACCGAATCTTGATGTGAACAAAAAATCTACCTTCCATATGGGAATGGGACAAAATTTTGAAGTTTAGGTACTCAAAAAAGAACATCTTTTCCTTTTTTAGCCTTACAAAAAAAATTATTTACCTGGAAGGCCATGCAAAAAGGAGCAGCCCAAGGTCCTAAGATCTGTGCACTTTTCTTTAGAGAAGAATAAACCACAACACACCTTTTTCCTCACTATGTATTTTCAAAACATGTGTGGAAATGTATAATACATTGGTTGAGTCTAATAAATATTTGGAATAAGGACTCTATTGAACTTTGTCTACATGAGTAGTATCGATGCTCAAAATATAAATAATATAGAGCGATTTCGTATCTAGTATTGTGGGGTTTGTGGCCAGCCTGAAATGGTAGAATTTTTAAGGTACACAAATACCTACTTTTCAAGTATCCTCACAAGTAGTGGTTCTCTTCATATTCTATAGGATTGGGGCCATTCATACCCTATTTAATGGAACATGGACCAAGGATGTGCACACATTACAATGCAAAGTATGTTTAGGTGTCTCAAAGTACGTGCTCAAGTGTATTAAGACTTTGAGGTAACATCATAAAGCATGTCAAGAGGTCTCTTGATGGAATTTTAAGAACTTTGTTCTCATTTTTCACGATTGTTGGCAAGGAATCCAATGTTACACTCTATTTTTGGGTTTGATAAGAGAAAAAGAAGGTGATTGTAAAAAAAATCATTTGAGCATAAAAAAAGAGGTCTCTGTAAGTTTTAAACCTGTGAACTAAAACATTGCTTATAGATTCTTAAGAAAAACAAAATTTAATCAATGGCTCATACACAGAGGACAAAAAGATTTTATACTGGAAACCCTCAACTGGGAAAAACTTTCTTATATTCATTATCTCAAATTTCACCATTCACCATACAATATATACAATTTTTTTAGGTATTCTGTATATACAAAAACCCTAATCCCTTAATCCAGGATTAATTTAGAAAACTGCTAAAAATAGAAAAATCCGCTAAAAATAACAAAAATCGCCCAAAAACAAATTTGTGGTGCTTCCCTGAACACTGCACGTAACCAGGGGGGAATACATCCCCCCCACCCCCCCCCTCCCCCGGGATCCCCCTAGGAAATATCCCACACACACGACACAAAGAGCACTACTAGAGGTATCGTCAGATGTAGTTGTCAAATCTAACGTGCCCACACACACACATGCAAAGAATATAACACATACCCAACATTCTCCCACTTGTTGTTTTCTTTGCATCCAGGGGTCAGGGGATTATATAGTCAAAAACCCAAGGCAACAATGCCCATTGTTACTCTACACCAACTTTTCTGTGCTCACAGACTTTGTCAATGAATCTGCAACATTCTTCTAAGTGTCAACCTTTTATAGCAACATCTTCTTTTCCTTAACCATGTGCCTCATAAAGTGATATTGAACATCAATATGATTTATATTTGAATGATAATATGGGTTCTTTTCTAGGAATATTTCACTCTGATTGTCATAATATAATCTCACTACTTGTTGTACCAAGCCAATACCTGAACACAATCTTTGTAACCATACTGCTTCCTTGCTTGCATGAGTGGCTACCATGTATTCAACTTTTGTAGTTGAGAGTGCCACTATAGCCTGTCTTGTTCTCATCCAACTTATTGCTCCTCCAAATAGGTTAAACACATACCATATTCAATAAAAAGACCTAATCAATGTGGAGCCAGAAAAACTTACTCTCACATAGCGGAATGAAAAAATCTAGGATTATTGGGGTCTCTAAGAGTTTAGATCACTTTCTAATTAAACAGAAGATGTTAAGAGGACTATACATGCATAAAATATAGGTGGGAACCGTAGGAGGTTTGGATCATAATACCATTTTCCTTGAACTCACAAAAGTGGAGGACAAACCACCTTCTCCATTTAAATTTAATCTAGTCTGGTTGGAAGATGCAACTTTTGTCGACTCAGTTAAAAGGGAGTGGATTCCTTACAATATATACTCAAGGCTTATAGAAAGAAGAAAATTTCCATATTATCTATTAAAACTCAAGAAGAAGTGGTGGTGTGGTTTGTAATAATACTATAAATCATGGACAAGAACATGAAATATGTGGAGGAAACAATTGCCAATATTTTTAGTAGCAACACATTTGGGGCATTCTTTGGAAATGAACTTTCAAATCTTGTAGAGCTAGATACAAAAAAGGAAAGGCTTATTAGAGATAGAGAGGTGGACTAGTGGATGAAAAGTACAATGGTGTGGTTGGGTTTAGGACATGATAATATTAAATTCTTTCATCGCTTCACCAACCATAAAAATTGCAACAATACAATTTGGGAGATGAAAGATTATGACGACCACAATGTAAGAGGATTTAAAATTTTAGTATACCTAGGGGTTCAACACATTTCCAAAATCTACAAGGAGCTAGAGGTCACTAATGATGAAAATATTGTGAAGGTGTTCTATTATTTTCCTTTCTTGGTTTCTCGGGAGGATGGATTTATAAAGAAATTTATACTATAGTACATAGAAATATTGGGTTGGTTGATAGTACATATTGAGAAAATAATTCATCTTTGGTGTAATTGTTGGATGTCCATAGGAGAGAGGCTAACACTTGTGAATTTAGTTATTGAAACTATTTGGATGTTTTGGAAGCCATTGGTTGATATACCCAAAGGTGTATTAGAAAATATATGTAAAATCAATATCAATTTTCTATGGAGTGGAAAGGATAGTTAGGAAGGAGTTCATTGGGTCAATTGGTGTTCTATATCCTAGATGAAAAATAGGGCAGTTGGGGCCTAAAAATATTCATCCTTTAGACTCTCCTTGGTAGCCAAGTCACTTTGGACGTAATAACCAAGGATATATATGGAACAGGATGATAAAAGAAAAGTTTATGGCCCTAGACAATATTCTATCTTGGATTCAAAAGGAGGCCAAGTCTTGGACAAATGGATCACTCCATTGGAAGGCTCAAGTGTCGTCCTTTAACTTAATTCAAATTATATTAGCTTAGAAATTTGGAGATGTAACAAAGTTTAGGGTGGGGATGGACTCTATTATGGGGTAAAATCATGAAGATGGTTAACACTTTCATGACAATCGGATCTCCAAAATTCCTAGAGGTAATGATTTCCACGTCAAACTTAAAGGTGCCCTCAAAATTCATGTACAATGTTTTTCAAATGAATTATTTTCCTGTGGTGAGCATATTTTGGCCTAAATGTTTATGTTTAACAAATTCCGTTAAAAACTAGGTATCGGTCGAAAGAATATTTCGGTTGAAAACCTGAAAATGGGATAGTTTGCAGGAAACTGCAAATTCTCTCCATCTGTCGAAAACCTGCAGGGATAGTTTGCAGGATAGTCTGCAGACTCCTACAAATAATCAAAATTTAGTTTCAGAATTGATACCAACATTTTTAAAATTGAATCTACTTTCATTGGGTATAATTTTTTTCATTTTCATTGTTTTTATCTAATTTTATTTAATTTTATAAAAAAATTACTCGATAATATTTTTAGGTTAGATTATGATTCCGTGAAATGAAGAATCCATATCTCTAAAAATACACAATAGAAAATTATGGAAAATTTATATTCATAATCCTTAAATTGTTCTCTTCAAAAGGGCATTTTTAGATTTTACTTTAAGTAAAAATTAAGATACATACATGGTGGAGGAAAACATTTGTTTAAAATATGTAACTTATTGGTCAACTTCGAAAAATTCTAGAAATTATAATATTCATCCGTTAGATTCAAAACTATAGTCATCACAAAATAAAGTCTTTGTAGATTACTGCAGTATATTTCATCTGTGAAATTGTTTTTTTTAATAATGGATACATTGTTGTGGGAAACAATAACTCATTATCTTTCTCATCATTTTTAAGGAACATATTATCAAAGAATTTCCAAATTGACGTATCAAATCTCAATAAAAAAAAACTGAAAAATAGTGAGTAGAAAGCTAAAAAAAATCTTCATAAGTTTTGTTTTTACAGTAAAGTAAAATTCTAAATAAAAAAAGTACTTGTGTTTACCGAAAGTTGAAGAACCTATTAAAATTTAAAAAAAAATGTCATAAAACAAGAAAAAGTGTTACCCATCTTCATGATTTTAGCCTATGGGATGTGGAAACAAGTTTTTCATATCTCATGACCTAATCCAACATTTATAGCAACAACATGTAATGTTCCTTTCATAATAATGGGATCGAGATCAGAGAGACTCATGGCCACAAAGGTGAAACAAAATATAGATATTTAGGTCTCCAAGGGGATTGGGAAATAATTTTGGATGAGTATGTTGAAGAGTTGAAAAAATACCATATTCTTCTTTAGGAGGAAGAAGATAGTCTTTTCTGTATTTCTAATAAGAT
>ML778545.1:1122624-1206076 GCA_009831015.1 Picea engelmannii
AATATAGATATTTAGGTCTCCAAGGGGATTGGGAAATAATTTTGGATGAGTATGTTGAAGAGTTGAAAAAATACCATATTCTTCTTTAGGAGGAAGAAGATAGTCTTTTCTGTATTTCTAATAAGATATGAGGAAATTATGTGGCAAAGATAGGGTACCGAATCTTGATGTCAACAGAAAATCGTCCTTCCATATGGGGGTCGGACAAAATTTTGAAGGTTAGCGCCTCAAAAAAGAACAAACTTTTTATTTTTTGGCCTTACAAAACAAAATATTTACCTGGAAGGCCATGAAAAAAGGACCAGTCCAAGGTCCTAAGATCTGTGCACTTTTCTTTAGAGAAGAAGAAACCAAAAAACACCTTTTTGTCCACTATGTATTTTGAAAACATGTGTGGAAAGGTATAATCCATTGGTTGAGTCTAATAAATATTTGGAATGAGGACTCTATTGAACTTTGTCTACACGACCAATATCGATGATCAAAATATAAACAATATAAATCCATTTCCTATCTAGTATTGTGGGGTTTGTGGCTAGCCTGAAATGGTAGAATTTGTTTAGGTACACAAATACCTACTTTTCATGTATCCTCATAAGTAGTGGTTCTCTTCATCTTCTATAGGTTTGGGGCCATCCATACACTATTTAATGGAACATGGACCGAGGATGTGCACACATTTTTCACGATTTTTTGCAAGGAATCTAATGTTACACTCTGTTTTGGGGTTCAATAAACACAACAAAAGGTCACTATAAAGAAATCATTTGAGCATAAAAAAATAGGTCTTTATTGGAAGCAGACCCAAAGATGTAGCCAAAATTGGGAGAAATCTGTTATCAAACTTGTGTATGTGATATTATCATTGTTGTTCATTTTGTGCTTTGTTATTTGTAAATATTTTATCATGAAAGTGTATTTGGTTAGATACATGTTTCACATGTAAATTGCAAACAATCAAGTGATCATTATTATTTCTAAGATCAAGTAGATGTTTATATGTATTTAAAAACTAATATCTAGGGATGTTTCAGATCAAGTTGGTATCAGAGCGAGGTTTGACAAGTTTTTGTGAGTGAATTCTTACAAGAGAAAAAATGAAACGTGGTAAAGTAAAGTTTGAAACTTATAAGTCTAAGATCGAAAGAAGTCTTCGTAAACATAAGATGGATTTCAAAGGAAAGGAAGGAGAAGACCCTCCCATGAGTCCAAAATAAATTATGGATATACTTCTCTCGATGAGAGAGATAATAGATAATTTGCAGAAATTGAGAAAATGCCTCCCCCACTGGATCAGTCAAAGAACATGGCTCACCATAATCCATGATCGGAAATCATTGAGAATGAAACATTCAACGAAGAGGAGTCATTTAATTTTCAGAGCGTTTTCTTTGGTAGGGAATCCAAGAAATTAATTATTGAGAAAATTGATGTGAATAATAAGAAAGGAAAATATCGTTCAGAGGTTGACCTAAGAGATATGTGGCCTTCCTAGATTTCCAAAATTCATAGATAAATCGGTTATGCACTGGATGACTCAATTGGTGGTCTTGAAATGGAAAACACGAAATTGAGAGAAAGGATCAAGGAACTGAATCCAAGAGCTATGTGGAGATAATTATTAACAAAAGAATGGCATTGATCACAGAGGCTTGTGAAATTTCGAAAAACATGGTTTCTTTTGTCTCGAGGGTGCATGCCTTCCATACCTTGATGTTGTACTACCCTTTGGAAATAGAGTTTCCAACATGATAGAGATAAGGAGAAGATATGAGGATCTTCCCTCCCTAAGCCAAATCAAACATTTGAACGTGTGTTGGAAAGAAAAGATAAAATACTTGAATAATATTGTTCAAGCGTGTATCCAAGATATATCAAGGAGGGAAGAAGTATTCAAAAGTCTCACGAAGGTGGACCTAGCAAAAGAACTAACGAAGTCCAAGACCCAAAATTAATCTTCAACTCGTTGCTCCTAACAAAGCAATAATTTGATGAGAAAGTTGAGATTTTTAAAGGGTTGTCATTTGAAAAGATCTATGGTATACTTGAATATGATGAGGGTGACATAGAAAATTTTCTAGTGGACTACTCAGTGAAAAATCAGAACACTGAAGAATCATTACATGACATTTCCCTTGATCTGAGAGACTTAGAGGGCGAGTTGTTCAACATCAAAATAAGACATGAAATCAAAGTGGCACTAATGAAAAGTTATATTGAAGAATGGGTTAAGAATGTTATCGACAAATTGACCACCGAGGGCCAAGAAATAGTTGAGATGGTTCCTATAACCATTAATGCAGACAATAAAAGGACACCAAGAAGAAAATGAACACACGAGAGACCATCATAGTAATTTTATGTTGATCACATATTTCTTTTTTTATGTAGTCCTTCATCGAGTTACTCTTCTTCTTTGAATAGAATGGTTTAACCAAAGACTGATAAGTTTTCTTTTTTTTTTTACCAGGTCTTTCTTTTCTTTTTACCGCCCACCATATTCCTTATAAAAGCTTCATTCTTGTGTATATTTGTTTCATGGTCCACGGGAGCCCCAATCCCAGTCTTTAAGACAAACACAATTTAAATTTCAAAGATATGTAACAAACTATATATATTTTTAGAAATTTCAGTAACAATCTCAACTGTACTTTGTAACCGAGAGTTTTGAATATAAATTATTTTAGGTTGATCTATCATTACATTTATTTGAGATTCCCATGTTCACTCTGTTAAATTTCTCTTATGCATACAGACCATCTTATTTTTATTTTTATTTTTATGTGATAAAAAATATTTATTTTAAACTATGATGGATGTGCAGAAATTTTGCTTATTTTCTTTAAATGTATTAATTTGCTTGCTTCCTCGTCCTTTCTCTGGAACTTCCTTTAGAAAATAAGACAAACATTTTCATTTTTTTTTTTTCAATCTTTATATTTCTTTGAGTACCATGACAAACTTCTACAAATTCCCATATTCTAAACACCTAAAGTCCCGAGAAAATCGTAAAGTAAAGAGGAGTACCACCTCTATAAAAACGAAAGGGGATTTACATCCTCATGAGGTTTCCATTTCGGTCCTAACATATTCAAGTGTCAACAACTTTGTACCTCCACTGCATCCTCCTACCACACTTTTTACAAATACAAAATCTACCAGTTCTTGTTAAAGAAAAAGGAATGTCCTTTGGTCATTCATTATCAATTATCATCTACACTTTTGTGCTATGCTTTGTGAATTTTTTATGGTTTGTGGTTTTTAGCTATATCATTTTGCAAAGTACTTAATTACATTGGAATATCCCAATGTTGATATTATGTTTCATGTCCCCACCTAATTACACATATGTGCATTGCGAATAATCCTGCATGTATAAAAAATGTGAGAAACAAAGAGTTTATGAATCATTATCCACACTAAAATAAATCCAAATATAGAAGTTAGAGTTGAAACTCTCTAATTTGACATGATAAAATCCACCATCGCTTTGATACTAACACCATCAATGGTTTTGTTTTCATGCCTTGTGGGTTTTCTTTGGTTGTGGTTATTATCTATATGATGTTGCAAGATATCTGATTACAATCATATGTTTCTTTGTTAAGATATCATTACACATTAATAATGCCCTCATGCCCTCCCACTTTTAATTCAAATGTACATCAATTCTATATGATATAGCAAGATTGGAAACTTCAATGTAATGTAAGTCTACATTTATTAGGTGTCCACATTCTCTCATATTTCATAATTTTGGCCACATAGACCAAATCACTCAAAACAAAGAAATCAAGCCCTTCCTATATGATCACAAGTCATTTTATATGTAAATGTACTAATACCCTTTCATAAAATTGTGGTTTCTATATTAATATATTGATTTATTAGTTTTAAAATAATTATATTTGTTTATTAACTTTTTTATTTTTATTTTTATGTATTATTAATTTACATACTTATTTTAGTAAATAATATTAAAACTAATAAATAAAATACACATATTTTATTGTATTTTATTGTGTTTTGAAATAGTTTCTATTCGTATAAAATCTTCATCCCTTCTTTCATATTCTCATCATGTAATATACCTCTCACTTCTAATCAATAGAGACCACTTTTGGTATTTACTTTTAAATCCAAAAATCAGAAAACAAAAAGTAACTTATTATAAAGAGAAAAATAAAACTTGAAACAAAAATAATCATGAAAACATAACATATTTACTTTTAAATATTCTTTAAATGATACTATACCTTTCATACCTAAGTTTATGAACTATAATTTCATGAGTTGGATTGAACTCTTTTTCCTTAAAGCTTGTTCATAGGAATCTTAGGAACCATAAATTTAATTACCTTTAGATTTGTGCCAATCACAATACCTTGTTATGTTTTTTAGAATGAGGTTCATTTAAAAATTAGTGTTAAATATTTTGAATAAAAAAAGTATGAATAGATTTGTGCCAATCACAATACCTTGTTATGTTTCTTAGAATGAGGTTCATTTAAAAATTAGTGTTAAATATTTTGAATAAAAAAAGTATGAATAGATGTATACAATACATACATGAGTTTGCTCATTTACTAGCATTCAGCACCATAGGATACTATTTCACTTCAAACACAATATTAAATATTTTAAATCAAATAATTACGAATAGATGTTTACAATACATGTGTTACACATTTGCCCTTCTTTTTCTCTTTTAGAGGGCTAGGTTTTTTTGTGAGTATTTAACAAAACTTAACTTATAGTGTAGTTATGCTAACATTTTCAATCCCTAAAATGGAAAGCTCTAAATTAGGTTTTTTTTAGTATTCAACAAAACTTCACTTATAGTGTAGTTGTGCTAACATTTTCTATCCCTAAAATGGAAAGGTCTCACCCAAATTAGTGGAGAATAAAAGAGGTAGAGGCAAGTCACGTGATGCTAATATAATCATTCTACTTCTAATATTCATTCACAACAACTGAATCATCATTCAACTCTGTATCATTCATTAATAAAATATGCATCCATTTTAATAGAAAAATTAGTAGGAGTGCCAACAGACCAATCATATTATTGAAAAAGAAAAACCAACCGTTACAATCATGTTCATACTTTAATCTATACTTTTTAAGAAATTCTAAGGTTTAATGGTGAATGCATTCTGCTTCGTTCGATATCCATAACGTACTTCCCTCCTTTGCCCGCCACCAGTATTATTCTGTGTGTCCCCGTTGTCTCCCTTCACTGGATAATTTGTATTCAAATTCACATTCCTGTTCCCACCAGAATGCTTCTGCCTGGATTGATGATTATTCATGTTATTATTGTTGTAATATGCATCACGATCATCGCCAAAATACGTCCCTCTACTCTGTTGGTGCAGTGGTAGTATGATAGATCGCTCGTCGTCATCCCAATCCCGAATCTCCCGAGGCGGCGATGGCCTGCGGGGAGGAATATAAGTCGGAATAGCTCCTAATTCGCCCTCAATCTTTGCAGCAGATCGCTCGTCGTCATCCCGAGGCGGAATAGCTCTTAATTCGCCCTCAATCTTTGCATCACCAGGCTGAGGGATGCCAAGACCGGGTTTGGACCAAATTAATGTTTCACCTTTGGATTTTGTTTTTCCATGCACATGCTCTTCTGCGTTCTTCTTCTCATTCTCATGATCCTCCTTACAAACATCAACTGGGTTGATTGCCCATGGATTATTAACTCTCTCCTCTTTCAAGGGCGAGCGGGTGGAGATGGATCCCACTGAAATGGTTTTGACTTCGTCGTCTTTGGCTACAAGGGACGGCTGCTTCTGTCGTGTGAGAACAAGCATATACCCCGGGGAATGGTTTCCACCAGTGTTTCCGTTTGTTGTCGCGGTAGGAGGCTTGGGCTTGGGCTCCTTCTTCCCATAAATGTCGTTGAGGTTCAGAGCGGCGAACTTATTATTCCCTCTTCCCATTCAAATTGTCACAACAACCCAATATCCCCTCCGGAAATCGGTGACGGATCTGCACGGCGCGCATTTCAGATATTCGGGTCGAATTGATCTCGAACTGATAGAAATACAGTCGAAAATGCCGAAACCCTTCAGAACAATCAAGCGGTCATATTGATGATCGACGAAGGAGAAAGTTGAAGGTGTAGAATTACGAATCCATACTTGTAAATTAATACTATTCGCTCATTTCATTCCTTTAACCATTTTGGGAAGTCGGTTTGGCAACCTCCAACGTTATGGTGAGAAGTTTAAAGATTATAGTGGGAAAAAATTATTTCCGTGGGAAATATTATTATAGTAATTTCAACCAATAGGGTTGAGAAACTTAATGGTTTTGCTTAAAAACTTTTTTAATAATTTTTTAATAAAAAAACATTATTTATATATCTTTTTAATATTATATAAATGATAGATTTATTATTAATGTTTTTTAGAATTTTTAAAATGGATAATGAATGATATAGTTATAATAGTAGTAATTTATTTATGTAGTAATCTTCCCTTTTCAACAATTAAGTTGATAGGGTTTGATATGGGGGTTTTTGGAAGAGATTTGAATGGATTATGTTGAAATCAAGGGGTTAGGGAACAAGCTACACTACTATGAAGTAGTTTGTGAACTGGTGCACTATGGGTCAGACCTATTAGACTACGTGGAAACTTTTGTCCAAGGGATCCTGGAAGTTTTGAAGGACACTGGAGTGAAAGGGATGAGTTATGACACCATGAATGCCAAGGTGGAGGCCCCTAAGGGTTACTCAAAGGATAAATTAATTCCTAGGGTTTACATCTCTGCAATGGATTTGGGGGCATTGTGGACCATATTCATAGGTAAGAAGAAACCCTTCAAACTTTCCTTGTTTTGAAGAACAAATCCGTGGCTATAATTTCTATAGGGTGGAAACTCTATAGACCTTAGGGTTTATTGGTAGCCTCCTAGAACTTCCAGAGTTTATTGGCATTGTTCTCTGGTCTCTAGGGATGCGGAAACAAAGGCACCAAAGAGCCCAAATCAAAAGGAAAAAGTGATCAAGAGGAAGGGAGGGCGAGTAAAAATGAATGTGGGAGAGGATTTGAGGGTGGAGAAGGTTTTGTACTTTATGGGGAAAAGTCTTGTTGGATGATTCTTTGGATTTTCTCTCTTGGAGGTCACCCTTCGGGGTTGGATAAACTATAACTAGGAAGCTACATTAGGCTATCACCCGACTTTCCATATTTTGAGGAAGGGATGGTTAAGTTTCATTTTGAATTCATAGGAGGATGTAATAAGGATACTAGGTGCAAGGTGCTAAGTGGTTTGGTCTCATGTCTTAAAGCTCACAAATATGGCATGCATGTTTCGACCCTCATCAAGAGCTAACCAAGATGACCCTCATATGAGAAAATCTTCTAGGATCCCCCCTAAGATATGGAATGACAAATTTTTGTGGGATCTAGAGAATTATCTCGGTAGAACCCTTTTGATAGATCTATCATACAAATATAGTCTGCATTGATCAATGGTTATGACTTTGGTTAATCTGGACCTATCGAAGGGGTTAACAGAAAGAATGGATGTAGAGGTGGGTGATTGGGAGTATACTCAACTCGTGGACTATGTGAATGTTCCCTTATGGTGCGTTAGATGCCATGGGGTTGGTCATGTCATTGAAAACTTCACTAATAACATTGTCAAGAATGTTTGGTTGAAAAAGGATGGGGGGCACGCCATCCATATGGATTTAAGAGGAAGGACTCACTTGGTTAGTAACCATATTTTGAGGAATGTAGGGTTTTCAAACTTGGAACAAAGGGTGGATACTGCTAATATTTTGGATCCCTTGGTGTCGTGTACAAGCTTAAGAGGGTTCTTAAGGGTTTACACACTCACCCTATGTCACAAAATACTCATTTATAGGAGGTATTTATCTCACATCACCACACCATTCTGCTTGAAAAAATTGCAATTCCCTGTAAGAATGGTAAAATATGGGGTCGAGAATGTTTGGTTTTATCGAGGACTCTCATACCTATGGACTTGATACCTGATAGGGTGCTAGAAAAGGAGTTGGTAAATACTTTTGATAGTATAATTTAGCCAAAGGTAGCAACAACTTATGAGAACCTACAAAAATCTCTGGACTCAAGAGAAGTGAAACAATGGAAGGATATGTGTCCCACAGGTAGCTTGGGAAACGTCTCTCTTAAGGGTTTGACACCAATAAATATCATTTGGGTAATAATTATTTTGATACTTCACTTCGTATTGGTACTTTTTGTGTTGATGGTGGTTTTGTTTTGAATGGCCAATCAAACAAGGAAGGCTATGAGAAGTTGAACAACCCTCTTTTAGCTAACCCATTGTTATAACCCTAAATTGCACCATACATGCTTACCTGGAATCAATCCATCTCAGATCCTTTCTTTGCCAAAGAACTGCTGAACAACTCTTTAAAAAACCTCTTTTATAAGGGCCAACGCTCCCTACTCTATTACTGCACATGTGTACACGCTAGCTGACCTAAAACAACCTTCGTGGACCGATAAAAGCACAAAAAAAGGAAATTTGTCGACAGAACGCAGAAGGGATAGGGGTTCCATTTGGAAGAAAAAAAATATAGCAAAGAAACTATGCCCATTTTCATATTCCCATTGTCCCAACCCTTTAGCCATCCTTGTGCTAGAAGAGATACTAAGAAAAGAAGTTGGAGGACAGTTGAAGAGGAGCCCAAGATCAGGTTTGCGGAGCGGTGGCCGGTATTGACTTTTTATAAGTTGACACATTCAAAGTAATAAAGAAAATGCTTTTCCCATCCTAATTCATAAGTTATTCATAGTTTATTAAGTGCATATTTGAATCTCTAACCCGTTAGTCTATAGGTAGGATACATGTGTAGTTGTTGTTTGTTTTGTATGCAGGTAAGCTTTGGAAGGAGAACTACAGACAAGTAATCAAGTACGACAAGGGATTGACATCGAACGCCTGGAACAACGTAGGTTGATCTGGCCATGTATTTACTAAAAGGAAATGGGATTTAAGTCTGGGGACGAAGGTAGAAAGTAGATTTTTTCTTGGTCATATCTACATGCAAAGAATAACCCTATTTGCTAGTCCGTAAGGGGATTTCCCTCACAACATAATTGGCGACCATACTGGGGATTTCCATGTCAGAATCATACATTCTCAGGGGTTTTTTGGGATTCTTTCTAAGTCTTGGTTGTTTGGAGTCTTGTCTCAGATTGGTTTGTTTTACAAAAATTTTCCTTACATTGTTTGTTTTTTCTTTTAAAAGGAGTGTCCAAGCCTTCAAGCGATCCTGGTTAGCAATATCAGTGGCCTCTTCCTGGTTTGGGTTGTCTGTTGTTATTTTTTCTCAGATTTTAGAGATACACGTGGCATGTCCAAGGTCAGCCCGCATGTACACGCCCTTTGTCTCTATACAGCTCACGTTCACACACTTGTTGTTGGATCAACAATAGCGTGCTTGTACAGGATAATTTTTGTTAAGGGTAAGGCAATCATCCTTTCCCTTGATGAGAATTATACCTCTCAGGTGTTTAAATCTCTGTCTTAGCACTCAGTAGCTTAGGATTAATCTTACCCTTAGCTTGCTTTTTCTCATTTAAAAGTTGTCATAAAAAATAATTTTTTAGGGTTTTTAGACAAGTGTGAGAGTCATTTTTTAAAAGTTACTAGTCTGTCATTTGTTGAATTGATTATTTGTGATATGCGATTAGGCTAGAATTGTTTTTTCTTGGTTTTTACTTGTTGGCATTTTTCCTTTTTGCTGTATCAGCATTTAAAAAAAAAAAAAAAATCTCTTTCATTTTCTTGTTTGGTTGAAGAGTGTGTTGTTGCATTATTAGCCAGGGAAAAGTCATTTATTTCATAAGTTTTTGTAATTTACTTAGATCATAAGTAGCTTGTAGTCAAGTGAAATTTCTTTTGAGTTTTCTATCCAAAATCTTAGAAAATTAAGAAAATATTTATTTTGAAAAGTTGTTGAAATTTTGCATTAAATAAAAGTTGTTGTTTCTAGCTTTTTTTTATTCATTCTTTGTTTCGTCTTTTACACATCATCAGTTTCACTTTCATACCCTTTGACATAAGAAAAAGCCATAAAATTAATGCTAAATCTAAAATTTATTAGACTTTTTTGTTTGTAGGGTTAACCAACTAATTTAGGATTAGGGCCTTGGATTAGGTTGGAGAGGAAACTCTTCAAGGCCATTTAAAATCAAACATTGGAGTTTGAGTTAGGGAGTGTCTAAGTCTAGTATCGTGAAAGTTATCCATGACCCCCCTCTAACACAGTGGATAAACACGAGGTCGCGTGCGGAAAGGTAGCAGATATAACCCCTCCAAAGCTGGACCAATCGTAGTGGAGAACACATATAGAGGGATTGTTTTTGGATTCCATTGATTGCATTTACCACGGGGCTTTGTGGGTCTTGAATCTGTTTGAGGTCCTCTATTTTCTTCTGAACCACTTGCTTTCAATACCCTTGACAGGTTTCAGGCTCGATACCCTGCTCATTGTGGTCTACCCGACTTTCGACTATACCCGCCCGATGACTGTTTGCGCGTTGGCAACCTAGTTGCCTATCGTTTTTAGGGACATACACAGGTGACTGCGAGGGTATACCATAGTACCTAGGATAGACATCGAGCCACTCTTTGTAGAGTATAGCCAAGGGGTGCTTCCATGTTCGAGTTGCACTTGCACCGGTAAGTTGCTCTAGTGTTGGTTGTTATAACTGTTCTTCTAATTAATTTAGTGTTTGCCTGTCTTATATTCTAGAGTATTTTTTAGTGTGTGTTACTTTTCAACGTTTAGACTACCTTAGAGTGTCTTTGATCTTCTCACACAGTGGAGGATCACAAGCTCCGTCGGTCATGAAGGCTTCTTGGCCTACCTCCGGTTACACTGGAGCCACCCCCACCACTGTTAAGGTGAAAGATAGACCAACAAGGGTCATTTGAAGCGACCGAGTTACAAGCAATTGTTCCCGACCAACATCCGGAGGAATCGACCATTTTGGACCTTGAAGCGCACGCTCTTGGCCTGGTTGAAACCCCAACCACTGATTTCTTGGCACCTTTCATCGTACCAATCCAATTTTACGAGTGCCAGACAATGTTTCGTACAACAATGGAAACAAATGTTGTTACTCCTTCTGGGAATTCTTCAATTCCCACTACGGTTGTCACCACAAGAGAGTTTTCAGCTCCTAACCCACCATCACCAGTCCGAGCCACCATGGTTTTGACCACTTCTACATTGCACAGTGGTCTGATCCCATCTTTGGCGGCGACCACAACCGCTTTCACACCAAGTGCGACAGACCCTCTGTTCTCATACGGGATGCCTAGTTCAGGTACAAGTCCTATACTTTCCTACTCCACTTTACAGACTTCAGGTCTGGGGGCAGGGAGCTCTAGCGCTCCTCTGCAAGGTCACATAGGGGGCACTCCTCCTCTTTTTAACGCTTTCCCTTACGGAGGAGGTCATATCCCTCCTTCGTCTCATTCACTCGGTGGCTCGCATCAGCAGTCCGTCGGGCAACCTACATACCATAGTTTATTTGGAGCAGGGAGTCAAGGACCACCTTCGCATAACATGCCGGTAGGTTCAACACTATTTTCTTTGGCTGGAATGTTTGGTAACAATGCCTTCTCGTCAGCCACCTTCCCGACAGGGTCAATCCCAATATTGGACAATCTATTCCTATGCAGGGTACTATTCCTGGACAAGGGGAAAACCCAGGAACTTCTTCCACATCAGGGCCTTGGAATTCAGGGCAAAGATCCATTCCCTCATCTGGAATGTCGATCTGGGGTAATTCTTTCCACAATCAGTGCAACCCAAGACAAACTACTATGCCTATCCCCATGAGACCCACATGGGGCATCCCTTCCCAGATTCCTTCAAATATAATGCATGCCCAACCATCTATGTCCTATTTTGGAAATCAGCCGATGATGTCTCCACATATGCAAAATCTGTACGCTGGCCAGGGCCATGGTTTCTACCAGAATCCGGGCCAGCAACCAAACTTTTCCTGGCAGCCTGGTGCCAGTTAAACTCTAGGCCCTTTTTTCCCCGGTTATCACCAACAACCCAAACTACCCTTCCTGGTGACTTTGCACTTTCCAGATTTGACAAGGTTGTTAAATGATCCCATTTGTCACGATCTCCGTTGGCCTCCTATGCCGACGAAGTTGCCTTCGGACATTCCAAATTTTGAAGCCAAGCCTAACAAAGATCCAAGTGATCATGTGACTACCTTCCATCTTTGGTGCTCATCTAACTCATTGGAAGATGATTGTGTACAGTTGCGATTGTTTCAACGTACTCTCATTGGGAGTGTCGTGAAATGGTACATTGAGCTTGATCGCTCAAGATACTCTTCCTTCGGTGAGATGGCAATGGATTTCCGAAACCATTTCCAGTTACCTATGAGATACGACGCTCGCACAGAGCTGCTGGATAATTTCAAACAGATGACACCGAACCATATCTCTGATCACATTCGAGAATGGAGACGTCGGAAGAGTCTAATTAAGGTGCCAGTCCCACTAGAATTCCTACTTGAGTGGTTCCTTAAGTCTTTGGTCCCGTAGTTATCCAAATACGTCGCAACGTCGGGAGTATTCTCCAAAGAAGACGCCATCATGAGAGATCAACAATTTGAGCTCATATATTCTCAGTCTGGTTTATTATACAACATCTTGCCAGATGCGCCATGCTCAATACTGGATAAACTAGACAGAGAGTTGGACCACATGCCGATGGTATTGTTGGTTCATCCCAAACAAATCCCGCTGAGAAATTGACGAAGCAGTTGCAACAGTTATCTATACAACACACAACGGCCAACCAAACTACAACTTTGGCTACTCCCCCTACCAAAATGTCGGAGGTACACACAGTGCAATAACCTAACCCAAAGGCCACCCAACAGCCTGAAGGAAAGAAAAAACAATGAAAGAAGGGTAAGGGGGATAAAAAACCTACCGATAATGATGGCGGGGACAACACTGAAAAATGGAAGGTGAGGTATCCATGAAACTTATGCGTGGAATACCACTTAACCCATATATGTCCTCGACTTGCAGAGGCCCAAAAGTTTGTAACACAACAACAGTAGGTTGTGTTGACCAATCCATTTCAACATGGGAAGAATATAACCCAAGCCTCTGCCAGCACGGAAGAGGGTAGCCATGACCCCTCTCCGCCTGTGAACAACCCTGCATCCGCGAACTTATATATGGTGAGGGGTGATTCTTTTATATCGACTAGAGCGCATGACTATAGCAAACCAAGTACTTCTGAGAAGCGTAAAGAAGATAAACTCCCATCTCTTCCTCTACATATTTAGAAGACGTTGGGTGAAACAATGACACGCATTCCCAAAGGCACATTCAAAAAAGCTTCTCTTAACACAAATGCAAGGGCTACCCAGAACTACTCTGTGGTGGAAGATTTATCACAAACCCCTTGCGTGATGTTTGCTTTGGAGTTCCTCCAAAGTTGCCCTTCTCAGAGGAAATCCTTGTTAACTTCTTTAGGATCTACCGAGACTTGTAATCCGAGTACAATCATGCTGGATACAGCCGACTTAAAACCTCATCTACCTTACCACATAGCGTTTCATGTAGTAGTGGCTTATCCCATGAACACTTTTACTCGGAGTATCTTCCACACGGTGGTTGATGAGGGTGCCTCAACATGTGTTATGTCATTGGCATGTTGGAAAGTTGTTGGCCAGCCCATTTTGTCTACGTCATCTACTCTCCTCACCACTTTCGACGATCATTCGTTCCGACCACATGGTATCATCCCTTCTTTCCCCGTGAAGTTATAATGGAAGACCGTGTGTGTCGAAGTCGAGGTATTTGATGCTCCCCTCGACTATAACCTCTTATTAGGAAGGAGTTGAACTTATCCCATGCAAGTGGTGGTTGCTACAATTTTCCAGGTCTTATTGTTTCCACATGAAGGCCAAATAGTGACCATCAATCAATTTTCCTTCTCTAGACCTGAACCTGCTTTGGGGGCATCCATGGTCCCAATGATTGATAATCCTCAACCAGGTGTCATCAATGTAGGGGTTGGTTTGTGCCCATCTTTGATGGTTACCTTCAATTACCCTCCCCCTCAAGGAGATATCAAGTTTATATCAAATCACCATAAGGTTAAGATTTTTCAAGTTTCGTCATTCCACAATACTTACTTCGAAGATCCGTGGACATTTCCTTCCCCATCAGCAAAGATTGATGCGATAGGAAACCCAGGCATGTCCATGCCCTTATCCGCAGCTGAAGTAGCGTACTCTTTAGTCCAGCAAACTTCAGCCCACACTGATCCAACTCCTCCACAAGAGTTAGATCCACTTCTAGAGCATGTTTGGGATTAGGGTTCTCTCGCTCGCACCGATTCATTGGACTTAGTCTTTCCCTCTGATCAAGCAATAATTGAAGCAATGACTAGTCCGGATAAACCCTGGGAAGATCTTCATCACACATCATACTTCCTCCCAGAGTTAAGCTAAATTGAAGTGGGATAATTCACCGCGACTATGACGGGAGATCGGTCTTGTCATATTAATCCCTTAGTTACACACGAGGTTTATGCTGAGGGTAATATGGAAACTATCGTTGAAACCTTACCGATCAATATCTCCTGAAACCCTGGCATTGTGGGGAATGTCTCCATTGGAGATGACTATTCCCCTGAAGAGATTCAAGTCTACACAGATCTTTTCAAAGAATTCCACGACATTTTTTCCAGGTCTTATGAGGAAATGCCAAGCATCAATCCAAAAATAGTTGAACATGAAATCACAACATATCCTGATGCCAAGCCAGTTTGATAGAAGCTTTATCCAGTTAATCCTAAGAAAGCAACAACCATAAAGCTTGAGGTTGAGAAATTACTAAAAGTCGGGTTTATCTATCCTATCCATTTGACCCAATGGGTGTCAAACCCCGTGCCGGTCAATAAAAAATAAGGCACGATTCATGTATGTACCAACTTCCATGATTTGAACAAGGCATGTCCCAAAGATAATTTTCCCACACCTTTCATCGACCAAATCATTGACGAATGTGTGGGTTACGAAGCCTTTTCTTTCATGACAAGTTTTTCAGGATATAATCAAATCCAAATCAAACCCGAAGACCAACACAAAATGACATTCATCTGCCCATGGGGTACATTCACATATCGTAAAATGCCTTTTGGTCTTAAAAATACTGGAGCCACCTTTCAGTGGGCCATGTATATTTATTTCCATAACCTCAAGCATATAATCAAGGCCTATCTAGATGATTTAGCATCACGATCTCGCAAGATATCGGATCATCCTACAAACCTCCAACATATCTTCGAACGTTGTCGCTACTTTCAGATTCGCCTGAATCCAAACAAGTGCAGCTTCTACGTAACATTAGGACGATTGTTAGGTTTCATAGTGTCAACAACAGGGATCATGGTCGATCCTCTCAAGGTTGAGGCAATAATTTAGTTTCCCCCCCCATGCACAATCCTTCAACTTCAGAGTCTACAAGGCAAGGCGAACTTTTTACGACGCTTCATCGCCAACTAAGTCAAAATCACCAAAGGATTTATGCGGTTACTGAAGAAAGACGTTCCCTTTTACTGGGACAATGTGGCTCAACATTCTTTCAATGCATTGAAACATTCCCTCACAACTTCCCCTCTGCTCTGACCACCTAACTATAACAAGGATTTCTTATTATATCTAGCTGCAGCAGAATCAACCATTGGCATGGTTTTAGTTCAGGAAGATGACTTGTTCTCAGAATACATGATCTATTACCTGATCCAAGGCCTCGTAGGACTGGAACTTAATTATTCTCACATCGAAAAAATGTCATTGGCAACAGTTCATGCTGTTCAACGGTTTCGTCATTATGTTCTGTTTCACAAGACCACCCTCATTGTTGTTGTGAATCCATTCCAGTACATGTTGACATGACGGGTAATAGGTAGAAAAACTAGTAGATGGATAGCCATCCTCCAAGAGTTTGACTTAGACTTTGTTTCAGCAAAGTCCAAAAAGTCACTGGTCTCCGTGGAACTTATTTCAAAACTTCCGGTTGAGTCAGGTGACGTTGTGCCTGAAGAATCGCCTATCTGGAGAGATATGTTTTTGATCACATCCTCAAATCCCTAGTATGGAGATATACTTATCTATCTCTAGACTTTGAAGTGCCCCACCACTGCTTCTCGCAATGAGCGTCGACGCATATGCCATGAGGCTAAGAGTTATCTCATAATCGATAATACATTGTATCGGAGAGGTGTAGACTGTATCCTACATCGATGTCTCACTCATGAGCAAGTAGTTATCATGATTAATGTTTCCATACCAGAGCTTGTGGTGGTCATTTGTCTGGGTTGGAAACATCCCAAAAGATTCTACAAGAAGGTTACTTCTGGTCGACACTTATCAAAGATTGTATCAAATCGGTCAAGAAATGCCATCCGTGTCAAATCTTCTCTCGGAAGATGAGGGCACATCCTGCTCCCATGCTTCCTGTCATTACAGTTGGTCCCTTCACCAAGTGGGGGATTGATTACACTACTTTCAACCCTCCTTCAACAAGGGTGCACCGCTATATCATCATATTTGTAGACTACTTCACAAAGTGGGTCGAAGCTATGCCAATGTTTAAAGATGATGGAGAGACTGCAACTCTCTTTTTATTCAATCAGATAACAACAAGGTTTGGCATCCCAAGGGAGATTGTCACTGATCATGGCAGTCACTTTCAGAACCAGATGATGACCGAGTTAACATCAAATCTTGGGTTAGTGAAAGAACATTCATCACTCTACTACCCCCAAGCAAATGGGCAGGTGGAAGCTGTAAAAAAAACACTTAAGAATATTTTAGAGCGAACTATCAACTCAACCGAGTGAAATTGGCATTAAATGTTATACTCGGAATTATGGGATTACCGAACAACTATTAAAACTACAACCAGATTCTCACCTTTTCAACTCATTTATGGGATGGAGGCAGTCTTTCCCATCGAATGTCAGATCCTGTCTCTAAAGTTGGCAGCACAATTATTGCCAAACACTTCTCCACTTGAAGAATGATTAGTATACCTTGAGCATTTCAATGAGCAACGTCGTGATGCAGCCCTGGCCAACGAGGCTCACAATCATAAGGTCAAGTCTCAGTATGATAGGTCCCTTTGTCCTAGGATTTTCTCTGAAAGTGACCTTGTCCTGGTCTATGACCAAGATAAGGACCCCCTGGGGGAAGGAAAATTCAAACCCATGTGCTTTAGACCCTTCATCATAAAAGAGGTTTTAAAAAAGGGTGCTTATCGTCTGGTTGATTTTGAAGGGAATTCTTTGGCGCATCCTAGAAATGGTCTCTACCTCAAGAAGTATTACTCATAGGCAGGTCACTGTGGGTAACTTTTTGTAACATATGTATAGTCTTTGTACTATTACTTTTTAGTTTCTTTTAGTATTATGGACGTGTCGTTGATACTATCTTTCATCACTATGGAAGATGTCAAGTGATTCCGAAGTGTTCGTTGGGTATGCAGATGGTGCTAGTCGACATACTCGGAGGCTTGCCTCTGGAGCTTGGGCAATATTTACACCTCAAGGCCAATTATTATCTTCCATAGGTATATGATTAGGTGACACCACAAGTAATGTTGTCGAGTATAGCGCAGTTATTGAGTTTCTTCGTGAAACTTTGTCATTGGGTATCTCTCATCTCCGGGTCTATATTGATGCTCAAGTGGTTGTGTCTCAGTTAAACAGAGTGTATCGGGTTCATGATCCAACTTTACACCGACGATTCCTTAGGGTATGTCTCTTAGAACGAAACTTTGATTATATTACATATTTTCATGTTCCTAGGAGATTAAACCAAGTTACAGATACTCTAGCTAATAAAATTTTAGATTGGCATCTTGCACACATATGAAAGAACATTAACATAAGCATGTAAATACTTTTTTGCACACATGATCTAGAAGACACAAAAGACCAAAAAAACATATATAATATCATAAAGTAACTAGAGTACATAGATGGACGTGAGCGCCTCAAAAATAGGACCTATAACGAGTCACAGGGCTTATGCTCTCAAAAAATATATGCAAGTAGTGCTCGTGGCACGTCAAAATCTCAAGTTAAAGTCAGGGCCTGTGGGCCCTGTTATACTGGTCCACAACATTGGCTAAGCGTCGAAACAACCAGACCCACGTCCGTGGTGCCCCCACTACATGAGGTTGCATAGATGGTGGCAGGTCCTCAATCTCTATCGTGGGGACCGTGCGAGTGAGTGCAGTAAATTTATGCTCAACCCGTCTCAATACCCTCCCAGCCTCCCCGGCTGGAAGATCTCCTGCTACTACTGGTCCCTCGGCGGTGGAAGGTGCGCCCCCTAGCCGAGGAAAATGCTTGTTCCTCGCATAGTCAATGGGTCACACTGGTCCCACATCTGCACACAATGAAAACATATCCGTCAAATACTCTGGCATAACAAAAAAAATGATATATATAACAAAAACAACATAAAAATTACATATACAACAAAAAAAAAAACTACAAAGGTGGAGACTTACCCATCTCCCCTCGGGCCTCACTAGGAGGTACTGGTATTTTTGGGTCTCTCGAAAAATCAATCCCGACATAGGGGTAGTCCTCTATAACTGGGATCTGTCATGACACCCATGTGAAAAAGTCATCATCGAAGGACTCATTGGTCCTTTCACCATCCTGTTGCGGTAGTAGTACTGCCCATCTACACACAATAGGAAGAGAGGCCTGGTGTCCTCGTACCACTACTCAAGGACTAAAACTTGGAACTCTCCTTGTGATCTTGTCCTTGTCACACTCATTAAAAAATGGCCGAGTGATCTTGTCCTTGTCACACTCGTTAAAATGGTTTTGAATAGAGGTCTTGTCGGTGCTAGTTTACCCCTTTTTCGAACCGACTAGACTATCTTCGAAAAAGGTACCCTAATAGAGTCTCCTTTTATGTTTTTTCAGACTCTCTAAACATGAAAAACCACCGAGCTTACCTTCTCTTGGCTCATTAAATTTACATTGAAGGATGTTACCATTGTGTGTTTTGTTAATCGTGTTTTCATATCTTATACGCCACCCTTGTAACAATTTGCTTATGTGTTTTAACACCCTTGGACCCCGGAGGATTTTTCCCGAGTATCATTATATTAGAACATCAGTCTTTTCCTTGTGCCTTGAACTTGTATGTTTGCAATACTCATTCCTCCATTGTAACGTAACGTTCCTTTATTCTTTTTCCCACAATTATTGAAAAAGACAAAAAAAATCAAATATACCCCAAAAAGAGGAAGGGAAAAGTATTTTCTTTATTGGCAGCATAATGAGTCGCCCTTGGATAAAGCACATCTATTCGTTTGTTCATCAAACTATGGGATGTAGTACGAGCTTAGGAATTTGTTCTCTCTATATAGAGTTGTGTCCTCCACTGTTTGGTTATCCTTCCAAACATATGGAGAGTTTGTGTTGCCCCCTGCTTCGCAGACTTATGATTAATACCATGCTACCTATGACTCATCATTTGTCGTGCTATTTTCCAAGGGAATTTTGTTACCAAGCTTGAGTCAGCCCCTCTGCAATTTGTCTCTTTCCCTCATACCCGACCATCCTGAATGTCCAATCAAGTCCTTGTTCAAAATAAATGAAGCCTTCAGTCTGATCATCAAGATTATCTATTCCATGACCGACGAGTCGTCGAAGACCTCTCGGTAGTGAAGTTGTACACTCACATTACACTCCTACCTTGAGTTTTTAATATTTTGAAGTTGTTGCTCGAGCTCTGAAGATCTCATCTCTAGCCATCAGGCCGTATCAACTTCTAGAAGATGGATACTCTATATGTATATCTTTTTGATTTCGAGATGTAGCTCCGCTGTGTATTGTTCACAGATAATATTTATATAGTTATATGACATGGATCTACAGTGTATTTGATTGGTATCCATGATTCTATTTTATCCCGAGCATGGGTATGCCTGCCTCGGTGAGACATTTGTCATTTTGCAGATGATGCCTCCCGGTTCTTGATCGTTGGGCTTAATCGTTCGACACATCAGTAAAGATTGGTAATGTATTTCAGCCATCAAATGCTCTTCTAACCTCACACGTTAGGGGGCATCTGTTATAACCCTAAATTTCACCATACATGCTTACCTGGCATCAGGCCATCTCAGATCCCTTATTTGCCTAAGCACTGATGAACAACTCTTTAAAAAACCTCTTTAGAAAGGGCCCACGCGGCCTACTCTATTACTGCACACATGTACACGCTAGCTGACCCTAAACAGCCTGCGTGGACTGACAAAAGCACGAAAAAAGGAAAGTTGTCGATGACGCACACAGCTCTGGGTGAGTTAATTGAAAATCCCGGCCATGCATGGCCGAGGGTTCATCCAAATACCTAGATTCTTCTAGCCTATAAAAGAAGGGCTAGGGGTTCCATTTGGAAGAGGAAAAATATAGCAAAGAAAATTTTCCCATTTTGATATTCCCATTCTCCCAACCCTTTAGCCATCCTTGTCCCAGAAGAGATACTAAGCAAAGAAGTTGGAGGACTTTTGAAGAGGATCCCAGGGTCAAGTTCATGGAGCGGTGGCCGGTCTCGACATTTTGTAAGTTGACTCATTCAAAGTAATAAATAAAATTCTTTTCCCATCCCAATTCATGAGTTATTCATAGTTTGTTAAGTGCATATTTGAATCTCTAACCCATTAGTCTATAGGTACGATACATGTGTAGTTGTTGTTTGTCTTGTATGCAGGTCAACTTTGGAAGGAGAACTATAGACAAGTAATCAAGTGCGACAAGGGATCGACATCGAACGTCTGGAACAAGGTAGGTTTATCTAGCCATGTATTTACTAAAAGGAAATTGGATTTAAGTCTGGGGACGAAGGTAGAAAGTAGATTTTTTCTTGGTCATATCTGCATGCAAAGCATAACCCTATTTGCTAGTCCATAAGGAGATTTCCCTCACAACACCCATATGCCACTAGGATTCACCCTATAGTTGGGTCTAATAAATTATATAAACCCCTAGTTCATCTTGGAAAGGGGGGCCCTTCCCTCTCTAGTAACCAAGTCTCTACTTCACAGGGGAATTGTTCTGGGAATTCCTATCTTCTAAGGTCAAAAGGTTTGGTAGGAACCCATGAAAAATTATTATTAAGGGGCCTACATTTTGATACTAAGAAGATAATAGGGATGGGAGGTGCAAGAAGGAAAACTCTAATTCACCATGCCCAGAACAAGCTAACAGTAGAAACTTTGCAAGGCAAACAAAATTCAATGGTTTGGTCTCTTAGAGATTCACAGCCTAAATCGAGGGCTCAATGATGAAATTCCTCTCACTAAACATAAAGGGTTTGGGCAGCCATGTATATAAATTATCCCTCCATAGGTTAGTTTAAAAAGAACAACCAAATATTTCCTTATCGAAGAAACAATGAGTAAGGGGGATTTAGTTGTGGGAAGTCTCGAAAATTTAATGGCATTTCACGTGCATTCTTTATGGGTTGGTGCATGGAAATTTCTTTAATTGTTTTTTTTGTGTGTAATCAGGTTTATGTATGGTGTTCAAGTGTGAGGAGTTGGACACTACACTTACAATATTGAAGGTATATGGGAATTATGACATGAATCATAACTATTGGGATCGGTTCTTCAACTAGTTTGTAATATGGGATAACAATTTGATCATAGGTGGGGATATGAATTTTACTGTAAGCAAGTCGGAGATATGGGGGGCCATGGCTGGACCTAAAATCGACGTGGAGTTATAAAAACTTAATCCCACATGGAGGAATAAAGAAACCTAGGATTATTGGGGTCTCTAAAATTTTAGATCACTTTCTAATTACGGAGGAGATGTTAATAGAACTATAAATGCATAAATTATAGGTGGGAACCATAGGGTGCTTGGATCATAATATCGTTTTCCTGGAACTCACAAAAGTGGAGGACAAGCCACCTTCTCCATTTAAATTTAATTTAGTTTGGTTGGAGAATGCAACTTTTGGAAACTTAGTTAAGAGGGAGTGGATTCCTTACAATATAGACTCAAGGCTTATAGAAAGAAGCAAATTTCCATATTATTTATTAGAACTCAAGAAGAAGTGGTGGAGTGGTCGGTGATAATACTCTAAAGCATAGACAATAATATGAAATATGGGGAGGAAAGAATTTCCAATATTTTCAGTAGCAACACATTTGGGGCATTCTTTGCAAATGAACTTTTGACTCTTGTAGAGCTAGATAAAAAAAGGGAAAGGCTTATTAGAGATAGAGAGGAGGACTAGTGGATGAAAAGTACAATAGTGTCGTTGGACTTAGGAGATGATAATATTAAATTCATTCATCACTTCACCAACCATAAAAATTGCATCAATACAATTTGGGAGATGAAAGATTATGAAGACCACAATGTAAGAGGACTTATAATTTTTGTATACCTAGGGGTTAAACACATTTCCAAAATCTACAAGGAGCTAGAGGTCACTAATATTGCAAATATCGTGAAGGTGTTCTATTGTTTTCCTTTCTTGGTTTCTCAGAGGATGGATTTATAAAGAAATTTATAGCTTTCAAACACTAAACTTCAATTATGGATTTAAGTATTTGGGATACAAACTAAAGAAAAGATAGTATGGAAAGCAAGATTGGGTTGGTTGATAGTACACATTGAGAAAATAATTCATCTTTGGTGTAATAATTTTTTGGATGTCCATAGGAAGGAGGCTAACACTCGTGAAGTTAGTTATTGAATCTATTTTGATTTTTTAGAAGCCATTGGTTGATATACCCAAAGGTGTATTAGAAAATATATGTAAAATCAATATCAATTTTCTATGAAGTGGAAAGGACAGTTAGGAAGGAGTTCACTGGGACAATTGGTGTTCTATATCAAATATGAAAAATAAGGCAGTTGGGGTCTAAAAAATATCCATGCTTTAGACTCTCCTTGGTAGCCAAGTCACTTTGGACCTAAAAACCAAGGATATATATAGAACGGGATGATAAAACAAAAGTTTATGGACCTATACAATATTCTATCTTATATTCAAAAGAAGACCAAGTCTTGGAAAAGTGGATCACTCCTTTGGAAGCCTCCAGTGTCGTCCTTTAACTTAATTCAAATTATATTAGCTTATAAATTTGGAGATGTAACAAATTTTAGGGTGGGGTTGGATGCGATTATGGGATATGGAAACAAGTTTTTCCTATCTCATGGCCTAATCCAACATTTACAACAACAACAATTAATGTTCCTCTCACAATAAGGGGATCTAGATCGGAGAGACTCATGGCCACAAAGGTGAAACAAAATATAGATATTTTTGTCTCCAAGGGTATTGGGAAATAATTTGGGATGCGTATGTTGAAGAGTTGAAAAAATACCATATTCGTCTTTGGGAGGAAGAAGATAGACTTGTCCGGATTTCTAATAAGATAGGAGGAAGTTATGAGGCAAATATAGGGTACCGAATCTTGATGTCAACAGAAAATCTACCTTCCATATGGGAATGGGACAAAATTTTGAAGTTTAGGGACTCAAAAAAGAACAATTTTTTCTTTTTTAGCCTTACAAAAAAAATTACTTACCTGGAAGGCCATGCAAAAAGGAGCAGTCCAAGGTCATAAGATGTGTGCACTTTTCTTTAGTGAAGAATAAAACACAACACACCTTTTTCCCCACTATGTATTTTCAAAACATGTGTGGAAAGGTATAAGCCATTGGTTGAGTCTAATAAAGCTTTGGAATGAGGACTCTATTGAACTTTGTCTACATGACTAGTATCGATGCTCAAAATATAAGCAATATAGAGCGATTTCGTATCTAGTATTGTGGGGTTTGTGGCCTACCCGAAATGGTAGAATTTTTAAGGTACACAAATACCTACTTTTCAAGTATCCTCACAAGTAGTGGTTCAATTCATATTCTATAGGATTGGGGCCATTCATACCCTATTTAATGGAACATGGACCAAGGATGTGCACACATTACAATGCAAAGTATGTTTAGGTGTATCAAAGTACGTGCTCAAGTGTATTAAGACTTTGAGGTAACATCATAAAGCATGTCAAGAGGTCTCTTGATGGAATATTAAGAACTTTATTCTCATTTTTCACGATTGTTGGCAAGGAATCCAATGTTACACTTTGTTTTTGGGTTTGATAAGAACAAAATAAGGTCATTGTAAAAAAAATAATTTGAGCATAAAAAAAGAGGTCTCTGTAAGTTTTAAACCTGTGAAGTAAAACATTCCTTATATATTCTTAAGAAAAACAAAATTTAATCAATGGCTCATACACAGAGGACAGAAAGATTTTATACCGAAAACTCTCAACTAGGAAAATCTTTCTTATATTCATTATCTCAAATTTCACCATTCACCATACAATATATACAATTTTTTTAGGTATTCTGTATATACCAAAACCCTAATACCTTAATCCAGGATTAATTTAGAAAACCGCTAAAAATAACAAAAATCGCCCAAAAAAACATTTGTGGTGCTTCACCCAACGCTGCACGTAACCATGGGGGAATACCTCCCCCCCCTGGGATCTCCCTAGCAAATCTCCTGATTCACACGACACAAAGAGCACTACTAGAGGGATCATCAGACACAGTTGTCAAATCTGATGCGCCCACACACACACATGCAAAGAATATAACACATACCCAACATTCTCCCACTTGTTGTTTTCTTTGCATCCAAGGGTCAGGGGATTATATAGTCAAAAAACCAGGGCAACAATGCCCATTGTTACTCTACACCAACTTTTCTCAATAAACATATCAAATCTCAATAAAAAAAAATTGAAAAATAGTGAGTAGAAAGCTAAAAAAATTCTTCATAAGTTTTGTTTTTACGGTAAAGTAAAATTCTAAATAAAAAAAATACTTTTGTTTACCGAAAGTTGAAGAACCTATTAATTTTTTTTTTAAAATGTCATAAAACAAGCAAAAGTGTTACCCATCTTCATTATTTTACCCTATGGGATGTGGAAACAAGTTTTTCGTATCTCATGACCTAATCCAACATTTACAGCAACAACATGTAATGTTCCTTTCAGAATAAGGGGATCGAGATCGGAGAGACTCATGGCCACAAAGGTGAAATAAAATATAGATATTTAGGTCTCCAAGGGGATTGGGAAATAATTTTGTATGAGTATGTTGAAGAGTTGAAAAAATACCATATTCTTCTTTAGGAGGAAGAAGATATTCTTTTCTGTATTTCTAATAAGATATGAGGAAATTATGTGGCAAAGATAGGGTACCGAATCTTGATGTCAACAGAAAATTGTCCTTCCATATGGGGGTGGGACAAAATTTTGAAGGTTAGGGCCTCAAAAAAGAACAAACGTTTTATTTTTTGGCCTTACAAAACAAATTATTTACCTGGAAGGCCATGCAAAAAGAAGCAGTCCAAGGTCCTAAGATCTATGCACTTTTCTTTAGAGAAGAAGAAACCACAACACACCTTTTTGTCCACTATGTATTTTGAAAACATGTGTGGAAAATTATAAGCCATTGGTTGAGTGTAATAAATCTTTGGAATGAGGACTCTATTGAACTTTGTCTACACGACCAGTATTGATGATCAAAATACAAACAATATAAATCCATTTCCTACCTAGTATTGCGGGGCTTGTGGCTAGCCTGAAATGGTAGAATTTTTATAGGTACACAAATATCTACTTTTCATGTATCCTCACAAGTAGTGGTTCTCTTAATCTCCTATAGGTTTGGGGCCATCCATACCCTATTTAATGGAACATGGACCGAGGATGTGCACATATTTTCATGATTTTTTGCAAGGAATCTAATGTTACACTCTGTTTTTGGGTTCGATAAACGCAACAAGAGGTCACTGTAAAGAAATCATTTGAGCATAAAAAAAGAGGTCTTTATTGGAAGCAGACCCAAAGATGTAGCCAAAATTGGGTGAAATCTGTTATCAAACTTGTGTATGTGATATTATCATTGTTGTTCATTTTGTGCTCTGTTATTTATAAATATTTTATCATGAAAGTGTGTTTGGTTAGATACGTGTTTCACATGTAAATTGCAAACAATCAAGTGATCATTATTATTTCTAAGATCAAGTATATGTTTATATGTATTTAAAAACTAATATCTAGGGATGTTTCGGATCAAGTTGGTATCAGAGCAAGGTTTGACAAGTTTTTGTGAGTGAATTCTTACAAGAGAAAAACTCAAACTTGGTAAAGTAAAGCTTGAAAGTTATAAGTCTAAGATCGAAAGAAGACTTCGTAAACATAAGATGGATTTCAAAGGAAAGGAAGGAGAAGACCCTCCCATGAGTCCAAAATAAATTATGGATATACTTCTCTCGATGAGAGAGATAATAGATAATTTGCAGTGGAGAATTAAAAATATTGTAAGTGGAGAATCTTCATTTAAAGGAGAAGTAGGAGACGAAGGTGGTGGAAGTTTAGAGACCCCTTCACCATCCTCATCATCGTCTTCTTCTAAAAGGAAAATAAAACTTGAAACAAAAATAATAATGAAAACTTAAAATATTTACTTTTGCATCTTCCTTGCTTGAATGATATTTGCCTAGGTCCTTTTGCATCTTCCTCCTCCCATATGCTATATATCAAAAACCATTTTTTCCTAGGTCCATTTCCCTATTGGGAATTTTCACAACTTTCCAAATCCCTAATTTGCAGGGGTTTCCCATGGCCAAATTATTGATTTTACACTTGTAACAATCATCTCTGAGGCAGTTCCAACATGTTCCCCACTCATGGAGTCATGGTCAGTTGATTTTTAACATAGTTGTTCCATTTGTCCATCAACAATAATTATAAAATATTTTTCTTCATAGAAGTGTCACAGTCAAATAGTTAGTTGGGTCAAATCAGATCTCTGCCCAACACTCATAATTATCAATTACAATTAACTAAATTTGAAATTCGGATTTGCCATAAATGGAAATTTTTTTCCAATTTTTGAATTTACCAAAAACGAAAATAATTTCCTAAGTATTCCCTCATGACATCGTGGATATCTGAAACTAGGTAATCGTTAACCTACAGTTCGAGCCACAACGAGAGTGCTACTAGGCTATGGCTGGGTTGCTGCAAGACCTCTCCCTCAATGTCTCTGGTTGTCGTGCATGACCCCTTTACTCCAAATGTGATTCTGGTTGGAAATATATCGTCATCCTCCATACATCAACAAAACATGTCAGCTATAACAATCAACATCATAATATCTAGTCGTACTTGACAACTATAATATCAAAACAGTCAAACCATAACAATCCACTCTGTGACTCGATTCAGAGTCCAAGGAGATCTATCGATTCCATTGCATCCTCTAACATCCATATTACTGCACACTCAGGAGAACCTAGTCAATAACACCTAGATCAATGTAAATACAACAAAAATAACATATCATCAGATCCACAATATCTCATAATCATAATCAAAACAGCCAATCATCTAATGAACTAGATCACTTGCACGCAATTGTCCTCAAAGAATAAGTCCACTCAGCACACGAAAGAGTGTGATGTTACATGGAGAAATAAAGATTCTTTGCATTTCTATGAAGTTTTCAATGATTTTGTCTCGATTTTTAAAGGATTGTTGTTTGGAAAGGATTCCCCCAGAATATCGAAGAAGGAAATTAAATTCTTAGATAAAAATGGGATGTTGGGGAAAATGGAAAATCATAATGTTATGGAAAATTATCTTGTCTCACACAAGACTCCTCTGAGAAAAAGGAAGAAAAACGTCGTGCAAGAGGAAGAAGACTAACACATAGAGAGTGACATCAATATATTCTCCCTTGAAGATATGGAGCTTGAGGCGAAAATCGAGAAAATGCCTCCCCCACTAGATCAGTAAAAGAACATGGCTCACCATAATCCATCATTGGAAATCATTGAGAATGAAACATTCAACGAAGATGAGTCATTTACTTTTCAAAGCGTTTTCTTTGGTAGGGAATCCAAGAAATTAATTATTGAGAAAATTGATGTGAATAATAAGAAAGGAAATATCGTTCAGAGGTTGACCTAAGATATATGTGGCCTTCCTAGATTTCTAGAATTCATAGATAAATCGGTGATGCACTGCATGACTCAATTGGTGGTCTTGAAATGGAAAACACGAAATTGAAAGAAAGGATCAAGGAACTGTATCCAAGAGCTATGTGGAGATAAATGTTAAGAAAAGAATGGCATTGATCACAGAGGCTTGGGGAATTTCGAAAAAACATGGTTTCTTTTGTCTCGAGGGTGCATGCCTTCCATACCTTGATATTGTACTACCCTTTGGAAACAGAGTTTCCAACATGATAGGGATAAGGAGAATATATGAGGATCTTCCCTCCCCAAGCCAGATCATACAGTTGAACGCGTGTTGGAAATAAAAGATAAAAGACTTGAATAATATTGTTCAAGCGTGTATCCAAGATATATCAAGGAGGGAAGAAGTATTCAAAAGGATCACGGAGGTGGACCTAGCCAAAATAACTGACGAAGTCCAATACCCAAAATTAATCTTCAACTCGTTGCTCCTAACAAAGCAACAATTTGATGAGAAAGTTGAGATTTTTAAAGGGTTGTCATTTGAAAAGTTCTATGGTATACTTGAATATGATGAGGGCAACATAGAAAATTTTCTAGTGGACTACTCAGTGAAAAATCAGAACATTGACGAATAAACATGACATTTCCCTTGATCTGAGAGACTTAGAGGGTGAGTTGTTAAACATCAAAATATGACATGAAATCAAAGTGGCACTAATGAAAAGTTATATTGAAGAATGGGTTAAGAATGTTATCGGCAAATTGACCACCGAGGGCCAAGAAATAGATGAGATGGTTCCTATAACCATTAATGCAGACAATAAAAGGACACCAAGAAGAAAATGAACACATGAGAGACCATCATAGTAAGTTTATGTTGATCACATCTTTCTTTCTTTATCTAGTCCTCCATCTAGTTACTCTTTTTCTTTGAATAGAAAGGTTTCACCAAAGACTGATAAGTTTTCTTTTTTTCTTACCAGGTCTTGCTTTTCTTTTTACCTCCCACCATATTCCTTATAAAATCTTTATTCTTGTGTATATTTGTTTCATGGTCCACAGGAGACCCAATCCCAGTCTTTAAGACAAACACAATTTAAATTTCAAAGATATGTAACAAACTATATATATTTTTAGAAATTTCAGGAACAATGTCGATTGTACTTTGTAACTGAGAGCTTTGAATATAAATTATTTTAGGTTGATCTATCAATACATTTATTTGAGATGCCCATGTTCACTCTGCTAAATTCCTCTTATTCATACAGACCATCTTATTTTTATTTTTATTTTTATGTGATAAAAAATATTTATTTTAAACTATGATGGACGTGCAGAAATTTTGCTTATTTTCTTTAAATGTATGAATTTGCTAGCTTCCTGGTCCTTTCTCTGGAACTTCCTTTAGAAAATAAAACAAACATTTTCATTTTATTTTTTTTCAATCTTTGTATTTCTTTGAGTACCATGAAAAACATCTACAAATTCCCATATTCTGAACACCTAAAGTCCCGAGAAAATCGTAAAGTAAAGACGAGTACCACCTCTATAAAAACGAAAGGGGATTTACATCCTCATGAGGTTTCCATTTTGGTCCTAACATATTCAAGCGTCAACAAATTTGTACCTCCACTGCATCCTCCTGCCAGACTTTTCACAAATACAGAATCTACCAGTTCTTGTTAAAGAAAAAGGAATGTCCTTTGGTCATTCATTATCAATTATCATCTGCACTTTTGTGCTATGCTTTGTGAAATTTTTATGGTTTGTGGTTTTTAGCTATATCATTTTGCAAAGTACTTAATTACATTGGAATATCCCAATGTTGATATTATGTTTCATTTCCCCACCTAATTACACATATGTGCATTGTGAATAATCCCGCATGTATAAAAAATGTGAGAAACAGATAGTTTATGAATCATTATCCACACTAAAATAAATCCAAATATAGAAGTTGGAGTTGAAACTCTCTAATTTGACATGATAAAATCCACCATCGCTTTGATAATAACACCATCAATGGTTTTGTTTTCATGCCTTGTGGGTTTTCTTTGGTTGTGGTTATTATCTATATGATGTTGCAAGATATCTGATTACAATCATATCTTTCTTTGTTAATATATCATTACACATTAATAATTCCCTCATGTCCTCCCACTTTTAATTCAAATGTACATCAACTCTATATGATATAGCAAGATTGGAAACTTCAATGTAATGTAAGTCTACATTTATTAGGTGTCCACATTCTCTCATATTTCATAATTTTGGCCACATAGACCAAATCACAGAAAACAAAGAAATCAAGACCTTCCTATATGACCACAAGTCATTTTATATGTAAATGTAGTAATACCCTTTCATAAAATTGTGGTTTCTATATTAATATATTGATTTATTAGTTTTAAAATAATTATATTTGTTTATTAACTTTTTTTCTTTATGTATTATTAATTTATATACTTATTTTAGTGAATAATATTAAAACTAATAAATAAAATACACATATTTTATTGTATTTTATTGTGTTTTGAAACAATTTCTATCCCTCTAAAATCTCCATCGCTTCACCAACCATAAAAATTGCATCAATACAATTTGGGAGATGAAAGATTATGAAGACCACAATGTAAGAGGATTTAAAATTTTAGTATACCTAGGGGTTCAACACATTTTGAAAATCTACAAGGAGCTAGAGGTCACTAATAATGAAAATATTGTGAAGGTGTTCTATTATTTTCCTTTCCTGGTTTCTCGGGAGGATGGATTTATAAAGAAATTTATACCCTTCAAACACTAAACTTCACTTATGGATTTAAGTATTTGGGATACAAACTGAAGAAAAAATATTATGGAAAGCAATATTGGGTTGGCTGATAGGACATATTGAGAAAAGAGTTCATCTTTGGTGTAATTGTTGGATGTCCATAGGAGAGAGGCTAACACTTGTGGAGTTAGTTATTGAATATATTTCGATGTTTTGGAAGCCATTGGTTGATATACCCAAAGGTGTATTAGAAAACATATGTAAAATAAATATCAATTTTCTATGGAGTGGAAAGGATAGTTAGGAAGGAGTTCATTGGGTCAATTGGTGTTCTATATCCTAGATGAAAAATAGGGCAGTTGGGGCCTAAAAATATCCATCCTTTAGATTCTCCTTGGTAGCCAAGTCACTTTGGACCTAATAACCAAGGATATATATGGAACAGGATGATAAAAGAAAATTTTATGGCCCTAGACAATATTCTATCTTGGATTCAAAAGGAGGCCAAGTCTTGGACAAATGGATCACTCCATTGGAAGGCTCAAGTGTCGTCCTTTAACTTAATTCAAATTATATTAGCTTAGAAACTTGGAGATGTAACAAAGTTTAGGGCGGGGATGGACGCTATTATGGGGTAGAATCATGAAGATGGGTAACACTTTCATGAAAATCGGATCTCCAAAATTCCTAGAGGCAATTTTTCATCCGCAAAAATGTTGCTAGGATTTTTTTCGACCGCAAATTTCCACGTCAAATTTAACGGTGCCCTCAACATTCATGTACAATGTTTTTCAAATGAATTATTTTCCTGTGGTGAGCATATTTTGGCTGTAATGTTTATTTTTAACAAATTCTGTTAAGAACTATGTTTCGGTCGAAAGAATATTTCGGTCGAAAACCTGAAAATGGGATAGTTTGCAGGAAACTGCAAATTCTCTCCATCTGCCGAAAACCTGCAGGGATAGTTTGCAGGATAGTCTGCAGACTCTTACAAATACTCAAAATTTAGTTTCAAAATTGATACCAACATTTTTAAAATTGAATCTACTTTTATTAGGTATAATTTTTTTTATTTTCATTGTTTTTATCTAATTTTATTTAATTTTATAAAAAATCACTCGATAATATTTTTAGGTTAGATTATGATTCTGTGAAATGAAAAATCCATATCTCTAAAAATACACACTAGAAAATTATGGAAAATTTATATTCATAATCCTTAAATTGTTCTCTTCAAAAGGGTATTTTTAGATTTTACTTTGAGTAAAAATTAAGATAGATACATGGTGGAGGAAAACATGTGTTTAAAATATGTAACTTATTGGTCAACTTCAAAAAATTCTAGAAATTATAATATTCATCCGTTAGATTCAAAACTATAGTCATCACAAAATAGAGTCTTTGTAGATTACTGCAGTATATTTCATTTGTCAAATACAAAATTTTAATAACGGATACATTGTTGTGGGAAAAAATAACTCATTATATTTCCCGTCATTTTTAAGGAACATATTGTCAAACAATTGCCAAATTGACATATCAAATCTCAATAAAAAAAAATTGAAAAATAGTGAGTAGAAAGCTAAAAAAATTCTTCATAAGTTTTGTTTTTACAGTAAAGTAAAATTCTAAATAAAAAAAAATACTTGTGTTTACCGGAAGTTGAAGAACCTATTAAAATTTAAAAAACAATGTCATAAAACAAGCAAAAGTGTTACCCATCTTCATGATTTTACCCTATGGGATGTGGAAACAAGTTTTTCGTATCTCATGACCTAATCCAACATTTATAGCAACAACATGTAATGTTCCTTTCACAATAAGGGGATCGAGATCGGAGAGAATCATGGCCACAAAGGTGAAACAAAATATAGATATTTAGGTCTTCAAGAGGATTCGGAAATAATTTTGGATGAGTATGTTGAAGAGTTGAAAAAATACCATATTCTTCTTTAGGAGGAAGAAGATAGTCTTTTCTGTATTTCTAATAAGATATGAGGAAATTATGTGGAAAATATAGGGTACCGAATCTTGATGTCAACAGAAAATCGTCCTTCCATATGGGGGTGGGACAAAATTTTGAAGGTTAGGGCCTCAAAAAAGAACAATTTTTTTATTTTTTGGCCTTAAAAAACAAATTATTTACCTGGAAGGCCATGCAAAAAGGAGCAGTCCAAGGTCCTAAGATCTTTGCACTTTTCTTTAGAGAAGAAGAAACCGCAAGACACCTTTTTGTCCACTATGTACTTTGAAAACATGTGTGGAAAGGTATAAGCCATTGGTTGAGTCTAATAAATATTTGGAATGAGGACTCTATTGAACTTTGTCTACACAACCAGTATCGATGATCAAAATATAAACAATATAAATCCATTTCCTATCTAGTATTGTGGGGTTTGTGGCTAGCCTGAAATGGTAGAATTGTTTTAGGTACAAAAATACCTACTTTTAATGTATCCTCACAAGTAGTGGTTCTCTTCATCTTCTAAAGGTTTGGGGCCATCCATACCCTATTTAATGGAACATGGACCGAGGATGTGCACACATTTTTCACGATTTTTTGCAAGGAATCTAATGTTACACTCTGTTTTTGGGTTCAATAAAGACAACAAAAGGTCATTGTAAAGAAATTATTTGAGCATAAAAAAAGAGGTCTTTATTGGAAGAAGACCTAAAGATGTATCCAAAATTGGGTGAAATCTGTTATCAAACTTGTGTATGTGATATTATCATTGTTGTTCATTTTGTGCTCTGTTATTTGTAAATATTTTATCATGAAAGTGTATTTGGTTAGATACGTTTTTCACATGTAAATTGCAAACAATCAAGTGATCATTATTATTTCTAAGATCAAGTAGATGTTTATATGTATTTAAAAACTAATATCTAGGGAAGTTTCGGATCAAGTTGGTATCAGAGCGAGGTTTGACAAGTTTTTGTGAGTGAATTATTACAAGAGAAAAACTCAAACTTGGTAAAGTAAAGCTTGAAAGTTATAAGTCTAAGATTGAAAGAAGACTTCGTAAACATAAGATGGATTTCAAAGGAAAGGAAGGAGAAGACACTCCCATGAGTCCAAAATAAATTATGAATATAATTCTCTCGATGAGAGAGATAATAGATAATTTGCAGTGGAGAATTAAAAATACTGTAAGTGGAGAATCTTCATTTAAAGGAGAAGTAGGAGATGAAGGTGGTGGAAGTTTAGAGACCCCTTCACCATCCTCATCATCGTCTTCTTCTAAGAGGAAAATAAAACTTGAAACAAAAATAATAATGAAAACATAAAATATTTACTTTTGCATCTTCCTTGCTTGAATGATATTTGCCTAGGTCCTTTTGCATATTCCTCCTCCCATATGCTGTATATCAAAAACCTTCTTTGCCTAGGTCCTTTTCCCCATTGGGAATTTTCACAACTTTCCAAATCCCTAATTTTCAGGGTCTTCCCATGGCCAACTTATTGATTTTACACTTGCAACAATCATCTTTGAGGCAGTTCCAACATGTTCCCGACTCATGGAGTCATGGTCAACTGATTTTTAACATGGTTGTTCCATTTGTCTATCAACAATAATTATAAAATATTTTGCTTCATACAAGTGTCACAGTCAAATAGTTAGTTGGGTCAAATTACATCTGTAACATCCTGTTCTGGCGCACTGAGAAAACTTATTCTTTGAGGACAGTTGCTCGCAAGTGATCTGGACTTTTATGATGTTAAAACATTTTTCCTTGATTATGATGCTTTATGATAGATGACATGATGTTTTACTGCTTTGACGTAGGCAGGTGCTATTGACTCAGTTTTATTGAGTGTGTAGGGTTTTGGACCTTGAGGATGCAAAGGCATTGGTGGAACCCCTTGGACTCTGGATTGAGTCAGGGAGTGTGCTATTTGGGTTGATTTATTTACCGTGATATTTCATTGATTTGATGATATGATGTTGACATGTTCTGACACGATTGTTGATGATCCAGGTTGATGATAGTTTGCCGACTAGACTCACATATGGAGTAAAGGGGTCACACACGATTTCCAGAGAGGTTGAGGGAGAGGTGTGGACAACATCCCTGCCACAACCTACTAGCACTCCTGCCGTGGCTCGAACTGTAGGTTAACAATTACCTAGTTCAAGAGGATCCACGATGTCGTGAGGGCAGACTGTGATAGTCACTCACGATGATTTTAAGGGGCGTGCAATAAGGCGGGGGCCTTATTCCTTAGAGCCCTTAGTCTCCCACAAGTTCACCTGGAAGAGTGTTGACTCCAGGGGTTATAGATGTCTACCAATCAGTCAAGTTGGCGAGTGGAACCCTTGGAGCACGTGGTGCATCCTGAAGGGCACGTCGCGCAAAAGAAACACAAGTCAGGGAGTGGCACCCTTGGAGCACGTGGTGCATATTGAAGGGCACGTCGCGTGAAAGAAACACAAGTTAGCGAGTGGCACCCTTGGAGCATGTGGTGCATCCTGAAGGGCATGTCACGCAAGAGAAACAACCGGGGCGAGTGGCAACCTTGGAGCACGTGGTGCGTCCTGAAGGGCACGTCTCATTGATGTTGAGGAAGGAACAAACCTAGATTGCCCTAAGACATTTAACACCTTAATAAATTCTTAAAACGACTTTCCTAAATAATTGTCGCCTAGTTCAGAATCTAAACCTAAGTCTAAAACTTCTCTAGGGTAAAATTTTGTTTAGCCTTAAGAAAAATACTCTATAAAAATAAAAATAAAGATATAAAATAAAACCCACTTAAGTAATAGTTTTAGTCTTCATAAATTTATGGGGTAAAATGAAGAGATTAATAATTTAATTAAAATCCATGGTTTTAAATTGCAAAGAAGAAATAAATTATTTAAATTGTGAAAGTGTGAAAAGATTTTAAATTAATAATAAAAGGAAAAGAGTAAAACATACAGCTGTCATTTTAGCTTTATTTAAAAAGGGGAAAGAAGGGAATAATAAGAATTAGGAAACTAAGTAATGGAGGAAACATAATAAAGGAAAGTTGAGAACTTATGGTAAAAACCGAGGTCAACATAGTAAGGAATCTGCAATTAAGAACCTTCTAATTTGAGCTAATTTAGCAACTTCATTTTTAGGGAAATTATTTAAAACATGTAAGGGGATCTAGGAACACCTAGGAGGAAATTTAGGAGCAACTCTAGGTGGGTGAGGGAAATGAGTAATTTAATAATTTAAAGAAAATAATTATTTGAGGAAAGAGGGGGATGGACAACACTTGTGCGAAGGAGAATATTTAGAATATTTTTATTAAAACTTAATTAAAATGTGATTTAGGGAAAGTTGGAGGTTGGAAAATCTCTATAAAAGAAAGGGAAGATGAGGAAAAAAGGGGGATCGGTTGTTAGTGTAACGTTATGCTGCCAGAATTGTGACTTGACTGATTACTTGTGGAGAGTTGGGATTTTTCATCTTGGATAGGAGTGGTAGCTCGGCCTTGCGAGGTGAGCTCGGAAGCTAGACGGACCATCTGGATTGTGTGTAGCCCCTTTGCGGCTCGGGGGGCTAAGGGGGAAGCAGAGTACCCCTAGCGATTGGCTGGGAGGTACTGGTGTAGTCTCTACGGTCGACGAGCAAGAGCGGCGCGGAGCAGGAGTGACACGGAGCGCGGGGTCATCATTTGATGCGGGAGTTAAGGCAACGGTATGTTTTTCATTTGCATGAATGAAGGTATTAGGACCTTAGCCTTCTCTTATTGTTATCAACATTTTGTATTGGCATTGTGAGATGAAAAATACTTAACTTCAAATGGATTGGGTTCTTGTTGGATTAATTGGTTTCTTGCTTTGCTCTTCGGCGATTGTAATTGTGGGACAGTTATAAAAATATTACTTCTTACTCTGATGTTGCATGTCGTTTTTAGATAAAAGAATTTTATGATCTCGGCATTGCCGACCTTCCTTGGATCTGTGCGATCTCCCACTGTGCCTTGCGTTTGTTGTCTGTGTTTTTACATTGTCGTGGGCGTTTTTACACTTCTATGGGTGTATTTACATTTCAGTGGGCGTTTAGATATCTTAGTGGGCGTTTTTACCTTTGTTGTGGGCATTTTATATATTACCGTTGGCATTTTATTTCACTGTGGGCGTTTATACTCTACAGTGGGCATTTTTATATAAATGGGGGCGTTTTTATATGACTGTGGGCATTTTATATATCACCGTGGGCATTTTATTTCATTGTGGGCATTTATACTCTACAGTGGGCATTTTTATATAAATGGGGGTGTTTTAATATGACTGTGGGCATTTTATACATCACCGTGGGCATTTTATATCACTGTGGGCTTGTATACTCTACAGTGGATGTTTTTTATATAAATGGGGGCATTTTTATATGACTGTGGGCATTTTATATATTACCATGGGCATTTTATATCACTGTGGGCGTTTATGTATTACAGTGGACGTTTTTCTATGACTGTGGCCGTTTTTATATGATTGGGTGCTTTGTCACCTCGTCTGTTGGCTTCCAGGTGTAAGTTGGAGTGATTGTATGCCCTTTTATATTTTTGTTTTCCTTCTGGCAATCCGTTCTGGCAATTTTGTTTGGAAATTGTTCCTGTACATTGTTTCTGGCAATAGTGCTATGGGCAATTTCGTTTTTGTAAAATTAGATCTGAGAATTCGTTCTGGCAATAGTTTTATCGGCATTTCGTTTTTGTAAATTAGATCTGAGAATTCAATTTTGGCATATGGGCAATCGAATTTATTGTTAAGAGCAATTTCATTTTCCTAGCAGAAATTTAGAATTTAATAGTTGGCTGCCATTTTAAATTACAACTCAGAATTTAGAAAATTTATGTATTCACTGCCATTTCAATTTACAGCTCAGAATTCAGAAAACTTATGCATTCACTGTCATTTTAAATTACAACCCAGAATTCAGAAAATTGAAGTGTTCGCTGCCAAATTTGTTTATAAATTTAGAGATCAGAAGTTTACTTATCCGTTGCCTTATATTTTTGCAAAGTCGAATATTATAATTTGCTATAATTTGTTGCTAATCAAAATGTAGAGACCCTGCTTTCTGTTATTCATTGTTTGCTGTTAATTTTGTCAATTCTTAAGTTTAGATTTTCGTATGATATTTAAAATCTACCGTCAATGAAGTTTGGAAAATCAGGAATTGACTTTGATGAGTCTCATCCAAACTATTATACCATTTGGATTTGTATTATTGAATCATTGCATAAGTAGTCACAACAAAAATGCATTGTTTTATTTAAATATTTAATTTCTTATGATCCGCTATCAAATTTCTACTAATCCAAGTTGAAATCGTTATGATTGTTGTGTGTTAGTTGAATTTAGATTTGAATTCCCTTGTTCATCGTATGATTTATAGTATTATGAAAACTAAATTGGGCACTGCAAATTTATTTGTCATTCCGGAAATACAAATTTGATAGATGTGTAAAAAAAAAAAACCTTTGCATGCTAGAGTATATCTAGTGGGGTCAGTGGAAATTGTTGATGTTACTTACATGTTAACCTTGGCGAAGTTTCGACTAGCTTATTGATGTATATTTAGTGTTGTTTTATATGGCACCTTATGGCTTTATCGATGCAATACCGATGGTTTTAGTTATCGCTACTTGAGCAGTGGTTAGTATGTAGTGAATGATTGACATAGATTTAGTTTTTACGCATTGAGGATTTATGTAGTAGATGGTGGATCTAGATACTTAGTTTTTATAAAGTTATTTCTAATAATGGCTTAAACTTACGTATTCTCGCACCCATGATTATTTAAGAATTGAATGACATGTTGCCTGATGAATGAGACTTGCGTGCAATGGAAGAATCATGTAATGTAATGCTTCATGTTAAATGCTACGGTAATGATTTCTTTTTATTATTAATTCATTGGCAAGGTTATGGTAATATAAATGTAATGTTGATTTATTTTATGGTAAAGTTATTGTAACTTCATTGCATTGGTAGCATATAAGGAGTAATGTGATTGGTGATTGATGTTCTAGTTGCAAGGTTATTATAACATAAGATGTGAGGTTGTTAAGATAATGTTATTGTAATTTTATGGTATATGTAACATATAGGATGTATTGAGATTGTTAATTAATTTTAGGGTTAGTACTATACTTGGAATTGTCCAAACTCGCAGTTGTATGATATCAAACTCTTCGATTTGATAAAGCTAGTCGCTCTGTATATAAGTCTGTGTGTGTGATTATTTTTGTGTAAAGAATCCAGTGTCATATCAAGAGTCTCAGGCCCTTTAAAGGCAGGGTTTCCACTCTTGCGACACACCTCTAAGGTCGTATCAATAGTCTTGGTCTCTTTAAAGGCAGAGTTCCCACCACTGCGACCTCCTGACAGAGATTACTAGTTTCTGCCTGAGCAGTCGGCCAGGAGCCTATCTGACACTCTCTCTCTCCGGAGCAGAGAACTAAGATTAAACTTCATGCTTTCCTGTGCAGAAATAGTAAAATCTACTACTATGGATTCTTCCATCTGTGTTCGTACGGTACATAACACAGTATGTCGTTTAATGCTTGCAGTTACTTATTGTGCACCTTATGTCTATGGTCGTTTAATGCTTGCAGTTACTTGTTGTGTGCCTTATGTATTCTTGTTGTGATCATCGTGGTTGCGTCTTGTTAGTCGTCCGGTGGCGACGTAGAGTTAAGTGTGTCTATTCATTTTTACACGCGTGCACACACCTTAAACAAAAAATAAAATTGCACCTGTTAAAGAGTTTTTGTCGTAACGAGGAGTATGTCACAACATCTCTGCCCAACAGTCATAATTATCAATTACAATTAACTAAATTTGAAATTCGAAATTTCCATAAATGGAAAAAAAATTCCAATTTTCGAATTTACCAAAAACGAAAATAATTTCCTAAGATATTTCAAATTCAAAAAAAAAATATTTTTGGGGATGTAACAGGGAACCTTAGAATAATCGTGAGCGAATGTCACATTATTCCCTCAAAACATCGTGGATATCTCGAACTAGGTAATCGTTAACCTACAGTTTGAGCCACGACGAGAGTGCTACTAGGCTATGGCTAGGTTGCTGCCACACTTCTCCCTCAATGTCTCTTGTTGTCGTGCATGACCCATTTACTCCAAATGTGAGTTTGGTTGGAAATATATCGTCATCCTCCATACATCAACGAAACATGTCAGCTATAACAATCAACATCATAATATCTAGTCGTACTTTACAACTATAATATCAAAAACAGTCAAACCATAACAATCCACTCCCTGACTCGATTCAGAGTCCAAGGAGATATATCGATTTCATCGCATCCTCTAACATCTATATTACTGCACACTCAGGAGAACCTAGTCAATAACACCTGTCAATGTAAATACAACAAAAATAACATATCATCAGATCCACAATATCTCATAATCATAATCAAAACAACCAAGCATATAATGAACCAGTTCACTTGCACGCAATTGTCCTCAAAGAATAAGTCCACTCAACGTGTGCAAGAGTGTGATGTTACATGGAGAAATAAATATTCTTTGCATTTATATGAAGTTTTCAATGATTTTGTCTAGATTTTTAAAGGATTGTTGTTTGGAAAGGATTCCCCCAGAATATCGGACCAGGAAAGTAAATTCTTGGATAAAAATGGGATGTTGGAGAAAATGGAAAATCATAATGTTATGGAAAATCATTTTGTCTCACACAAGACTCCTCTGAGAAAAAGGAAGAAAAACATCATGCAAGAGGAAGAAGACCAACACATACAGAGTGACATCAATAGATTCTCCCTTGAATAYATGGAGCTTGAGGTGGAAATCGAGAAAATGCCTCCCCCACTGGATCAGTCAAAGAACATGGCTCACCATAATCCATCATTGGAAATCATTGAGAATGAAACATTCAACGAAGAGGAGTCATTTACTTTTCAGAGCGTTTTCTTTGGTAGGGAATCCAAGAAATTAATTATTGAGAAAATTGATGTGAATAATAAGAAAGGAAAATATCGTTCAGAGGTTGACCTAAGAGATATGTGGCCTTCCTAGATTTCCATAATTCATAGATAAATCGGTGATACACTAGATGACTCAATTGGTGGCCTTGAAATGGAAAACACGAAATTGAAAGAAAGGATCAAGGAACTGGATCCAAGAGTTATGTGGAGATAAATATTAAGAAAAGAATGGCATTGATCACAGAGGCTTGGGAAATTTCGAAAAACATGGTTTCTTTTGTCTCGAGGCTGCATGCCTTCCATACCTTGATGTTGTACTACCCTTTGGAAATAGAGTTTCTAACATGATAGAGATAAGGAGAATATATGAGGATCTTCCCTCCCCAAGCCAGATCATACAGTTGAACGCGTGTTAGAAAGAAAAGATAAAAGACTTGAATAATATTGTTCAAGCGTGTTTCCAAGATATATCAAGGAGGGAAGAAGTATTCAAAAGGCTCACAGAGGTGTACCTAGCCAAAATAACTAACGAAGTCCAAGACCCAAAATTAATCTTCAACTCGTTGCTCCTAACAAAGCAACAATTTGATGAGAAAGTTGAGATTTTTAAAGGGTTGTCATTTGAAAAGTTCTATCGTATACTTGAATATGATGAGGGCAACATAGAAAATTTTCTAGTGGACTACTCAGTGAAAAATTGGAATATTGAAGAATCATTACATGACGTTTTCCTTGATCTGAGAGACTTAGAGGGCGAGTTGTTCAACATCAAAATACGACATGAAATCAAAGTGGCACTAATGAAATGTTATATTGAAGAATGGGTTAAGAACATTATCAACAAATTGACCACCGAGGGCCAAGAAACAGTTGAGATGGTTCCTATAACCATTAATGAAGACAATAAAAGGACACCAAGAAGAAAATGAACACACGAGAGACCATCATACTAAATTTATGTTGATCACATGTTTATTTCTCTATCTAGTCCTTCATCCAGTTACTCTTCTTCTTTGAATAGAAAGGTTTAACTAAAGACTGATAAGTTTTTTTTTTTCTTACGAGGTCTTTCTTTTATTTTTACCGCCCACCATCTTCCTTATAAAAGATTCATTCTTGTGTATATTTGTTTCATGGTTCACGGGAGCCCCAGTCCTAGTCTTTAAGACAAACACAATTTAAATTTCAAAGATATGTAACAAACTATATATATTTTTAGAAATTTCAGGAACAATCTCGACTGTACTTTGTAACCGAGAGTTTTGAATATAAATTATTTTAGGTTGATCTATCATTACATTTATTTGAGATGCCCATGTTCACTCTGCTAAATTTCTCTTATGCATACAAACCATCTTATTTTTACGTTTATTTTTATGTGATAAAAAATATTTATTTTAAACTATGATGGATGTGTAGAAATTTTGCTTATTTTCTTTAAATGTATGATTTTTCTTGCTTCCTTCCTTTAGAAAATAAGACAAACATTTTCATTTTATTTTTTTTCAATCTTTGTATTTCTTTGAGTACCATGACAAACTTCTACAAATTCCCATATTCTGAACACCTAAAGTCCTGAGAAAATCGTAAAGTAAAGATGAGTACCACCTCTATAAAAACTAAAGGGGATTTACATCCTCATGAGGTTTCCATTTCGGTCCTAACATATTCAAGCATCAACAACTTTGTACCTCCACTGCATCCTCCTGCCACACTTTTCACAAATACTTAATTACATTGGAATATCCCAATGTTGATATTATGTTTCATTTCCGCACCTAATTACATAGATAGTTTATGAATCAACATCGACACTAAAATAAATCCGAATATAGAAGTTGGAGTTGAAACTCTTTAATTTGACATGATAAAATCCACCATCGCTTTGATACTAACACCGTCAATGGTTTTTTTTTCATGCCTTGTGGGTTTTCTTTGGTTGTGATTATTATCTAAATGATGTTGCAAGATATCTGATTACAATCATATCTTTCTTTGTTAATATATCATTACACATTAATAATGCCCTCATGCCCTCCCACTTTTAATTCAAATGTAATGTACATCAACTCTATATAATATAGAAAGATTGGAAACTTCAATGTAATGTAAGTCTACATTTATTAGGTGTCCACATTCTCTCATATTTCATAATTTTTGCCACATAGACCAAATCACGCAAAACAAAGAAATCAAGCCCTTCCTATATGATCACAAGTAATATACCTCTCACTTCTAATCAAATTTAACATCACTATAATATACCTTACTTCTAATCAAATTCAACGTCACTATTAAATCATGCAATAGAGACCACTTTTAGTATTTACTTTTAAATCCCAAAATCAGAAAACATAATCTAACTTATTATAAAGAGAAAAATAAAACTTGAAACAAAAATAATCATGAAAACATAAAATATTTACTTTTAAATATTCTTTGAATGATATTATACCCTTCATACCTAAGTTTATGAACTATAATTATTATACCCTTCATACCTAAGTTTATGAACTATAATTTCATGGGTTGGATTGAACTTTTTTTTCCTTAAAGCTTGTTCATAGGAATCTTAGCAACCATAAATTTAGGAACCATAAATTTAATTGCCTTTAGATTTGTGCCAATCACAATACCTTGTTATGTTTCTTAGAATGAGGTTCATTTAAAAACTATTGTTAAATATTTTGAATTTAAAAAGTATGAATAGATGTATAAAATACATACATGCGTTTGCTCATTTGCTAGCATTTCAGCACCATAGGATGCTATTCACTTCAAACATAATATTAAATATTTTAAATCAAATAATTACGAATAGATGTTTACAATACATGTGTTACACATTTGCCCTTCTTTTTCTCTTTTGGAAGACTAGGTTTTTTTTTAGTATTCAACAAAACTYGACTTATAGTGTAGTTCTGCTAACATTTTCAATCCCTAAAATGGAAAGGTCTCACCCAAATTAGTGGAGAATAAAAGAGGTAGAGGCAAGTCACATGATGCTAGTATAATCATTCTACTTCTAATATTCATTCACAACAACTGAAGCATTCAACTCTGTATCATTCATTAATAAAATATGCATCCATTCTAATAGAAAAATTAGTAGGAGTGCCAACAGACCAATYATATTATTGAAAAAGAAAAACCAACCGTTACACTCATGTTCATACTTTAATCTATAGTTTTTAAGAAATTCTAAGGTTTAATGGTGGAATGCATTMTGCWTCGTTCGATATCCATAACGTACTTCCCTCCTTTGCCCGCCACCAGTATTATTCTSTGTGTCCCCGTTGTCTCCCTTGACGGGATAATTTGTATTCAAATTCACATTCCTGTTCCCACCAGAATGCTTCTGCCTGGATTGATGATTATTCATGTTATTATTGTTGTAATATGCATCACGATCATCGCCAAAATACGTCCCTCTATTCTGTTGGTGCAGTGGTAGTATGGTAGATCGCTCGTCGTCATCCCAATCGCGAATCTCCCGAGGCGGCGATGGCCTGCGGGGAGGAATATAAGTCGGAATAGCTCCTAATTCGCCCTCAATCTTTGCAGCAGATCGCTCGTCGTCATCTCGAGGTGGAATAGCTCCTAATTCGCCCTCAATCTTTGCAGCACCAGGCTGAGGGATGCCAAGACCGGGTTTGGACCAAATTAATGATTCACCTTTGGATTTTGTTTTTCCATGCACATGCTCTTCTGCGTTCTTCTTCTCATTCTCATGATCCTCCTTACAAACATCCACTGGGTTGATTGCCCATGGATTATTAACTCTCTCCTCTTGCAAGGGCGAGGGGGTGGAGATGGATCCCACTGAGATAGTTTTGTCTTCGTCGTCTTTGGCTACAAGGGACGGCTGCTTCTGTCGTGTGAGAACAAGCATATACCCCGGTGGATGGTTTCCACTAGTGTTTCCGTTTGTTGTCGCGGTAGGAGGCTTGGGCTTCGGCTCCTTCTTCCCATAAATGTCGTTGAGGTTCAGAGCGGCGAACTTGTTATTCCCTTTTCCCATTCAAATTGTCACAACCACCCAGATCGAGCTCGAGATCAATATCCCCTCCGGAAATCGGTGACGGATCTGCACGGCGCGCCTTTCAGATACTCGCGTCGAATTGACGAACTGATAGAAATACAGTCGAAAATGCCGAAACCCTTCAGAACAATCAAGCGGTCATATTGATGATCGACGAAGGCGAAAGTTGAAGGTGTGGAATTACGAATCCATACTTGTAAATTAATACTATTCGCTCATTTCATTCCTTTAACCATTTTGGGAAGTCGGTTTGGCAACCTCGAACGTTATGGTGAGAAGTTTAAAGATTATAGTGGGAAAAAATTCTTTCCGTGGGAAATATTATTATAGTAATTTCAACCAATAGGTTGAGAAACTTAATGGTTTTTTTTAAAAAACTTAAAGACGTAAATGGAAGGGCGTGTGGGGTTGTGTTGTTTGACTACTATCCACTGTTTCTAAGTGGGATATCTTGATACAACAAATAAATAATATTTTTTTAATAAAAAAACATTATTTATATATCTTTTTAATATCTATATAATATATAAATGATAGATTTATTATTAATGTTTTTTAGAATTTTTAAAATGGTAATGAATGATATAATTATAATAGTAGTAATTTATTTATGTAGTAATCTTCCCTTTTCAACAAGTAAGTTGATAGGGTTTGATATGGGGGGTTTTTGGAAGAGATTTGAATGGATTATGTTGAAATCCATGGATTAGGGAACAAGCTAGACTACTATGAAGTAGTTTGTGAACTGGTTCACTATGGGTTAGACCTATTAGATTACGTGGAAACTTTTGTTCAAGGGAACCTGGAAGTTTTGAAGGACACTGGAGTGAAAGGGATAAGTTATGACACAAGGAATGCCAAGGTGGAGGCCCCTAAGGATTACTCAAAGGATAAATTAATTCCTAGGGTTTACATCTCTGCAATGGATTTGGGGGCATTGTGGACCATATTCATAGGTAAGAAGAAACCCTTCAAACTTTCCATGTTTTGAAGAACAAATCCGTGGCTACAATTTCTAAAGGGTGGAAACTCTATAGACCTTAGGGTTTATTGGTAGCCTCCTAGAACTTCTAGAGTTTACCGACATTGTTCTCTGGTCTCTAGGGATGCAGAAACAAAGGCACCAAAGAGCCCAAATCAAAGGGAAAAAGTGATCAAGAGGAAGGAAGGGCGAGTAAAAATGAATGTGGGAGAGGATTTGAGGGTGGAGAAGGTTTTGTACTTTATGGGGAAAAGTCTTGTTGGATGATTCTTTGGAGTTTCTCTCTTGGAGGTCACCCTTTGGGGTTGGATAAACTGTAACTAGGAAGCTACATTAGGCTATCACCCGACTTTCCATATTTTGAGGAAGGGATGGTTAAGTTCATTTTGAATTCATAGGAGGATGTAATAAGAATACTAGGTGCTAGGTGCTAGGTGGTTTGGTCTCATGTCTTAAAGCTCACAAATATGGCATGCATGTTTCGACCCTCATCAAGAGCTGACCAAGATGACCCTCATCTGAGAAAATATTCTAGGATCCCCCCTAAGATATGGAATGACAAATTTCCGTGGGATCTAGAGAATTATCTCGGTAGAACCCTTTTGATAGATCTATCATAAAAATATAGTGTGCATTGATCAATGGTTATGATTTTGGTTACTCTGGACCTATCGAAGGGGTTAACAGAAAGAATGGATGTAGAGGTGGGTGATTGGGAGTATACTCAACTCGTTGACTATGTGAATGTTCCCTTATGGTGCATTAGATGCCATGGGGTTGGTCATGTCATTGAAAACTGCACTAATAACTTTGTCAAGAATGTTTGGTAGAAAAAGGATGGGGGCCACTCCATCCATATGGATTTAAGACGAAGGACTCAATTGGTTAGAAACCATATTTTGAGGAATGTAGGGTTTTCAAACTTGGAACAAAGGGTGGAGACTGCTAATATTTTGGATCCCTTAGTGTCGTGGACAAGCCTAAGAGAGTTCTTAATGGTTTACACACTCACCCTATGTCACAAAATACTCATTTATAGGAGGTATTTCTCTCACATCACCACACCATTCTGCTTGAAAAAATTGCAATTCCCCGTAAGATTGGTAAAATATGGGGTCGATAATGTTTGGTGTTATCGAGGACTCTAATACCTATGGACTTGATACCTGATAGGGTGCTAGAAAAGGAGTTGGTAAATACTTTGGATAGTATAATTTAGCCAAAGGTAGCAACAACTTATGAGAACCTGCAAAAATCTCTCGACTCGAGAGAAGTGAAACATTGGAAGGATATGTGTCCCACGTGTAGCTTGGGAAACGTCTCTCTTAAGGGTTTGGCACCAATAAATATCATTTGGGTAAGAATTATTTTGATACTTCACTTCGTATTGGTACTTTTTGTGTTGATGTTGGTTTTTTTTTGAATGGCCAATCAAACAAAGAAGGCTATGAGAAGTTGAACAACCCTCTTTTAGCTAACCCATTGTTATAATCCTAAATTGCACCATACATGATTACCTGGCATCAGTCCATCTCAGATCCTTTCTTTTCCAAAGAACTGCTGAACAACTCTTTAAAAAACCTCTTTTATAAGGGCCCACGCTCACTACTCTATTATTGCACGCGTGTACACGCTAGCTGACTTAAAACAACCTTCGTGGACCGATAAAAGCACGAAAAAAGGAAAATTGCCGATGTAACAGAGCTCTGGGTGAGTTAACTGAAACTCCTAGCCATGCATGGTTGAGTGTTCGTCCAAATACCTAGCTTCTTCTAGCCTATCAAATAAGGGCTAGGGGTTCCATTTGGAAGAGGAAAAATATAGCAAAGAAACTCTGCCCATTTGCATATTTCCATTGTCCCAACCCTTTAGCCATCCTTGTTCCAGAAGAGATACTAAGCAAAGAAGTTGGAGGACAGTTGAAGAGGAGCCCAAGATCAGGTTTGCGGAGCGGTGGCCGGTCTCAAATTTTTGTAAGTCGACACATTCAAAGTAATAAAGAAAATGCTTTTCCCATCCCAATTCATGAGTTATTCATAGTTTGTTAAGTGCATATTTGAATCTCTAACTCGTTAGTCTATAGGTAGGATACATGCATAGTTGTTGTTTTTCTTGTATGCAGGTCAGCTTTGGAAGGAGAACTATAGACAAGTAATCAAGTGCAACAAGGGATCGACATCGAACGCCTCGAACAAGGTAGGTTGATCTAGCCATGTATTTACTAAAAGGAAATGGGATTTAAGTCTAGGGACGAAGGTAAAAGGTAGATTTTTTCTTGGTCATATCTGCATGCAAAGCATAACCCTATTTGCTAGTACGTAAGGAGATTTCCCTCACAACATAATTGGCGACCATACTGGGGAGATCTCTAGGGTTTCTAGGAATTTTATTTGTTTTTTCGGTAGTTTAAAAGACTCGTTTTTCTTGCCTATTTTTTTTTTAGTTGCTGCAAAGTCTGAGCTAGCAAAGAGTCTGGTTTACCATACCAGATTTCTCTGTTATTTTCTTGAATGTGTTTGTCAGGACCCACAGAGGTACACACGACCTTCATAAGGTCTACATGCATGTACCCGCGCCTTACTCTCTTACATCCCGCGTGCGAACGTTAGCTGAGGAAGTAGCAGTAGCGTGTAGAGTCCAGAGAATTTTTGAGGCAGTCATCCTCTTCCCTGTCAGAATCAGACATTCTCAGGGGTTTTTTCGGATTTTTTCTAAGTCTTGGTTGTTTGCAGTCTTGTCTCAGATTGGTTTGTTTTACAAAAATTTTCCTTACATTGTTTGTTTTTTCTGTTAAAAAGAGTGTCCAAGCCTTCAAGTGATCCTAGTTAGCAATATCAGTGGTCTCTTCCTAGGTTGGGTTGTCTGTTGTTATTTTTTCTCATATTTTAGAGATACCCGTGGTCTGTCCAAGGTCAACCCGCATGTACACGCCCTCTGTCTCTATACATCTCACGTTCACACACTTGTTGTTGGATCAACAATAGTGTGCGTGTACATGATAATTTGTGTTAAGGATAAGGCAATCATCCTTTCCCTTGATGAGAATTATACCTCTTATGTGTTTAAATCTCTATCTTAGCAGTCAGTAGCTTACGATTAATCTTACCCTTAGCTTGATTTTTCTCATTTAAAAGTTATCATAAAAAAGAAATTTTTACGGTTTTTAGACAAGTGTGAGAGTCATTTTTTAAAAGTTACTAGTGTGTGATTTGCTGAATTTATTCTTTGTGATCTACGATTAGGCTAGAATTGTTTTTTATTGGTTTTTACTTGTTGGCATTTTTCCTTTTTTCTTTATCAACATTTAAATAATAATAAAAAAAAATCTCTTTCATTTTCTTGTTTGGTTGAAGAGTATGTTTCTACATTATTAGCCAGGGAAAAGTCGTTTATTTCATAAGTTTTTGCAGTTTACTTAGATCATAAGTAGCTTTTAGTCAAGTGAATTTTCTTTTGAGTTTTCTATCCAAAATCTTAGAAAATTAAAAAAATATTTATTTTGAAAAGTCGTTGAAATTTTGCATTAAATAAAAGTTGTTGTTTCCATCTTTTTTTTATTCATTCTTTGTTTCGTCTTTTACACATCATCAGTTTCACTTTCATACCCTTTATCATAAGACAAAGCCATAAAATTAACGCTAAATCTAAAATTTATTAGACTTTTCTGTTTGTAGGGTTAACCAACTAGTTCACGATTAGGGCCTTGGATTAGGTTGGAGAGGAAACTCTTCAAGGCCATTTAAAATCAAACTTTGGAGTCTGAGTTAGGTAGTGTCTAATTCCAGGATCGTGAAAGTTATCCAAGACCCCCCTCTAACATAAGGGATAAACACGAGGTCGCGTGCGGAAAGGTAGCGGATCTAACCCCTCCAAAGCTGAAGCAATCTTAGTGGAGAACACATATAGAGGGCTTGTTTTTGGATTTCGTTGATTGCATTTGCCACGGGGCTTCGTGGGTCTCGAATCCATTTGAGGTCCTCAGTATTCTTCTTAACCACTTGCTTTCTATACCCTTGACAGGTTTCGGGCTCAATACCCTGCTCATTGTGGTCTACCCGACTTTCGACTATACCCGCCTGGTGACTGTTTGCGCGCTGGCAACCTAGTTTCCTATCCTTTTTAGCAACATACACAGGTGACTGTGGGGATATACCATGGTACATAGGATAGACATTGGGCCACGCTTTGTAGAGTATACTCGAAGGGTGCTTCCTTGTTCAAGTTTCACTTGCACCGGTAAGTTGCTCTAGTGTTGGTTGTTGTAACTGTTCTTCCAATTAATTTAGTGTTTTCCTGTCTTATCTCCTAGGGACATTTTTAGTGTGTGTTACTTTTCAATGTTTAGACTACCTTAGAGTGTCTTTGATCTTCTCACACAGTGGAGGATCATGAGCTCCATTGGTCACGAAGGCTTTTTGGCCTGCCGCTGGTTACACTGGAGCCACCCTCGCCACCATTAAGGCGAAAGCTAGACCAACAAGGGTCTTTTGAAGCGACCGGGTTACAAGCAATTGTGCTCGACCAACATCCAAAGGAATCGACCATTTTGGATCTTGAAGCGCATTCTCTTGGCCCGGTTGAAACCCCAACCATTGATTTCTTGGCACCTTTCATTGTACCAATCAAATTTTACGAGCACCAGACAATGTTGCATACAATAATGGAAACAAATGTTGTTACTACTTCTGGGAATTCTTCAATTCCCACTACGGTTGTCACCACAAGAGAGTTTTCACCTCCTAACCCACCATCACCGGTCTAAGCCACCATGGTTTCGACCACTTCTACATTGCACAGTGGTCCGATCGCATCTTTGGCGGCGGTCACAACCGCTTTCACAACAAGTGCGATAGGCCCTCTGTTCTCATACGGGATGCCTAGTTCGGGTACAAGTCCTGTACTTTCCTACTCCACTTTACAGACTTCAGGTCTGGGGGTAGGGAGCTCTAGCGCTCCTCTGCAAGGTCACACAGGGGGCACTCCTCCTCCTTTTAATGCTTTCCCTTATGGACGAGGTCATATCCCTCCTTCGTCCCCTTCACTCGGTGGCTTGCATCAGCAGTCCACCAGGCAACCTACATACCATAGTTTATTTGGAGCGGGGAGTCAAAGACCACCTTTGCATAACATGCCGATATGTTCAACACTGTTTTCTTTGGCTGGAACGTTTGGTAACAATGCCTTCTCATCAGCCACCTTCCCAACTAGGGGCAATCCCAGTTTTGGACAATCTATTCCTATGTAGGGTACTATTCCTGCACAAGGGGCAAACCCAAGAACTTCTTCAACATCAGAGCCTTGGAATTCTGGGCAGGGATCCGTTCCCTCATCTGGAATGTCGATCTGGGGTAATTCTTTTCACAATCAATGGAACCCCGGACAAACTACTATGCCTATCCCCACAGGCCCAACATGGGACAACCCTTCCCAGAGTCCTCCAAATATAATGCATGCCCAACCATCTATGTCCTATTTGGGAAATCAGTCGATGATGTCTCCACATATGAAAAATATGTACGCTGGCGAGGGCCATGGTTTCTACCAGAATCCCGGCCAGCAGCCAAACTTTTCCTGGCAGCCTGGTGCCAGTTAAACTCCAGGCCCTTTTTTCCCAGGTTATCACCAACAACCCAAACTACCGTTCCTTGTGAATTTGCACTTTCCAAGTTTGACAAGGTTGTTAAATGACCCCATTTTGCACGATCCGCGTTGGCCTCCTATGCCGACAAAGTTGCCTTCGAACATTCCAATGTTCGAAGCCAAGTCTAACAAAGATCCAGGTGATCATGTGACTACCTTCCATCTTTGGTTCTCATCTAACTCATTGAAATATGACTCCGTACAGTTGCAATTGTTTCAACGAACTCTCATTGGGAGTGCCGCGAAATGGTACAGTGATCTCGATCGCTCAAGATACTCTTCCTTCGGTGAGATGGAAATGGATTTCCTAAACCATTTAGAGTTACCTATGATATACGACGCTCGCACAGAGTTCCTGGCCAATTTCAAACAGATGACAGCGGACCATATCTCTGATCACATCCAAGAATGGAGACACCGAAAGAGTCTAATTAAGGTGCCATTCCCACCAACATTCCTACTTGAGTGGTTCCTTAAGTATTTGGTCCCGCAGTTATCCAAATACATCGCAACGTCGGGAGTATTCTCCGAAGAAGACGCCATCATGAGAGCTCAACAATTTGAGATCATATATTCTCAGTCTGGTTTATTATACAACATCTTGCTAGATGCGCCACGCTCAATACTGGATAAAACTATATAGAGAGTGGGACCACATGCTGATGGTATTGTTGGTTCATCACAAACAAATCCCATTGAGCAATTGACAAAGCAGTTGCAACAATTATCTATACAACACACAACGGCCAGCCAAACTACTACTTTGGCTGCTCCCCCTACCAAAACATCGGAGGTACACACAATGCAATCAACTAACCCAAAGGCCACCCAACAACCTGAAGGAAAGAAAAAAAAAAGAAAGAAGGGTAAGGGGAATAAAAAACCTACCGATAATACTGGCGGGGACAACACTGAAAAATGGAAGGTGAGGTATCCATGAAACTTGTGTGCGGAAGACCACCCGACCCATCTCTGTCCTCGACTTGCAGAGGCCCAAAAGTTTGTAACGCATCAACAGTAGGCTGTGTTGAGCAATCCTTTTCAACATGGGAAAAATATAACCCAAGCCTCTGCCAGCACGGAAGGGGGCAACCAAGACCCCTGTCCACATGTGAACAACCCCACATCCGTGAATGTATATATGGTGAGGGGTGATGCTTTTATATCGACTAGAGCACATGACTATAGCAAACCAAGTACTTCTGAGAAGGGTAAAGAAGATAAACTCCCATCTCTTCCTCTATATATTGAGAAGATGTTGGGTGAAACAATGACACGCATTCCCAAAGGCACATTCAAAAAATCTTCTCATAACCTAAACGCAAGGGCCGCCCAGAACTACTCTGTGGTGGAAGATTTATCACAAACCCCTTGCATGATGTCCTCTTTGGAGTTCCTCCAAAGTTGCCCTTCCCAGAGGAAAGCCGTGTTAACTGCTTTAGGATCTACTGAGACTTGTAATCTGAGTACAATCATGCTGGATACAACTAACTTAAAACCTCCACTACCTTACCATGTAGTGTTTCAGACAGTAGTGGCTTATCCCACGAAAACTTTTACTTGGAATATCTTCTGCACGGTGGTTGATGAGGGTGCCTCAACATGTGTTATGTCGTTAGCATGTTGGAAAGTTGTTGGCCAGCCTGTTTTGTCTCCATCACCTACTCTCCTCACCACTTTCGACGGTCATTCGTTCCAACCACATGGTATCATCCCTTCTTTCCCCGTGAAGTTAGGAGGGAAGACCGTGTGTGTCAAAGTAGAGGTAGTTGATGCTCCCCTCGACTATAACCTCTTCTTAGGAAGGAGTTGGACTTATTCCATGCAAGTGGTGGTTGCTACATTTTTCCAGGTCTTATTGTTTCCACATGAAGGCCAGATAATGACCATCAATCAATTGTCCTTCTCTAGACCTGAACCTGCTTTTGGTGCATCCACGGTCCCAATGATTCATAATCCTCAACCAGGTGTCATCAACGTAGGGGTTGGTTTGTGCCCATATTTGATGGGTACCTTCGATTACCCGCCCCCTCAAGGCGATATCAAGTTTATATCAAATCACCATAAGGTTAATATTTTTCAAGTTTCATCGTTTCGCATGACTTACTTCGAAGATCCATGGACATTTCCTTCCCCATCAGCCAAGATTCATGGGAAAGGACACCCAAACATGTCCATGCCCTTATCCGTAGCTGAAGTAGCATACTCTTTAGTCTAGCAAACTTCAACCCACACTGATCCAGCTCCTGCACAAGAGTTAGATCCACTTCTAGAGCCTGTTTGGGCTCAAGGTTCTCTCGCTCACACCGATTCATTGGACTTAGTCTTTCCCTCTGATCAAGCAATAATTGAAGCAATGACTAGTCCGGATAAACCCTAGGAAGATCTTCGTCACAGATCATACTTCCTCCTAGAGTTAAGCCAAATTGAAGTGGGAGAATTCACCATGACTATGACGGGAGATCGGTCTTGTCCTATTAATCCCTTAGCTACACACGAGGTTTATGCTAAGGGTAATATGGAAACTATCGTTGAAACCTTACTGATCAATATCTCCCGAAACCCTAGCGTTGTGGAGAATGTCTTCGTCATAGCTGATTGTTCCCCCGAAGAGATTCAAGTCTACACAGATCTTTTCAAAGAATTCTGCGACGTTTTTGTCAGGTCTTATGAGGAAATGCTAGGCATCAATCCAAAAATAGTTGAACATGAAATCACAACATATCCTGATGCCAAGCCAGTTCAGCAGAAGCTTCGTCCAGTTAATCCTAAGAAAGTAGCAGCCATTAAGATTTAGGTTGAGAAATTGCTAAAAGTCGGGTTTATCTATCCTATCCATTTGACCCAATGGGTGTCAAACCCCATGTCGGTAAATAAAAAATAAGGCACGATTCGTGTATGTACAGACTTCCATGATTTGAACAAGGCATGTCCCAAAGATAATTTTCCCACACATTTCATCGACCAGATCATTGATGAATGTGTGGGTTATGAAGCCTTTTCTTTCATGGACAGTTTTTCAGGATATAATAAAATCTAAATCAAACCCGAAGACCAACACAAAACGACATTCATCTTCCGATGGGGTACATTCACATATCGTACAATTCCTTTTGGTCTAAAAAATGTTGGAGACACCTTTCAGCGGGGCATGTCTTTTTCTTTCCATGACCTCAAGCATATAATCGAGGCCTATATAGATGATTTAGCATCACGATCTCGCAAGAGAATGGATCATCCTACACACCTCTGACTTATCTTCAAATGTTGTCACTACTTTCGGATTTGCCTGAATCCAAACAAGTGCAGCTTCTACATAATGTCAGGACGATTGTTAGGTTTCGTAGTGTCAACAACAGGGATCATGGTCGATCCTCTCAAGGTTGAGGCAATAATTCAGTTGCCCCCCCCATGCACAATCCTTCAACTTCAGAGTCTACAAGGCAAGGTGAACTTTTTACAACGCTTCATCGCCAACTATGCCAAAATCACCAAGCATTTTATGCCCTTACTGAAGAAAGATGTTCCCTTTTACTGGGACAATGTGGCTCAATGTTCTTTCAACACATTGAAACATGCCCTCACAACTTCCCCTCTGCTCCAGCCACCTAACTATAACAAGGATTTCTTATTATATCTAGCTGCAGCAGAATCAACCATTGGCATGGTTTTAGTTCAGGAAGATGACTTGTTTTCAAAATACATGATCTATTACCTTATCCGAGGCCTCGTAGGACTGGAACTTAATGATTCTCACATCGAAAAAATGGCGTTGGAAGCAATTCATGTTGTTCAATGGTTCTGTCATTATGTTATGTTTCGCAAGACCACCGTCATTGTTGTCATGAATCGATTCCAGTACATGTTGACATGACGGGTAATAGGCAGAACAATTAGTAGATGGATAGTCATCCTCCAAGAGTTTGACTTAGACTTTGTTTTAGCAAAGTCCAAAAAGTCACTGGTCTCCGCGGAACTTATTTTGAAACTTCCGGTTGAGTCAGGTGACGTTGTGCCTGAAGAATCGCCTATCTGGAGAGATATGTTTTTTATCACATCCTCAAATCCCTGGTATGGATATATACTTATCTATCTCCAGAATTTGAAGTGCCCCACCTCTACTTCTCGTGATGAGTGTCGACGCATACACCATGAGGCTAAGAATTATATCATAATCGATGATACATTGTATCAGAGAGGTGTAGACTGTATCCTACACCGATGTCTCACTCATGAGGAAGAAGTTATCATGCTTAATGATTTCCATACCGGAGCTTGTGGTGGTCATTTTTTTGGGTTGGAAACAACCCGAAAGATTCTACGAGCAGGTTACTTATGGCCGACACTTATCAAAGATTATATCGAATCAGTAAAGAAGTGCCATCTGTGCCAAATCTTCTCTCTGAAGATGAGGGCACATCCCGCTCCCATGTTTCCTGTCATCACAGTTGGTCCCTTCACCAAGTGGGGGATTGATTACACTACTTTCAACCCTCCTTCAGCAAGGGGGCACCGCTATATCATCGTAGTTGTAGACTACTTCACAAAGTGGGTCGAAGCTATGCCAATGTTTAAAGATGATGGAGAGACTGCAACTCTCTTTTTATTCAATCAGATAATAGCAAGGTTTGGCATCCCGAGGGAGATTGTCACTGATAATGGCAGTCAATTTCAGAACCAGATGATGACCAAGTTAACATCAAAGCTTGGGTTACGGCAAGAACATTCATCACCCTACTACCCCCAAGAAAATGGGCAAGTGGAAGCTATAAACAAAACTCTTAAGACTATTTTAGAGCGAACTATCAACTCAGCCAAGTCAAATTGGCATTTGATGTTATACTCGACATTATGGGATTATCGAACATCTGTTAAGACTGCAAATGGATTCTCACCTTTACAACTCATTTATTGGTTGGAGGCAGTCTTGCCCATCGAATGTCAGATCCTGTCTCTAAAGTTGGCAGTACAATTATTGCCAGACACTTCTCCACTTGAAGAACGATTAGTATACCTTGAGTAGCTCAATGAGCAGTGTCATGATGCAGCCCTGGCCAACAAGGCTCACAAACATAAGGTCAAGTGTTAGTATGATAGGTCCCTTTGTCCTAGGATTTTCTCTGAAGGTGACCTTGTCCTGGTCTACGACCAAGATAAGGACCCCCGAGGGGCAGGAAAATTCAAACCCATCTGCTTCGGACCCTTCATCATAAAATAGGTTTTAAAAAAGGATGCTTATTGTCTGGTTGATTTTGAAGGGAATGCTTTGGTGCAGCCTAGAAATGGGCTCTACCTCAAGAAGTATTACTCATAGGTAGGTCACTGTGGGTAACTTTTTGTAACATATGTATAGTCTTTGTACTATTACTTTTTAGTTTCTTTTAGTATTATGGACATGTCGTTGATACTATCTTTTGTCACTATGGCAGATGTCAAGTGATTCCAAAGTGTTCGTTGGGTATGCAGACGGTGCTAGTCGACACACTCAGAGGCTTGCTTCCGCAGCTTGGGTAATCTTTACACCTCAAGGCCAATTATTATCTTCCAGAGGTATATGCTTAGGTGACACCACAAATAATGTTTCCGAGTATAGTGTAGTTATTGAGTTGCTTCATGACACTTTGTCAATGGGTATCTCTCATCTCCGAGTCTATCTTGATGCTCAACTGGTTGTGTCTCAGTTAAACAGAGTGTACTGGGTTCATGATCCAACTTTACACCGACGATTCCTTAGGGTACATCTCTTAGAACGAAACTTTGATTATATTACATATTTTCATGTTCCTAGGAGATTAAACCAAGTTACAGATACTCTAGCTAATCAAATTTTATATTAGCATCTTTCACACATATGAAAGAACATTAACATAAGCATGTAAATACTTTTTTGCACACATGATCCATAAGACACAAAATACCGAAAAAACATATATAATATCATAAAGTAACTAGAGTACATAGATGGATGCGAGCGCCTCAAAAATAGGACCTATAACGAGTCACAGGGATTATGCTCTCAAAAAATATATACAAGTAGTGCTCGTGGCATGTCAAAATCTCAAGCTAAAGTGAGGGCCTGTGGGCCCTGTTATACTGGTCCACAACATTGTCTAAGCGCCGAAACAACAGTACCCATGTCCGTGGTACCCCCACTACATGAGGCTGCATAGATGGTGGTAGGTCCTCAATCTCTTCCATCGGGACCATGCAAGTGAGTGCACTAAAGTTACGCTCAACCCGTCTCAATACCCTCTCATCCTCCCCAGATTGAAGATCTCTTGCTACTGTTGGTCCCTCGGTGGCGGCAGGTGCAACCCCTAGCCAAGGACAATGCTTGTTCCTCGCATAGTCAATGGGTCACACTGGTCCCACATCTGCACACAATGAACACATATCCATCAAATACTTTGGCATAACAAAAAAAATGATATATATAACAAAAACAACATAAAAATTACATATACAACAAAAAAAAGAAAATACAAAGGTGGAGACTTACCCATCTCCCCTCGTGCCTCACTAGGAGGTACTGGTATCTCCGGGTCTCTTGAAAAATCAATCCTGGCATAGGGGTAGTCCTCTATAACTGGGATCTGTCATGACAGCCATGCAAAAAAGTCATCATCGAAGGACTCATTGATCCTTTCACCACCCTGTTGTGGCAGTAGTACTGTCCATCTACACACAACAGGAAGAGAGGCCTGGTGTCCTCGTACCACTACTCGAGGACTAAAACTCAGAACTCTCCTTGTGATATTGTCCTTGTCACACTCATTAAAAAATGGCTGAGTGATCTTGTCCTTGTCACACTCGTTAAAATGGTCTTGAGTAGATGTCTTGTCGGTGCTAGTTTACCCCTTTTTCGAACAGACTAGACTATATTCGAAAATGGTACCCCAATGGAGTCTCCTTTTATGTTTTTTCAGACTCTCTAAATATGAAAAACTATCGAGCTTACCTTCTCTTGTCTCATTAAACTTACATTAAAGGATGTTACCATTTGTGTGTTTTGTTAACCACATTTTCATATCTTATACGCCAGCCTTGTAACAGTTTTCTTTTGCGTTTTAAGACCCTTGGCCCCTGGAGGATTTTTCCCGAGTATCATTATATTAGAACATCAGTCTTGTCCTTGTGCCTTGAACTTCTATGTTTGCAATACTCATTCCTCCATTGTAACATAACATTCCTTTATTCTTTTTCCCACAATTATTGAAAAAGACAAAAAAAATCAAATATACCCCAAAAAGAGGAAGAGAAAAGTATTTTCTTTATTGGCAGCATAATGAGTCACCCTTGGATAAAGCACATTTGTTCGTTTTTTCATCAAACTATGATATGTAGTACGACCTTAGGAAGTTTTTCTCGCTATATATAGTTGTGTCCTCCACCATTTGGTTATCCTTCCAAACATATGGAGTGTTTGTGTTGCCTCCTGCTTCGTAGACTTGTGATTAATACCATGCTACCTAAGACTCATCATTTGTCATGCTATTGTCCAAGGGAAGTTTGTCACCAAGATTTATTCAACCCCTCTTCACTTTGTCTCTTTCCCTCATACCCGACCATATTGAATGTGGAATCAAGTCCTTGTTCAAAATTAATGAAGCCTTCAGTCTGATCATCAAGATTATCTAGTCCATGACCGACGAGTCATCGAAGACCTCTTGGTAGTGAATTCGTACACTCACATTACACTCCTACCTTGATTTTTGAATATTTTGAAGTTGTTTCTTGAGCTCTGAAGATATCATCTCTAGCCATCAGGCCGTATCAACTTCTAGAATATGGATACTCTATATGTATATCTTTTTGATTTCGAGATGTAGCTCCGTTGTGTATTGTTCATGGATAATATTTATATAGTTATATGACATGGATCTACAATGTAGTTTATTGGTAGCCATGATTCTATTTAATCCCGAGCATGAGTATGCCCGCCTCGGTGAGACATTTGTTATTTTGCAGACGACGCCTCCCGGTTCCTGATCCTTGGGCTCAATCATTCCGCACATCAGTAAAGATTGGTAATGTATTTCGGCCATCAGATGCTCTTCTCACCTCACACATTAGGGGGCATCTCTTATAACCCTAAATTGCACCATACATGCTTACCTGGCATCCTACCATCTCAGATCCCTTCTTTGCCAAAGCACTGTTGAACAACTCTTTAAAAAACCTCTTTTATAAGGGCCCACGTGCCCTACTCTATTACTACACACGTGTACACACTATCTGACATAAGACAGGTCACTAATATTGCAAATATTGTGAAGGTGTTATATTATTTTCCTTTCTTGGTTTCTCAGAGGATGGATTTATAAATAAATTTATAGCTTTCAAACACTAAACTTCAATTATGGATTTAAGTATTTGGGATACAAACTGAAGAAAAAATATTATGGAAAGCAATATTGGGTTGGTTGATAGTACACATTGAGAAAAGAATTCATCTTTGGTGTAATAATTTTTTGGATGTCCATAGGAAGGAGGGTAAGACTTGTGAAGTTAGTTATTGAATCTATTTTAATTTTTTGGAAGCCATTGGTTGATATACCGAAAGGTGTATTAGAAAATATATGTAAAATCAATATCAATATTCTATGAAGTGGAAAGGACAGTTAGGAATGAGTTCACTGGGACAATTGGTGTTGTATATTGAATATGAAAAATAAGGCAGTTGGGGCCTAAAAAATATCCATGCTTTAGACTCTCCTTGGTAGCCAAGTCACTTTAGACCTAATAACCAAGGATATATATAGAACAAGATGATAAAACAAAATTTTATGGCCCTAGACAATATTCTATCTTGTATTCAAAAGAAGGCCAAGTCTTGGAAAAGTGGATCATTCCTTTGGAAGGCTCCAGTGTCGTCCTTTAACTTAATTAAAATTATATTAGCTCAGAAATTTGGAGATGTAACAAATTTTAGGGTGGGGTTGGATGTGATTATGGGATGTGGAAACAAGTTTTTCCTATCTCATGGCCTAATCCAACATTTACAGCAACAACAATTAATGTTCCTCTCACAATAAGGGTATCTAGATCGGAGAGACTCATGGCCACAAAGGTGAAACCAAATATAGATATTTTGGTCTCCAAGGGTATTGGGAAATAATTTGGGATAAGTATGTTGAAGAGTTGAAAAAATACCATATTTGTCTTTGGGAGGAAGAAGATAGTCTCCTCCAGATTTGTAATAAGATAGGAGGAAGTTATGAGGCAAATATAGGGTACCGAATCTTCATGTCAACAGAAAATCTACCTTCCATATGGGAATGGGACAAAATTTTGAAGTTTAGGGACTCAAAAAAGAACATTTTTTTCTTTTTTAACCTTACAAAAAAGTTATTTACCTGGAAGGCCACGCAAAAAGGAGCAGTCCAAGGTCTTAAGATCTGTGCAATTTTCTTTAGAGAAGAATAAACCACAACACACCTTTTTCCCCACTATGTATTTTCAAAACATGTGTGGAAAGGTATAAGCCATTGGTTGAGTCTAATAAATCTTTGGAGTGAGGACTCTATTGAACTTTGTCTACATGACTAGTATTGATGCTCAAAATATAAACAATATAGAGCGATTTTGTATCTAGTATTGTGGGGTTTGTGGTCAGCCCAAAATGGTAGAATTTTTAAGGTACACAAATACCTACTTTTCARGTATCCTCACAAGTAGTGGTTCTCTTCATATTCTATAGGATTGGGGCCATTCATACCCTATTTAATGGAACATGGACCAAGGATGTGCACACATTACAATGGAAAGTATGTTTAGGTGTCTCAAAGTATGTGYTCAAGTGTATTAAGACTTTGAGGTAACATCATAAAGCATGTCAAGAGGTTTCTTGATGGAATTTTAAGAACTTTAGTCTCATTTTTCATGATTGTTGGCAAGGAATCCAATGTTACACTCTGTTTTTGGGTTTGATAAGAAAAAAAGAAGATCATTGCAAACAAAATCATTTGAGCATAAAAAAAGAGGTCTGTGTAAGTTTAAACCTGTGAAGTAAAACATTTCTTATAGATTCTTAAGAAAAACAAAATTTAATCAATGGCTCATATACAGAGGACAGAAAGATTTTATACCGGAAACCCTCAACCGGGAAAAAATTGCTTATATTCATTATCTCAAATTTCACCATTCACCATACAATATTTACAATTTTTTTAGGTATTCTGTATATACCCAAACCCTAATCCGTTAATCCAGGATTAATTTAGAAAACCACTAAAAATAGAAAAATCCGCTAAAAATAACGAAAATCGGCCAAAACAAAATTTGTGGTGTTTCCCCGAACGCTACACGTAACCAGGGGGGAATACCTTCCCCCCCGTGGGATCCCCTTAGGAAACCTCCCGACACACACGACACAAAGAGAACTACTAGAGGGATCGTCAGACGCAGTTGTCAAATCTGACGCATCCACACACACACATGCAAAGAATATAACACATACCCAACATTCTCCCACTTGTTGTTTTCTTTTCATACAAGGGTCAGGGGATTGTATAGTCAACAAACTAGGGTAACAATGCCCATTGTTACTCTGCACCAACTTTTATGTGCTCACAAACTTTGTCAATGAATCTGCAACATTCTTCAAAGTGTCAACCTTCTCTAGCAACACCTTCTTTTCCTCAACCATGTGCCTCATAAAGTGATATTGAACAACAATATGATTTGTCTTTGAATGATAAGCTGGGTTCTTTTCTAGGAATATTTCACTCTGATTTTCACAATATAATCTCACTACTTGTTGTACCAACCCAATACCTGAACACAATCTTTGTAACCATACCGCTTCCTTGCTTGCATGAGTGGCTACCATGTATTCAACTACTGTAGTTGAGATTTCCACTATAGCCTGTCTTTTTCTCATCCAACTTATTGCTCCTGGAAATAGGTTAAACACATACCATATTCAATCAACAGACCTAATCAATGTGGATCCAGAGAAACATACTCTCACATGGCGGAATGAAAAAACCTAGGATTATTGGGGTCTCTAAGAGTTTAGATCACTTTCTAATTACAGAGAAGATGTTAAGAGAACTATACATTCATAAAATATAGGTGGGAACCATAGGGGGTTTGGATCATAACACCATTTTCCTTGAACTCAAAAAAGTGGAGGACAAACCACCTTCTACATTTAAATTTAATCTAGTCTGGTTGGAAGATGCAACTTTTGTCAACTTAGTTAAGAGGGAGTGGATTCCTTACAATATATACTCAAGGCTTATAGAAAGATGAAAATTTCCATATTATCTATTAAAACTCAAGAAGAAGTGGTGGAATGGTTTGTGATAGTACTATAAATCATGGACAAGAATATGAAATATGTGGAGGAAACAATTGCCAATATTTTTAGTAGCAACACATTTGGGGCATTCTTTGCAAATGAACTTTCGACTCTTGTAGAGCTAGATACAAAAAAGGAAAGGCTTATTAGAGATAGAGAGGTGGACTAGTGGATGAAAAGTACAATGGCGTGGTTGGATTTAGGAGATGATAATATTAAATTCTTTCATTGCTTCACCAACCATAAAAATTGCATCAATACAGTTTGGGAGATGAAAGATTATGAAGACCACAATGTAAGAGGATTTAAAATTTTAGTATACCTAGGGGTTCAACACATTTCCAAAATCTAAAAGGAGCTAGAGGTCACTAATGATGAAAATATTGTGAAGGTGTTCTATTAGTTTCCTTTCCTGGTTTCTCGGGAGGATGGATTTATAAAGAAATTTATACCCTTCAAACACTAAACTTCACTTATGGATTTAAGTATTTGGGATACAAACTGAAGAAAAAATATTATGGAAAACAATATTGGGTTGGTTGATAGTACATATTGAGAAAATAATTCATATTTGGTGTAATTGTTGGATGTCCATAGGAGAGAGGCTAACAATTGTGAAGTTAGTTATTGAATCTATTTCGATGTTTTGGAAGCCATTGGTTGATATACCCAAAGGTGTATTAGAAAATATATGTAAAATAAATATCAATTTTCTATGGAGTGGCAAGGATAGTTAGGAAGGAGTTCATTGGGTCAATTGGTGTTCTATATCCTAGATGAAAAATAGGGCACTGGGGGCCTAAAAATATCCATCCCTTAGACTGTTCTTGGTAGCCAAGTCACTTTGGACCTAATAACCAAGGATATATATGGAACAGGATGATAAAAGAAAAGTTTATGGCCCTAGACAATATTCTATCTTGGATTCAAAAGGAGGCCAAGTCTTGGACAAATGGATCACTCCATTGGAAGGCTCAAGTGTCGTAACAAATTTGGAGATGTAACAAAGTTTAGGGTGGGTATGGATGATATTATGGGGTAAAATCATTAAGATGGGTAACACATTCATGACAATAGGATCTCCAAATTTCCTAGAGGCAATTTTTTGGCAAAAAAAATGTTGCTAGGATTTTTTTCGGCCGAAAATTTCCACTTCAAATTTAACGGTTCCCTCAAAATTCGTGTAAAATGTTTTCCAAATGAATTATTTTCCTGTGGTGAGCATATTTCGGCCGAAACGTTTATTTTTAACAAATTCCTTTAAAAACTAGGTTTCGGTCGAAAGAATATTTTGTCCGAAAACCTGAAAATGGGATAGTTTGCAGGAAACTACAAATTCTCTCCATCTACCGAAAACCTACACGGATAGTTTGTAGGATAGTCTGTAGACTCCTACAAATACTCAAAATTTAGTTTCAGAATTAATACCAACATTTTTAAAATTGAATCTACTTTCATTGGGTATAATTTTTTTCATTTTCATAGTTCTTATATAATTTTATTTAATTTTATAAAAAAATCACTCAATAATATTTTTAGGTTAGATTATGATTCTGTGAAATGAAAAATCCATATCTCTAAAAATACACACTAGAAAATTATGGAAAATTTATATTCATAATCCTTAAATTGTTCTCTTCAAAAGGGTATTTTTAGATTTTACTTTAAGTAAAAATTAAGATAGATACACGGTGGAGGAAAACATGTGTTTAAAATATGTAACTTATTGGTAAACTTCAAAAAATTCTAGAAATTATAATATTCATCCGTTAGATTCAAAACTATAGTCATCACAAAATAGAGTCTTTGTAGATTACTGTAGTATATTTCATTTCTCAAAAACAAAATTTTAATAATGGATATATTGTTGTGGGAAAGAATAACTCATTATCTTTCCCGTCATTTTTAAGGAACATATTGTCAAACAATTGCCAAATTGACATATCAAATCTCAATAAAACAAAATTGGAAAATAGTGAGTAGAAAGATAAAAAAATTCTTCATAAGTTTTATTTTTACAGTAAAGTAAAATTCTAAATAAAAAAAATACTTTTGTTTACCGAAAGTTGAAGAACCTATTAAAATTTAAAAAAAAATGTCATAAAACAAGCAAAAGTGTTATCCATCTTCATGATTTTACCCTATGGGATGTGGAAACAAGTTTTTCATATCTCATGACCTAATCCAACATTTACAGCAACAACATGTAATGCTCCTTTCACAATAAGGGGATCGAGATCGGAGAGACTCATGGCCACAAAGGTGAAACAAAACATACATATTTTGGATGAGTATGTTGAAGAGTTGAAAAAAGACGATATTCTTCTGTAGGAGGAAGAAGATAGTCTTTTCTATATCTCTAATAAGATATGAGGAAATTATGTGGAAAATATAGTGTACCAAATCTTGATGTCAACATAAAATCATCCTTCCATATGGGGGTGGGACCCCTTCACCATCCTCATCATCGTCTTCTTCTAAGAGGAAAATAAAACTTAAAACAAAAATAATAATGAAAACTTAAAATATTTACATTTGCATCTTCCTTTCTTGAATGATATTTGCCTAGGTCCTTTTGCATCTTCCTCCTCGCATATGCTATATATTAAAAAACATTTTTGCCTAGGTCCTTTTCCCCATTGGGAATTTTCACAACTTTCCAAATCCCTAATTTTCAGGGGCTTCCCATGGCCAAATTATTGATTTTGCACTTGTAACAATCATCTATGAGGCATGTTCCCCACTCATGGAGTCATGGTCAGCTGATTTTTAACATGGTTGTTCCATTTTCCCATCAACAATAATTATAAAATATTTTTCTTCATAGAAGTGTCACAGTCAAATAGTTAGTTGGGTCAAATCAGATCTCTGCCCAACAGTCATAATTATCAATTAGAATTAACTAAATTTGAAATTCGGAATTGCCATAAATGGAAAAAAGTTTCCAATTTTCAAATTTACCAAAAACGAAAATAATTTCCTAAGAAATTTCAAATTCAAAAATAATTTATTTTTGGGGATGTTACAACGCCCCTTAGAATAATCGTGAGAGAATGTCACAATATTCCCTCACGACATCATGGATATCTCGAACTAGGCAATCATTATCCTATAGTTCAAGCCACGACGAGAGTGCTACTAGGCTATGGCTAGGATGCTGCCACACCTCTCCCTCAATGTCTCTTGTTATCGTGCATGACCTCTTTACTCCAAATGTGAGTCTGGTTGGAAATATATCGTCATCCTCCATACATCAATGGAACATGTCATCTATAACAATCAACATCATAATATCTAGTCATACTTGACAACTATAATATCAAAAACAGTCAAACCATAACAATCCACTCCCTGACTCGATTCAGATTTCAAGGAGATCTATCGATTCCATCGCATCCTCTAACATCTATATTACTGTACACTCAGGAGAACCTAGTCAATAACATCGGTCAATGTAAATACAACAAAAATAACATATCATCAGATCCACAATATCTCATAATCATAATCAAAACAACCAATCATATAATGAACCAGATCACTCGCACACAATTGTCCTCAAAGAATAAGTCCACTCAACGCGTGCAAGAGTGTGATGTTACATGGAGAAATAAATATTCTTTGCATTTATATGAAGTTTTCAATGATTTTGTCTCGATTTTTAAAGGGTGTTTGTTTGGAAAGGATTCCCCTAGAATATCGGACCAGGAAAGTAAATTCTTGGATAAAAATGGGATGTTGGAGAAAATGGAATATCATAATGTTATGGAAAATTATTTTGTCTCACACAAGACTCCTCTGAGAAAAAGGAATAAAAATGTCGTGCAAGAGGAAGAAGACCAACACATAGAGAGTGAAATCAATAGATTCTCCCTTGAAGATATGGAGCTTGAGGCGGAAATCGAGAAAATGCCTCCCCCACTGGATCAGTCAAAGAACATGGCTCACCATAATCCATCATTGGAAATCATTGAGAATGAAACATTCAATGAAGAGGAGTCATTTACTTTTAAGAGAATTTTCTTTAGTAGGGAATCCAAGAAATTAATTATTGAGAAAATTGATGTGAATAATAAGAAAGGAAAATATCATTCAGAGGTTGACCTAAGAGATATGTGGCCTTCCTATATTTCCAGAATTCATAGATAAATCGGTGATGCGCTGGATGACTCAATTGGTGGTCTTGAAATGGAAAATGTGAAATTGAAAGAAAGGATCAAGGAACTAGATTCAAGAGACATGTGGAGATAAATATTAAGAAAAGAATGGCATTGATCACAGAGGCTTGGGAAATTTCGAAAAACATGGTTTCTTTTGTGTCGAGGGTCCATGCCTTCCATACCTTTATGTTGTACTACCCTTTGGAAACAGAGTTTCTAACATGATAGAGATAAGGATAATATATGAGGATCTTCCCTCCACAAGCCAGATCAAACAGTTGAATGCGTGTTGGAAAGAAAAGATAAAAGACTTGAATAATATTGTTCAAGCATGTATCCAAGATATATCAAGGAGGGAAGAAGTATTCAAAAGGCTCATGGAGGTGGACCTAGCCAAAATAACTAACGAAGTCCAAGACCCAAAATTAATCTTCAACTCGTTGCTCCTAACAAAGCAACAATTTGATGAGAAAGTTCAGATTTTTAAAGGGTTGTCATTTGAAAAGTTCTATGGTATACTTGAATATGATGAGGGTGACATAGAAATGTTTTAAGTGGACTAATCAGTGAAAAATCAGAACACTGAAGAATCATTACATGACATTTCCCTTGATCTGAGAGACTTAGAGGGTGAGTTGTTCAACATCAAAATACAACATGAAATCAAAGTGGCACTAATGAAAACTTATATTGAAGAATGGGTTAAGAACGTTATCGACAAATTGACCACCAAGGGCCAAGAAACAGTTGAGATGGTTCTTGTAACCATTAATGCAGACAATAAAAGGACACCAAGAAGAAAATGAACACACGAGAGACCATCATAGTAAGTTTATGTTGATCACATCTTTCTTTCTTTATCTAGTCCTTCATCCAGTTACTCTTCTTCTTTGAATAGAAAGATTTAACAGACTGATAATTTATCTTTTTTTCTTACCAGGTCTTGCTTTTCTTTTTACCGCCCACCATATTCCTTATAAAATCTTCATTATTGTGTATATTTGTTTCATGGTCCACAAGAGCCGCAATCCCAGTCTTTAAGACAAACACGATTTAGATTTCAAAGATATCTAACAAACTATATATATTTTTAGAGATTTTAGGAACAATCTCGACTGTACTTTGTAACTGAGAGTTTTGAGTATAAATTATTTTAGGTTGATCTATCATTACATTTATTTGATATGCCCATGTTCACTCTATTAAATTTCTCTTACACATAGAGACCATCTTATTTTTATTTTTATTTTTATGTGATAAAAAATATTTATTTTAAACTATGATGGATGTGCAGAAATTTTGCTTATTTTCTTTAAATGTATGAATTTGCTTGCTTCCTGGTCCTTTCTCTGGAACTTCCTTTAGAAAATAAGACAAACATTTTCATTTTATTTTTTTTCAATCTTTATATTTCTCTGAGTACCATGACAAACTTCTACAAATTCCCATATTCTGAACACCTAAAGTCCCGAGAAAATCATAAAGTAAAGAGGAGTAACACCTCTATAAAAAAGAAAGGGGATTTACATCCTCATGAGGTTTCCATTTCGGTCCTAACATATTCAAGCGTCAACAACTTTGTACCTACAAAATCTACCAGTTCTTGTTAAAGAAAAAGGAATGTCCTTTGGTCATTCATTATCAATTATCATCTGCACTTTTGTGCTTTGCTTTGTGAAACTTTTATGGTTTGTGGTTTTTAGCTATATCATTTTGCAAAGTACCTAATTACATTGGAATATCCCAATGTTGATATTATGTTTCATTTCCCCACCTAATTACACATATGTGCATTGTGAATAATCCCGCATGTATAAAAAATGTGAGAAACAAATAATTTATGAATCATTATCCACACTAAAATAAATCCGAATATAGAAGTTGGAGTTGAAACTCTCTAATTTGACATGATAAAATACACCATCGCTTTGATACTAACACCATCAATGGTTTTGTTTTCATGCCTTGTGGGTTTTCTTTGGTTGTGGTTATTATCTATATGATGTTGCAAGATATCTGATTACAATCATATATTTCTTTGTTAAGATATCATTACACCTTAATAATGCCCTCATGCCCTCCCACTTTTAATTCAAATGTACATCAACTCTATATGATATAGCAAGATTGGAAACTTCAATGTAATGTAAGTCTACATTTATTAGGTGTCCACATTCTCTCATATTTCATAATTTTGGCCACATAGACCAAATCACGCAAAACAAAGAAATCAAGCCCTTCCTATATGATCACAAGTCATTTTATATGTAAATGTACTAATACCCTTTCATAAAAGTGTGGTTTCTATATTAATATATTGATTTATTAGTTTTAAAATAATTATATTTGTTTATTAACTTTTATTTTTATTTTTATGTATTATTAATTTATATACTTACTTTAGTGAATAATATTAAAACTAATAAATAAAATACACATATTTTATTGTATTTTATTGTGTTTTGAAACAGTTTCTATCCCTATAAAATCTCCATCGCTTCACCAACCATAAAAATTGCATCAATACAATTTGGGAGATGAAAGATTATGAAGACCACATTGTAAGAGAATTTAAAATTTTAGTATACCTAGGGGTTCAGCACATTTCCAAAATCTACAAGGAGCTAGAGGTCACTAATGATGAAAATATTGTGAAGGTGTTCTATTATTTTCCTTTCCTGGTTTCTCGGGAGGATGGATTTATAAAGAAATTTATACCCTTCAAACACTAAACTTCACTTATGGGTTTAATTATTTGGGATACAAACTGAAGAAAAAATATTATGGAAAGCAATATTGGGTTGGTTGATAGTACATATTGAGAAAAGAATTCATCTTTGGTGTAATTGTTGGATGTCCATAGGAGAGAGGCTAACACTTGTGAAGTTAGTTATTGAATCTATTTCGATGTTTTGGAAGCCATTGTTTGATATACCCAAAGGTGTATTAGAAAATATATGTAAAATCAATATCAATTTTCTATGGAGTGGCAAGGATAATTAGGAAGGAGTTCATTGGGTCAATTGGTGTTCTATATCCTAGATGAAAAATAGGGCAGTTGGGGCCTAAAAATATCCATCCTTTAGACTCTCCTTGGTAGCCAAGTCACTTTGGACCTAATAACCAAGGATATATATGGAACAGGATGATAAAAGAAAATTTTATGGCCCTAGACAATGTTCTATCTTGGATTCAAAAGGAGGCCAAGTCTTGGACAAATGGATGACTCCATTGGAAGGCTCAAGTGTCATCCTTTAACCTAATTCAAATTATATTAGCTTAGAAATTTGGAGATGTAACAAAGTTTAGGGTGGGTATGGATGCTATTATGGGGTAAAATCATGAAGATGGGTAACACGTTCATGACAATCAGATCTCCAAATTTCCTAGAGGCAATTTTTCGTCCAAAAGAATGTTGCTAGGATTTTTTTCGGCCAAAAACTTCCACTTCAAATTTAACGGTGCCCTCAAAATTCATGTAAAGTGTTTTTCAAATGAATTATTTTCTTGTGGTGATCATATTTCGGCCGAAACGTTTATTTTTAACAAATTCCGTTAAAAACTAGGTTTCGGTCGAAAGAATATTTCGTCTGAAAAGCTGAAAATGGGATAGTTTGCAGGAAACTGCAAATTCTCTCCATCTGCCAAAAACGTACATGGATAGTTTGCAGGATAGTCTGCAGACTCCTACAAATACTCAAAATTTAGTTTCAGAATTAATACCAACATTTTTAAAATTGAATCTACTTTCATTGGGTATAATTTTTTTCATTTTCATTGTTTTTATCTAATTTTATTTAATTTTATAAAAAAATCACTCGATAATAATTTTAGGTTAGATTATGATTCTGTGAAATGAAAAATCCATATCTCTAAAAATAGACACTAGAAAATTATGGAAAATTTATATTCATAATCCTTAAATTGTTCTCTTCAAAAGGGTATTTTTAGATTTTACTTTAAGTAAAAATTAAGATAGATACATGGTGGAGGAAAACATGTGTTTAAAATATGTAACTTATTGGTCAACTTCAAAAAATTCTAGAAATTATAATATTCATCCGTTAGATTCAAAACTATAGTCATCACAAAATAGAGTCTTTGTAGATTACTGTAGTATATTTCATTTGTCAAAAACAAAATTTTAATAATGGATACATTGTTGTGGGAAAAAATAACTCATTATCTTTCCCGTCATTTTTAAAGAACATATTGTCAAACAATTTCCAAATTGACATATCAAATATCAATAAAAAAAAATTGAAAAATAGTGAGTAGAAAGCTAAAAAAATTCTTCATAAGTTTTGTTTTTACATTAAAGTAAAATTCTAAATAAAAAAAATACTTGTCTTTACCGGAAGTTGAAGAACCTATTAAAATTTTAAAAAAAATGTCATAAAACAAGCAAAAGTTTTACCCGTCTTCATGATTTTACCCTATGGGATGTGGAAACAAGTTTTTCGTATCTCATGACCTAATGCAACATTTACAGAAACAACATGTAATGTTCCTTTCACAATAAGGGGATTGAGATCAGAGAGACTCATGGTCACAAAGGTGAAACAAAATATAGATATTTAGGTCTCCAAGGGGATTGGGAAATAATTTTGGATGAGTATGTTGAAGAGTTGAAAAAATACCATATTCTTCTTTAGGAGGAAGAAGATAGTCTTTTCTGTATTTCTAATAAGATATGAGGAAATTATGTGTCAAAGATAGGGTACCGAATCTTGATGTCAACAGAAAATCGTCCTTCCATATGGGGGTGGGACAAAATTTTGAAGGATAGAGCCTCAAAAAAGAACAAACTTTTTATTTTTTGGCCTTACAAAACAAATTATTTACCTAAAAGGCCATGCAAAAAGGAGCAGTCCAAGGTCCTAAGATCTGTGCACTTTTCTTTAGAGAAGAAGAAATCACAACACACCTTTTTGTCCGCTATGTATTTTGAAAATATGTGTGGAAAGGTATATGCCATTGGTTGAGTCTAATAAATCTTTGGAATGAGGAATCTATTGAACTTTGTCTACACGACCAGTATTGAAGATCAAAATATAAATAATATAAATCCATTTCCTATCTAGTATTGTGGGGTTTGTGGTTAGCTTGAAATGGTAGAATTTTTTTATGGACACAAATACCTACTTTTCATGTATCATCACAAGTAGTGGTTCTCTTCATCTTCTATAGGTTTGGGGCCATCCATACCCTATTTAATGGAACATGGACCGAGGATGTGCACACATTTTTCACGATTTTTTGCAAGGAATCTAATGTTAGACTCTATTTTTGGGTTTGATAAACACAACAAAAGGTCACTGTAAAGAAATCACTTGAGCATAAAAAAAGAGGTCTTTATTGGAAGCAGACCCAAAGATGTAGCCAAAATTGGGTGAAATTTGTTATCAAACTTGTCTATGTGATATTATCATTGTTGTTCATTTTGTGCTTTGTTATTTGTAAATATTTTATCATGAAAGTGTATTTGGTTAGATACGTCTTTCACATGTAAATTGCAAACAATCAAGTGATCATTATTATTTCTAAGATCAAGTAGATGTTTATATGTATTTAAAAACTAATATCTTTAGATGTTTTGGATCAAGTTGGTATCAGAGCGAGATTTCACAAGTTTTTGTGAGTGAATTCTTACAAGAGAAAAACCCAAACTTGGTAAAGTAAAGCTTGAAAGTTATAAGTCGAAGATCGAAAGAAGACTTCGTAAACATAAGATGGATTTCAAAGGAATGGAAGGAGAAGACCCTCCCATGAGTCCAAAATAAATTATGGATATACTTCTCTCGATGAGAGAGATAATAGATCATTTGCAGAGGAGAATTAAAAATACTTTAAGTGGAGAATCTTCATTTAAAGGAGAAGTAGGAGACGAAGGTGGTGGAAGTTTAGATACCCCTTCACCATCCTCATCATCGTCTTCTTCTAAGAGCAAAATAAGACTTTAAACAAAAATAATAATGAAAACTTAAAATATTTACTTTTGCATCTTCCTTGCTTGAATGATATTTGCCTAGGTCCTTTTGCATCTTCCTCCTCCCATATGCTATATATCAAAAACCATTTTTTCCTAGGTCCTTTTCCCCATTGGGAATTTTCACAAATTTCCAAATCCCTAATTTTCAGGGGCTTCCCATGGCCAAATTATTGATTTTACACTTGTAACAATCATCTCTGAGGCAGTTCCAACATGTTCCCCACTCATGGAGTCATGCTCAACTAGTTTTTAACATGGTTGTTCCATTTGTCCATCAGCAATAATTATAAAATATTTTGCTTCATACAAGTGTCACAGTCAAAATTTAGTTATGTCAAATCATATCTCTGCCCAACAGTCATAATTATCAATTACAATTAACTAAATTTGAAATTTAGAATTGCCATAAATGGAATTTTTTTTCCAATTTTCGAATTTACCAAAAACGAAAATAATTTCCTAAGAAATTTCAAATTCAAAAATAATTTATTTTTGGGGATATTACAACGCCCCTTAGAATAATCGTGAGCAACTATCACAGTATTCCCTCATGACATCGTGTATATCTTGAACTAGGTAATCATTAACCTACAGTTCGAGCCACGACGAGAGTGCTACTAGGCTATGGTTGGGTTGCTGCCACACCTCTCCCTCAATGTCTCTTGTTGTCGTGCATGATGCCTTTACTCCAAATGTGAGTCTGGTTGGAAATAATTGTCATCCTCCATACATCAACGAAACATGTCAGCTATAACAATCAACATCATAATATCTAGTCGTACTTGACAACTATAATATCAAAAACAGTCAAACCATAACAGTCCACTCCCTGACTCGATTCAGAGTCCAAGGAGATCTATCAATTCCATCGCATCCTCTAACATCTATATTACTGCACACTCAGGAGAACCTAGTCAATAACACCTGTCAATGTAAATACAACAAAAATAACATATCATCAGATCCACAATATCTCATAATCATAATCAAAACAAACAATCATATAATGAACTGGATCATTTGCACGCAATTGTCCTCGAAGATTCTTTGCATTTCTATGAAGTTTTCAATGATTTTGTCTCGATTTTTAAAGGATTGTTGTTTGGAAAATATTCCCCCAGAATATCAGATGAGGAAAGTAATTTCTTGGATAAAAATGGGATGTTGGAGAAAATGGAAAATCATAATGTTATGGAAAAGTATTTTGTCTCACACAAGACTCCTCTGAGAAAAAGGAAGAAAAACGTCGTGAAAGAGGAAGAAGACCAACACATAGAGAGTGAAATCAATAGATTCTCCCTTGAAGATATGGAGCTTGAGGCGAAAATCGAGAAAATGCCTCCCCGACGGGATCAGTCAAAGAACATGGCTCACCATAATCCGTCATTGGAAATCATTGATATTGAAACATACAACGAAGAGGAGTCATTTACTTTTCAGATCATTTTCTCTTGTAGGGAATCCAAGTAATTAATTATTGATAAAATTGATCGTGAATAATAAGAAAGGAAAATATCGTTCAGAGGTTGACCTAAGAGATATGTGGCCTTCCTAGATTTCTAGAATTCATAGATAAATCGGTGATGCACTGGATGACTCAATTGGTGGTATTGAAATGGAAAACACAAAATTGAAAGAAAGGATCAAGGAACTAGATCCAAGAGTTATGTGGAGATAAATATTAAGAAAAGAATGCCATTGATCATAGAGGCATGGTAAATTTCGAAAAACATGGTTTCTTTTGTCTCGAGGGTGCATGCCTTCCATACCTTGATGTTGTACTACCCTCTGGAAATAGAGTTTCCAACATGATAGAGATAAGGAGAATATATGAGGATCTTCCCTCCCCAAGCCAGATCAAACAGTTGAACGCGTGTTGGAAAGAAAAGATAAAAGACTTGAACAATATTGTTCAAGCGTGTATCCAGGATATATCAAGGAGGGAAGAAGTATTCAAAAGGCTCACAGAGGTGGACCTAGCCAAAATAACTAACGAAGTACACGACCCAAAATTAATCTTCAACTCGTTGCTCCTAACAACGCAACAATTTGATGAGAAAGTTGAGATTTTTAAAGGGTTGTCATTTGAAAAGTTCTACGGTATACTTGAATATGATGAGGGCGACATAGAATATTTTTTAGTGGACTACTCAGTGAAAAATCAGAACATTGAAGAATCATTACATGCCATTTCCCTTGATCTGAGAGACTTAGAGGGCGAGTTGTTCAACATCAAAATACGACATGAAATCAAAGTGGCACTAATGAAAAGTTATATTGAAGAATGGGTTAAGAACGTTATCGAAAAATTGACCACCGAGGGCCAAGAAACAATTGAGATGGTTCCTATAACCATTAATGTAGACAATAAAAGGACACCAAGAAGAAAATGAACACACGAGAGACCATCATAGGAAGTTTATGTTGATGACATCTTTCTTTCTTTATCTAGTCCTTCATCTAGTTACTCTTCTTCTTTGAATAGAAAGGTTTAACCAAAGACTGATAAGTTTTCTTTTTTTCTTACCAGGTCTTTCTTTTCTTTTTACGGCCCACCATCTTCCTTATAAAATCTTCATTCTTGTGTATATTTGTTTCATGGTCCACAAGAGCCCCAATTCCATTCTTTAAGACAAACACAATTTAAATTTCAACGATATGTAACAAACTATATATATTTTTAGAAATTTCAGGAACAATCTTGACTGTACTTTGTAACCGAGAGTTTTGAATATAAATTATTTTAGGTTGATCTATCATTACATTTATTTGAGATGCCCATGTTCACTCTGTTAAATTTCTCTTATGCATACAAACCATCTTATTTTTATTTTTATTTTTATGTGATAAAAAATATTTATTTTAAACTATGATGGATGTGCAAAAATTTTGCTTATTTTCTTTAAATGTATGAATTTGCTTGCTTCCTGGTCCTTTCTCTGGAACTTCCTTTAGAAAATAAGACAAACATTTTCATTTTATTTTTTTTCAATCTTTATATTTCTTTGAGTACCATGACAAAATTCTACAAATTCCCATATTCTGAACACCTAAAGTCCCGAGAAAATCGTAAAATAAAGAGGAGTACCACCTCTATAAAAGCGAAAGGGGATTTACATACTCATGAGGTTTTCATTTCGGTCCTAACATATTCAAGCATCAACAACTTTGTACCTACAAAATCTACCAGTTCTTGTTAAAGAAAAAGGAATTTCCGTTGGTCATTCATCATCAATTATCATCTGCACTTTTGTGCTATGCTTTGTGAAATTTTTATGGTTTGTGGTTCTTAGGTATATCATTTTGCAAAGTACCTAATGACATTGGAATATCCCAATGTTGATATTATGTTTCATTTCCCCAACTAATTACACATATGTGCATTGTGAATAATCTCACATGTATAAAAAATGTGAGAAACAAATAGTTTATGAATCATTATCCACACTAAAATAAATCTGAATATAGAAGTTGGAGTTGAAACTCTGTAATTTGCCTTGATAAAATCCACCATCGCTTTGATACTAAGATCAACAATGGTTTTGTTTTCATGCCTTGTGGGTTTTCTTTGGTTGTGTTTATTATCTATATGATGTTGCAAGATATCTGATTACAATCATATCTTTTTTTGTTAAGATATCATTACACATTAATACTTCCCTCATGCCCTCCCACTTTTAATTCAAATGTACATCAACTCTATATGACATAGCAATACTGGAAACTTCAATGTAATGTAATTCTACTTTATTAGGTGTCAACATTTGCTCATATTTCATAATTTTGGCCACATAGACCAAATCACGCAAAACAAAGAAATCAAGCCCTTCCTATATGATCACAAGTCATTTTATATGTAAATGTACTAATACCCTTTCATAAAATTGTGGTTTCTATAATAATATATTGATTTATTAGTTTTAAAATAATTATATTTGTTTATTAACTTTATTTTTATTTTTATGTATTATTAATTTATATACTTATTTTAGTGAATAATATTAAAAGTAATAAATAAAATACAAATATTTTATTGTATTTTATTGTGTTTTGAAATAGTTTCTATACCTATAAAATCTCCATCGCTTCACCAACCATAAAAAAGGCATCAATACAATTTGGGAGATGAAATATTATGAAGACCACAATGTAAGAGGATTTAAAATTTTAGTATACCTAGGGGTTCAACACATTTCAAAAATCTACAAGGAGCTAGAGGTCACTAATGATGAAAATATTGTGAAGGTGTTCTATTATTTTCCTTTCGTGGTTTCTTGGGAGAATGCATTTGTAAAGTAATTTATACCCTTCAAACACTAAACTTCACTTATGGATTTAAGTATTTGGGATACAAACTGAAGAAAAAATATTATGGAAAGCAATATTGTGTTGATTGATAGTACATATTGAGAAAAGAATTCATCTTTGGTGTAATTGTTGGATGTCCATAGGAGAGAGGCTAACACTTGTGAAGTTAGTTATTGAATCTATTTTGATGTTTTGGAATCCATTGGTTGATATACCCAAAGGTGTATTAGAAAATATATGTAAAATCAATATCAAGTTTCTATGGAGTGGCAAGGATAGTTAGGAAGGAGTTCATTGGGTCAATTGGTGTTCTATATCCTAGATGAAAAATAGGGCAGTTGAGGCCTAAAAATATCCATCCTTTAGACTCTCCTTGGTAGCCAAGTCACCTTGGACCTAATAACCAAGGATATATATGGAATAGGATGATAAAAGAAAAGTTTATGGCCCTAGACAATATTCTATCTTGGATTCAAAAGGAGGCCAAGTCTTGGACAAATGGATCACTCCATTGGAAGGCTCAAATGTCATCCTTTAACTTAATTCAGATTATATTAGCTTAGAAATTTGGAGATGTAACAAATTTTAGGGTGGGAATGGACGCTATTATGGGGTAAAATCATGAAGATGGGTAACACTTTCATGACAATCGGATCTCCAAAATTCCTAGAGGCAATTATTTGGCCAAAAAAATGTTGCTAGGATTTTGTTCGGCCGAAAATTTCCACGTCAAATTTAACGGTGCCCTCAAAATTTGTGTACAATGTTATTCAAATGAATTATTTTCCCGTGGTGAGCATTTTTCGGATGAAACGTTTATTTTGTTTTGTGAGTAGAAAGATAAAACAATTCTTCATAAGTTTTGTTTTTACAGTAAAGTAAAATTCTAAACAAAAAAAATACTTGTGTTTATCGGAAGTTGAAGAACCTATTAAAATTTAAAAAAAATTGTCATAAAACAAGCAAAAGTGTTACCCATCTTCATGATTTTACCCTATGGGATGTGGAAACAAGTTTTTCGTATCTCATGACCTAATGCAACATTTCCAGCAACAACATGTAATGTTCCTTTCACAATAAGGGGATCGAGATCCGAGAGACTCATGGCCACAAAGGTGAAACAAAACATAGATATTTAGGTCTCCAAGGGGATTGGGAAATAATTTTGGATGAGTATGTTGAAGAGTTGAAAAAATACCATATTCTTCTTTAGGAGGAAGAAGATAGTCTTTTCTATATTTCTAATAAGATATGAGGAAATTATGTGGCAAAGATATTGTACTGAATCTTGATGTCAACAAAAAATCGTCCTTCCATATGGGGGTGGGACAAAATTTTGAAGGTTAGGGCCTGAAAAAAGAACAAAATTTTTATTTTTTGGCCTTACAAAACAATTTTTTTACCTAGAAGGCCATGCAAAAAGGAGCAGTCCAAGGTCCTAAGATCTGTGCACTTTTCTTTAGAGAAGAAGAAACCACAACACACCTTTTTGTATGCTATGTATTTTGAAAACATCTGTGGAAAAGTATAAGCCATTGGTTGAGTCTAATAAATCTTTGGAATGAGGTCTCTATTGAACTTTGTCTACATGACCAGTATCGATGATCAAAATATAAACAATATAAATCCATTTACTATCTAGTATTGTCGGGTTTGTGGCTAGCCTGAAATGGTAGAATTGTTTTAGGTACACAAATACCTACTTTTCATGTATCCTCACACATAGTGGTTCTCTTCATCTTCTATAGGTTTGGGGCCATCCATACCCTATTTAATGGAACATGGACCGAGGATGTGCATGCATTTTTCATGATTTTTTGCAAGGAATCTAATGTTACACTCTGTTTTTGGGTTCGATAAACAAAACAAAGGTCACTGTAAATAAATCATTTGAGCATAAAAAAAGAGGTCTTTATTGGAAGCATACCCAAAGATGTAGCCAAAATTGGGTGAAATCTGTTATCAAACTTGTGTATGTGATATTATCACTGTTGTTCATTTTGTTCTCTGTTATTTGTAAATATTTTATCATGAAAGTGTATTTGGTTAGATACGTGTTTCACATGTAAATTGCAAACAATCAAGTGATCATTATTATTTCTAAGATCAAGTAGATGTTTATATGTATTTAAAAACTAATATCTAGGGATGTTTCGGATCAGGTTGGTATCAGAGTGAGGTTTGACAAGTTTTTGTGAGTGAATTCTTACAAGAGAAAAACTCAAAATTGGTAAAGTAAAGCTTGAAAGTTATAAGTATAAGATCGAAAGAAGACTTTGTAAACATAAGATGGATTTCAAAGGAAAGGAAGGAGAAGACCCTCCAATGAGTCCAAAATAAATTATGGATATACTTCTCTCGATGAGGGAGATAATAGATAATTTGCAGTGGAGAATTAAAAATATTGTAAGTGGAGAATCTTCATTTAAAGGAGAAGTAGGAGACGAAGGTGGTGGAAGTTTAGAGACCCCTTCACCATCCTCATCATCGTCTTCTTCTAAGAGGAAAATAAAACTTGAAACAAAAATAATAATGAAAACTTAAAATATTTACTTTTGCATCTTCCTTGCTTGAATGATATATGCCTAGGTCCTTTTGCATCTTCCTCCTCCCATATGCTATATATCAAAAGCCATTTTTGCCTAGGTCCTTTTCCCCATTGGGAATTTTCACAACTTTCCAAATCCCTAATTTTCAGGGGCTTCCCATGGCCAAATTATTGATTTTACACTTGTAACAATCATCTCTGAGGCAGTTCCAACGTGTTCCCCACTCATGGAGTCATGGTCAACTGATTTTTAACATGGTTGTTCCATTTCTCCATCAACAATAATTATAAAATATTTTTCTTCATACAAGTGTCAGAGTCAAATAGTTAGTTGGGTCAAATCAGATCTCTGCCCAACAGTCATAATTATCAATTACAATTAACTAAATTTGAAATTCAGAATTGCCATAAATAGAAAAAAAGTTCCAATTTTTTAATTTACCAAAAACGAAAATAATTTCCTAAGAAATTTCAAATTCAAAAATAATTTATTTTTGGGGATGTTACAGTGCCCCTTAGAATAATCATGAGCGACTGTGACACTATTCCCTCACGACATCATGGATATCTCGAACTAGGTACTCATTAACGTACAGTTCGAGCCACGACGAGAGTGCTACTAGGCTATAGCTGGGTTGCTGCCACACCTCTCCCTCAATGTCTCTTGTTGTCATACATGACCCCTTTTCTCCAAATGTGAGTCTGGTTGGAAATATATCATCATCCTCCATACATCAACGAAACATGTTAGCTATAACAATCATAATCATAATATATAGTTGTACTTGACAAAGATAATATCAAAAACAGTCAAACCATAACAGTCCACTCCCTGACTCGATTCAGAGTCCAAGGAGATCTATCGATTCCATCGCATCCTCTAACATCTATATTACTGCACACTTAGGAGAACCTAGTCAATAACACATGTCAATGTAAATACGACAAAAATAACATATCATCAGATCCACAATATCTCATAATCATAATCAAAACAACCAATCATATAATGAACCAGATTACTTGCACACAATTGTCCTCAAAGAATAAGTCCACTCAGCGCGTGAAAGAGTGTAATGTTACATGGAGAAATAAAGATTCTTTGCATTTATATGAAGGTTTCAATGATTTTGTCTCGATTTTTAAAGGATCGTTGTTTGGAAAGGATTCCCCCAGAATATCGGACCAGGAAAATAAATTTTTGGATAAAAATGGGATGTTGGAGAAAATGGAAAATCATAATGTTATGGAAAATTATTTTTTCTCACACAAGAGTCCTCTAAGAAAAAGGAAGAAAAATGTCGTGCAAGAGGAAGACGACCAACACATAGAGAGTGACATCAATAGATTCTCCCTTGAAGATATGGAGCTTGAGGCAAAAATCGAGAAAATGCCTCCCCCACTGGATCAGTCAAAGAACATGGCTCACCATAATCCATCATTGGAAATCATTGAGAATGAAACATTCAACGAAGAGGAGTCATTTACTTTTCAGAGCGTTTTCTTTGGTAGGGAATCCAAGAAATTAATTATTGAGAAAATTGATCGTGAATGATAAGAAAGGAAAATATCGTTCAGAGGTTGATCTAAGAGATATGTGGCCTTCCTAGATTTCCAGAATTCATAGATAAATCGGTGATGCACTAGATGACTCAATTGGTGGTCTTGAAATGGAAAACACGAATTTGAAAGAAAGGATCAAGGAACTAGATCCAAGAGCTATCTCGAGATAAATATTAAGAAAAGAATGGCATTGATCACAGAGGTTTGGGAAATTTCGAAAAACATGGTTTCTTTTGTCTCGAGGGTGCATGCCTTCCATACCTTTATGTTGTACTACCCTTTGGAAACAAAGTTTCCAACATGATAGAGATAAGGAGAAGATATGAGGATCTTCCCTCCCCAAGCCAGATCAAACAGTTGATCGCGTGTTGGAAAGAAAAGATAAAAGACTTGAATAATATTGTTCAAGCATGTATCCAAGATATATCAAGGAGGGAAGAAGTATTCAAAAGGCTCATGGAGGGGGACCTAGCCAAAATAACTAATGAAGTCCAAGACCCAAAATTAATCTTCAACTCATTGCTCCTAACAAAGCAACAATTTGATGAGAAAGTTGAGATTTTTAAATGGTTTTCATTTGAAAAGTTCTATGGTATACTTGAATATGATGAGGGTGACATAGAAAAGTTTCTAGTGGACTACTCAGTGAAAAATCAGAACATTGAAGAATAATTACATGACATTTCCATTGATCTGAGAGACTTAGAGGGCGAGTTGTTCAACATCAAAATATGACATGAAATCAAAGTGGCACTAATGAAAATTTATATTGAAGAATGGGTTAAGAACGTTATCGAAAAATTGACCATCAAGGGCCAAGAAACAATTGAGATGGTTCCTATAACCATTAATGTAGACAATAAAAGGACACCAAGAAGAAAATGAACACACGAGAGACCATCATAGTAAGTTTATGTTGATCACATATTTCTTTCTTTATCTAGTCCTTCATCCAGTTACTCTTCTTCTTTGAATAGAAAGGTTTAACCAAAGACTGATAAGTTTTCTTTTTTTCTTACCAGGTCTTGCTTTTATTTTTACCGCCCACCATCTTCCTTATAAAAGCTTCATTCTTGTGTATATTTGTTTCATGGTCCATGAGAGCCCCAATCCCAGTCTTTAAGACAAACACAATTTAAATTTCAAAGATATGTAACAAACTATATATATTTTTAGAAATTTCAGGAACAATCTCGACTATACTTTGTAACCGAGAGTTTTGAATATAAATTATTTTAGGTTGATCTATCATTACATTTATTTGATATGCCCATGTTCACTCTATTAAACTTCTCTTACACATAGAGACCATCTTATTTTTATTTTTATTTTTATGTGATAAAAAATATTTATTTTAAACTATGATGGATGTGCAGAAATTTTGCTTATTTTCTTTAAATGTATGAATTTGCTTGCTTCCTGGTCCTTTCTCTGGAACTTCCTTTAGAAAATAAGACAAACATTTTCATTTTATTTTTTTTCAATCTTTATATTTCTTTGAGAACCATGAAAAACTTCTACAAATTTCCATTTTCTGAACACCTAAAGTCCCGAGAAAATCGTAAAGTAAAGAGGAGTACCACCTCTATAAAAACGAAAGGGGATTTACATCCTCATGAGGTTTCCATTTCGGTCCTAACATATTCAAGCATCAACAACTTTGTACCTACAAAATCTACCAGTTCTTGTTAAAGAAAAAGGAATGTCCGTTGGTCATTCATCATCAATTATCATCTGCAATTTTGTGCTATGCTTTGTGAAATTTTTATGGTTTGTGGTTCTTAGGTATATCATTTGGCAAAGTACCTAATGACATTGCAATATCCCAATGTTGATATTATGTTTCATTTCCCCACCTAATTACACATATGTGCTTTGTGAATAATCCCGCATGTATAAAAAATGTGAGAAACAGATAATTTATGATTCATTATCCACACTAAAATAAATCCGAATATAGAAGTTGGAGTTGAAACTCTCTAATTTGACATGATAAAATCCACCATTCCTTTGATACTAACACCATCAATGGTTTTGTTTTCATGCCTTGTGGGTTTT